>OZ005740.1:305512975-306112975 GCA_963930735.1 Dioctria linearis | reverse complement strand
ACAATATAGCAATTTGCGACTTGGGTATTTCATCCTTTCGAATTGGTAACAAAAAGAGCACACGAACTTGCTTGTATAATTCGTCAAATTAACTGCTAATCTGAAATCAATTTTAGGGCATATCTAGTAATTACCGAATTACATAACATCAGCAGTAAACATACCAGAAAACCTTCACGACAGAAAATTTCCTAAAAGCTGGGACAGACTCATTTCTTTCAGGTGCTTCATTCACAGAAAATAAAAACTGGTAAATTCTTACGTACCGATTTAAGAAAAAATTGGTAACTATATCAACAATAAAATTGAAAATATTGATGGTTGGCTCATTGGTGGATATCATATAAATGACATCCGCTAATGAGAGTCACCCCTCTCCATTTGCTTCCTCTTTATTTATAAAGGAATTAATCTGGGTAGTGTAGTAGGATATCAAAGGACTCCACATAATATATTCCGTCCCAGCCCTTCGCCGTTGAATATATTTTTTTTTCTATATTTGATAGGGTTAAGCTAAATACGACGATTCTTTCACCTCATTTAACTTGCAGAGATGCCATTGGTGTTTTTTTCCTATGACCTTGCTCTGGATATCGCTAATCAGATCAAATCGAAGCAAATCTGAGCGGCTCAACACTATCAGCTAATATTAATTTAATTAATTTAATTAATTTAATTATTTTGTTAACCCACCAAGTAAGCCCAAACCCTTCTTAACTCCAGTAATGAAGCCGTAAGCAACTCTCTACTTGAGATTTATGCACACTTATTGCAAGATGCTTTGCAAAGAAACTGAGTATTATTTTGATTTTGGATATAAGTATACATAAAGTTCAAATAACCACATATGAACACCCATCCAAGAAAAATTCCTGTGAAGCTCGGGATATACAATTTCCTATGGCAAGGGTAAGTAGACAATCAATCGAAAGCTGATCAAAATATCTCAATTGTCAAAATATTTATATCTCCTCTAAGAATGAAATCGAACATTTCGTTTACTTTTGTACTTTCAATACAATACGCAGGCGCATCGTATAATCTCCTCCGAATCAGGTATATAACTAATAAATTTGAATCTTCTCTAATTATTATCGCAGTCATTTCTTGTGACGAAAACATTATTTTTGACTTATTAAAAAAAAACAAAACAATTTTCATCATTTCAAAATTCTGCGATATTATTTCGCAATTCATAAGTCCGACACACTAACATACTTTCTATCGTTTATTATATTGAGCTCGGCACGCCATTTATATCACACCACAAAAACAGTATAAAACTTCTGTTCTAAAGAGAAACATTTCTTCTTTTGATACTTCGTCAATTGACCCTATTTCGGCGAATAGTTCTATTGATCGACCTTGAAGTCACAGTTATCACTGTGCCGACTAAAGTTCAAATATTTTTACAAATGACGAAGTATAAATGCGAAATAAAAACGAATTTTCAATATCTTAAAATACAATAATTCGACAAAACACTCAGGTCATTGATATTAAAAATGTTTTTCTTGGGATATTTTTAATTTTTTATTCCCAGGAAAATTGATTTGCAATCAAAATAATATTGGACACGATGCCTACTGGTATGGAAGCCCTGCATTTTTCGATATAATTAATTTTCTATTTTTAGTTCAATTTTTAAAATTAGCGCCGATTGAATAGAAATTCGTGGCACATTTTACGTTTTGTTTCTTAAATTTTATAAATGAAGCAGTGCAATTTTGAATACAGCATGGGTGTCTTCTTTTTTACTTCCAAATCATGGCTTCGAACACATCGGATCTTGTTAATACCAACGGCGTAGTCAGGAAGAAGCATAGGACGGCAATTAATTATTCGCCCATCTAAGAATATGGAAAAAATATAACGCAAAGCGAAAATAAATAAATGTTGTTGTTGAATATTAAGATAAATCTTAAAGGACAGTTTTTTCCAGCGTAACACTTAAGTATGTCAAGCAGTTCTGATAAGATCAGCATCCACAATTTTCCACTATCAATTTGACAACCATGTCATTGGTAGATTGTATATTCACTTCTTACAACCTGGTAATTACTGGAAACTCTCGGAATCCATAAGAGCCATGATATGGGCAGCCGAAATACTTCCAGATGGAGTTGTCGCTTCGAAAACTGCAAAGCACTATTGCCAAATTATGAAGCAATTTAATTGACTTTAGAAAAAATAGATAACTGAAAACCGTAACAAGCACGCAGTAGAAGCACTTGGATGTGGATTGCTAACAAATCGTTTGATTACACACATTTCAACTCAGCTCTCGCTATAGTGAATGTACTTATTAAATATTTCCAGATCCATAATGATACTCTTGGTCAGGCTAGGAAGTACTATATAAGTACAGAATTTGGACAAACATCGAAGAGTTTTCTGAAAAGTACGAAATTTTGGTAGATTAGAGTCTCAAAAATGCGAGGTCAACAGAAGGACTTTTATACAGAGTCAACTGTGGGCCAGTCTTGCCAGCCGATACACAACCAGAAAAATACTGGAAGATTAACAATTACTACCAAGTAATAGATAATATTAGTAAATTTAAAACGGCGATTTGAAAATCTACCATTAGTTCGTGCTGTGGTGGCATTTTTGAAATTGAGCATAAAGAACGAAGAGGATTTCTTCAGTATAATTATAAAAAATCTTAAGAATTTATATATCAGCCTTGAAGCGATTGTCATGAAAACATGCTTCAATTAAAAAATGATGAGATAAATGCTGAAAATTTAAGAAACCATAATAAAAAAAAGTAGGTACTGCCAAGCAACAATACTCCCAGTAATCCACTGGTACTGTGAGACAAGATTTCAGCTATTAGGCTGATAAAAACGTGGCTTAGAAGCACAATTCTTCAAGCTTTGCTTTAACTGCTCAACATTGAGAATGCCATTTAAACAAAAAAACCAGCTGAAAAAGTCTTGAGCTAATTTGCAAAACAAACAAAAAACTTATTTAGGTTATCTACTGAAAGTGTCAACTATATTAAAGAATGATCAAAAATTAATCGATTAGTTAATTATTGTTTAAGGAATTGCTGGAGTTTGATAATAACGTGAACATGAACGTGGGAATAAAGGAAGTTTCATATTTTATGTGTGTTATCGATTTCCAGGGAAACTCCAGTTTAAACAAAACTAATTTTGAGCTAACCGGCCCCTACTAGACACCTCCCTCCGTCCAACATAATACAACACTGGTCGCTGCCCTGGTTGGCACCAGAATAATCAGACTCCAATATAACTCCGAAGATTTGGGTATCGTGTTTTTGTTTAGTGGTGCAATATTCTTACAATTAATTTATTTCAGAATATCACATTATCGTTATATCCATTCTTAAAAAAAAAAATCAAATTGATTAATTCGAAAAAACCTCAAATATTCGTTTTCCGAATTAAATAGACGTCTTTGTTGGTATTTAAATTCTAGAACACTAGCACTCCTAATAAAAAGCAATTTGGGGCTAAATCCCGGAGCATAAAGCAACAAACAAGAACACATATGTAAATGAAGCTTCCGGGACTTGAAGTTATGAGGGTCATGACTCCGACATCAAGAACAAGAATTTGCTTCTTTGAATCTGGACTTGGGTTTTGAGTTAACTGTGAAGCAAAAAAGAAAACACCACAAATTTGATTTTTAGGATAAATTTGACATTTATCAAACAATTCAGGAAGGCATCTACAACAATTTTCTGGTTTTATAAAACATGTAACTACTCAATAAGTGTTAAGTCAGAAATATGTGGAAGTTTTGCGATAAGAGTTCGCAAAAAAACTCCTTGTTTCTAAACATTAAATGTAAAGTGATCATTTCTCTCATACATGAGCTTCTTGATTTTGTGTCTTATTGTTAATAAGGCAGACTATATTCTGGGATTTATGTGTAAGACGCTTAAACAATGAAATTTTTGTATGGCATGCTCATTTGAACTAAGTATATTTTGAAATATGCTTTTTAATCTCCTTCATATAAAAAAACATTTAACGATTTGACACACCTTTCGGTTTTAATTTTTAATTTTACTTTGGTGAATTACCAATTTTGAAAAAGTTTCCTGTGAGCGAATTCTCTCAATTCTCCGCTTGAATTATGAGATTTGTGAATTGTGAAACTCCCATGATGCTATAATTACTTTCTTCATCACTTTGTGTGTTCAAAAGTAACAAAACCTGAGTATTAACAATACATGAATATTATATAATCTCTCTGGTGTGACTTTGCTATTTACTATTCAAACAATTATAGCAGAAATCTTTAAGAAGACTTCAATGCCATATCTTGAAAAATTAAGTTTAAATATAACCTATATACTCATTCATTTTTGTCTTTATGTTCTCCATCTTAGGGGAGGTTACCGTCGAGAGGCATGAAAAATGCTTGAAATTTGGAGAAAAAAAAATGTTTACATAAAATAAATACTTTTGGAAATTTGTTTTAACGTATTTTATTCTTCTATCAATGGAGAGTTAATTCCAAATTTATTTATTTAAAAAAAAATCCATAATGGTGGCTCCAGCTCCCATCAAACAAAACCGTGCACGACGCCTTTTCGTCTGCGCAGGGCTCTCCACAGCTCTGCCAGTTCATCCGAAACAAATAGGGTTGAAAATGATTAAACAAGACAAAATTTTGGGGGCCTTACCGGTTTTAATTTTCAGAAAAACCTCTGAATAACAAAATGTCAGCCGTTTGAAAAAAAAAAATACTTTTTTTGTGTGCCCTAAACAAAACGAAAAAACTATTTTTAAATCAATTTTTGACAAAAATCGCTTCCTAATTACCCCCGCAAATTGAATTTCCTTTAAATTGCGCAGAGATTCATGTGAATTGGTTCATCCGTTGAAGCTGAAAAATGTTGTTTCCAGAAAAATTCATATAAAGTTTAACATTATAAAAAATCTCCGACAGATTACTTCAGCTCAGGATATACAGAGTAACAAGGTATGATTGTCCGGGCTGTCAAGTGCGAGTGACATCACACGAATTGATTGTTAAAACTGCAAAAATAAAGTGGTAATATTTATGTAAGTTTATTCCATTGAAAATATTGCAATAAATATCATATGAGTCTCTTACCATAAATATACATTGAATTTGTTAGTTTAAACCTCATTTTAGGGAAATAAGTTCGGATAAAAACAAAGTGCTACGCTTTTATCGATGAAAAATGCAAAATAAAACTGAAATACTTGTAACTTGCATTCCTAATTGATTTCTTAAGATCTTTTTATTATTTCTATAGTGAAATTAGTTAGTGGTAATCGTAATTTTCTCAAATAGAAGGCAAATTTGCAATGCATCATAGAGAAGTGTAAAAAGTGGGGTTATTGGCAAATTAAAATGTGGAATACAATTCTAAGAATCTTCCTTCAATTTATCTTTATGTTTAGAAAGTAAAATGGTACTTATTTTAGGATTTTAAATGGATCCAGTTGAATAAATTTACATAAATATTAAACTTTATATTTTTCACTTTTTAAGAAACGCGCGTCATGCGAATCGATTAACAAAGAAAATTGCGAATCTTTGGTGGCGGATAGTCTGGATACCTTATTAGTATGTATACCGTGACTTCCAATACCATACAGAGGCCCTCTTCTTCCTCCAAGAACTGATTATGCTGAATCTGAAGGTTAACGGTTTCCGGAAATTTTGTGAGGGTACCTCACGTAAAAAGAAAATATCTCCCCAGCAAGCGGGCTCCAAGCGCCTCAGCTACCTATTTTCCAGCCAGCGACCGGTTTCTCTCTTAACAGTCTATGAATTCTAAAATACTTTAGATATTAAAATATTCTTTTACCCACGTGTTCTAAACACTTTAAGGATGATAATTATGTAAAAAACAAATTGAATTTTTCATCCTCGTGAACGGTAACCTCCCCATTACGAGATAACAGAGCATCACTTTTCAATCAGATTATCCCTTATCTTTATTCATTGTGAGGATACAGAAAAAAAAATACAAATGTAAAGTGATAGTAGTTTACTACATATAAAGTAAAAAATCTGTGCATGGTGTAGGTGAAAAATTATTTGAACTTTTTATATCAATCATCTTTTAATTTCCAAAATACTATCCTGTAATTTTCCAAGAGCGAACTCTTCATCATCTCTACCTTTCTAAATAGGTATCTTGCCACTCCACAATTAGAGTGATTAATAATAATTGAAAATCCGAAAAAGAATTTTTATCATAAAACGAAATATCTAACATGCATATTAAAATGGAAATGTTGGGATTCTTAATTCATGTTACAAAAACTTGATATGCTAGTCACACCGCTTACAATGAAAATAACAATTTATTAATTAGAAAAAATAAAATGAAAATTACCAATATAAACCTCCGTTATTTCGAGAAAGCGAATGGCAAGACTGCATAGGTACTGTTTATTTTGTAAATTTTAATCAAACTAAAATAAAATCCGTTGAAAAAATATTTTTATTCTATGCAGGAAATCTTATTTTTCTCTAAAATAAGAAAAACAATAAAATTGAAAATCACTATTAAACTTATCACCATGCTTACATAATTCTTTACATAAAATTTACAATAAAATATTTAAAAATAGCACTGCAATTAAACTTTCACTATTGCATAAATTTCGAAATATTCAATTCATTTTTGATTCTAATTGAAAACTCGTGCGGATCGTATCGTCAACGTGCATAATTTGGCAAGCTTACAAAAGAATTGAACAAAAATTATAAGAAAATTGGAAAATCATAAATTTTTGTAAATATTTCAAATAAAATGCGCAACAACTCCGGCATACGAACATTATATTTGCGTCATTTAAAACTTATATTTTTAAGTTGTTGAGTAAAATATTAACAATTAAAATAATAACAATAGTTCTATAAAATTAGATTTTTGCCAGACGAAAGAGGATGAATTATAAAATTAATTACAATCAAAAAAGTATTAGACTCCTTGTAAATCTTAGTGGTAAAAATTCTTCCATTGTAATTGGAAACTATCCATTTTATCCATTTTAGTATGCATTGTAACTGCAAACAGAAACTTTTTATACCCCAGATGAAATCTATAGGGTAAAAAATCGGGTAACTCCCTCGTAGGGTTACCATACAAAAATTTCATTTTCCATAATATATTTGGAACTGCCTAAGAACGCGTCGACGTAGCGAGCTAAAATTTGGTACATGGTGTTTTCATAGCAATAAGAATTTAGGTTTTTTACGTATACTGTAAAAACGATGAGTCCTAGACGTTTTCATTGTACTGAAAAGTTCTTCATAATATGAAATCCTATGTAATTGGTTATAATCATTTTTACTATGAGACGAACCGTTCTCGAAATACATGCGAAAAACCACTTCGAAAATTAAACTTGACAAATGGGTGACCATACGAAATTACATACGGGCATTCATCTACGGTATCATAAGAATTGGTCTTAAACCAATTCTAGCTTTCTTAATTGTTTTCTAAATAGAAATACACATTTACACAAGAAATTCCTTCAATAGGTGAACGAACCTATAGAGTTTGAATTAAATATTGTCACTGAATTTAATCTAACGGAACGATAAAATAAAATTAATAAGTGAAAAGTGGTAATGAGTTTTTTTTACTCTTTCGAGATCCGTACAATATACGAGTCTACAGACATTCTCAACCTACTGCATATGAGCAGAGAAAATTAAAAGACAGTTACCTAAAGCCGAAGATCGAAAATTCCATAATGACATTTTTGAAAGGTACTGTGTGTAAGTGTTTCGATCAGCAGTAATAGGGCGGGGCGATCTCATCAGGACAGCAATGAACCCTGAAAACTGCCTGCTTTCTACACTACAGTGAACTCAGATGCCAAGTTAAGTTATTCTGATAAAGTTGAGAAATGACAATTTTATAGAAATTCCCCAAAAAACAAATATCTAGTCGTAAAGTAAAAAATTTATTGGAATTCTTTATGGGGACATTTAATGGTAAAAATTATTCCGAGCACATCGACCAGAAAAATACATATTACAAATTACCGCAAAATTTGTACATTGTCAATACTTTGGAAATAAACACGTCGTTGTCAAAATTTGGCCAGTTTCAGAGAAAGTAAGGCAGGGTTCTTTACAACTGAAACCCTGTACACTTTGACGTAAACGATGAGCAAATGGTTTCAAGCAATTTATCAAAAATAAACATAAATAAAATTATTTTTTTTATGAGGGAAAAGTGGACTTAAATACAGTCACCTTATACCGAAGACAGGTGGTTTACGATGCTGAGAAATTAATTAGAGAACTTACATTTGATTTATCACTTGATTTGTCATTTAATTTGTCATTTGACTTAAGAAAGCTCCGCGCACGTACAAAATACGAGAATATATTGTGAAATTTTTTATCTAACTATATGAAAAATAAAAATGAAATAGACACTTCAACTTGGCAAGTATCAATTATTAAATGTCAGAAAAAGTTGCAGCCAACATTGCAATATAAAATTCGGTTCTAAAAGGTTCGTGTATTAAGTGATTATGATTTATAACTAAGGTTATATTGCAATAAACTCGCATACCGCGTACATTTTTCGAAATTTCAATATTGAGTTCAAATGAACTACATATACTGAGTGTGTATCGAGCGGTTTAGCGGAAATTGCAAGTCTGTCTCCGGTATTGGGTACATACCAAGGAACTGCAACTAAAATTTATCCACAATTCTTCTAAGCATATGGCTTAGGAGCCGGTGTAGTCCTACATCTGTCGAAAAATTTGAATGCATCCACCCGTTGTTTGACATTTGACAGAAATTTTCTTACAATCTTTTAGCGGTTGAAACAGCAAGGAAAAATTGTTTGACTAAGTCATAATATTCATCAAATAAATTAATGAATATACATATGTAGATGAGAATGTGATAGCAAAAACATATTACAACAATAAAGACGATTTACTTGCTTCAAATTTTATCAGCATTGGGGAAAGGGGTAAAGTGGAAACATGTTACGAAAAAATAAGTAAGAAATGCATAAAAACTGAGTATCCTGAGGTTATGAAAATGTACAACCAAACAATGGGATAAATGGAAAAATTGGATTCATATTGGATCTAAAGAAAATTGATATTACGAATTATATTTCATGCAATACAAAAAAGTCACGGCTAAAGTTGTAGATTTCAAGTCTTACAATGAAATATCGAAACCATCAATATTGAAATTGTCTGAATGTAATGCAAGGAAACATATCACCTCTGCAAAAACAACCATGTCAAGAAAATGTTTCCAATTTGTGTGGCTATTTTCAGAAATATGACGATATGGAAGAGGCTTCGAAGTGTAAAGAAAATTTAATAACCTGCAAGGGAAAATTCGTGTACGAGAGTACATTTATATATTTCAATCAAATTAGCATAGCCTGAGCACAGAGAGAACAAACTACTAAAAAAAACGATTTTTACATTAATATTAAAAAAACAAACATGTAAAAAAGCTAGTGTTGGTACAAGAACCAATTCTTATGATACCCTAGATGAATTCCCGTATAAAAATCACCGATCTAACCAAGTTTGATTTTTGAAGTGGTTTTTCGCAAATATTTCTAGAACGATTCATCGAATATCAAAAATGATTATAACCAATTTTCTAGGATTTCGTATTCTGAAGAAGTTTTTAGTACAACAAAAATGTCTAGGACTGATCATTTTCACAGTATATGTAAAAAACCTAAATTTTTATATGGCAACACCAAGAAGGGGTTGCCCGATTTAGTCCATTTTTGAAAGTTTATTTGCTACTACTATAAGAACACCATGTAAATATTTTAGCTCTCTATATGCACGCGTTCTCAGACAGTGTCCAAATATATAGTGGAAACCGAAATTTTGTATGGCAGCCCCACGAAGAAGTTGCCCGATTAGTCTCATTTTCGAACTAAAGTTTAATTTTTTTTTTAAAGTCTGTGTGCAAAATTTCAGCTTTCTAGGTGAACGCAGTTGGACAGTTGGACGGACTTCAAAAATCAAAATAACTTTTAGTACCTATTATGCGTGGGTGTCCAATCTATTTTATTTCTGTGCGTTACAAATGGAATGACAAACTTAGTATACCCTTTAGATTTCATCTAGGGTATAATAAATAAATCTTCCATAAGGAGGAACTATTAAATATGATGCGAAAGCAAATTTGGTAAAAGTAAATAGTTACCGCACTTACCTACGATTTTGCTCCTTTCAAGTATGTACTACGTTTGGAAGAATACCTTGAAACTAGTAATGTTTATTCGTAAAGATGGAGGATATAATTTGCGAAAAATTAGCTTATCTGGAAATTGCTTCAATTGCTTTTTTTTTTACTATATCCCTGTCACGAAAAGTACGTCTTTGCCACTGTTAGCATCAAAACAATAAATTTCACTTCCGTTTCCACCATATATTTTTTTAAAAAAGAGAAAAATCTGCAGATCGGGCCTAAATTCTTGTAACCATTTGTTGTTGATATCTTCCGAATTTTTTAATATATTTTTTTTAATAGATAGATTAATAAAAGCAAAATGTATTTGCAGTGCTAGTAGGCCTCCATTTAGGGATCAATTTTACGGCTCTTCAGGACGTGTAATTGGACATTTCTCCGACATATAAGGTCCATTCGTTTGCAAGCATGGTATAGCCCGGAACTACACTCAACTACACCAAACCATTCGTTTGTAAGGTGTACATACACTAGATTGAATTACACCAAGCCATCCGCATTGCTTGTCAAAATGTGATGTAGTGTACACTGTCATTTGCTTAGATTAAGTATATAGCTATATAATTTGTTGTTTTCTTAGTAAACAACTGTGTAATAACTGACACTAATAAATTTATTTGAGTAAAAAACAAGTGCGTTCAGTAATTTAAATAATTAAATTAATTTGTAGTAAAACAGCCAAATAAATGTACACAAATAATTAAACTGAATTTTTATAAATATTATCAAGTGTTTTTAAACAATAAAAAATTAATACAGTGTCAGTAGTTGTCCCGGTGGACGGCTCTCCGAACCAAAATATAATATACCTAGCTGATGTTTGGTGCTGGTGTAGAATTGCACTTGACAGTTCTGAGCACTGACATGTATAACATAGACCGACTGACACTACTGAAATTACTTACATTATCATGTGTTCACTTTTCTATAGCTCTGTATCTTTTTGCTTTAAGTACTGTGTTCCGCTGAGCTTCAAATAATAAGTTCTATACATAGTCCACCATAGTTTAGTTTCAGTTCAATGGATTTTCCAAATGAATATATACATGGAATAGAAACAGATGGCAATATAAGAGTTGTGATCCTTTCTCTGTCCACCATAGCTACTTTTAGAGATAGGCAGACAAAAATTGTTTAATTTTATTTTATTAAAAATCTAGTTTAAGGAATATTTTATGTTGTGAGAGATCAGCTTCCAATAAAAATAATTATAATTATTTGTTGAGCTTGTAGTATGAATGTTAAAGCGAAAATAAAACTTGCAATTGAAATAGTTTTCATACTCCTAACAACAAAACTGGAATCATATGTTATACATATTAATGGTTCTGAGTTACACTTGCACCGAAATAACGGAATGGACCTGTATTAACCTGAAGTTGAACTTAAGGCGAGTAATGATAGCCATTTAAAGGGCATTATGCATTACAATCATTATAGAAATATAATTGTTGTAATAGATTACAAAATGTGTTTTTGCTTACTGAAGAATATAATATGAATATAATAAGTTTAAATTATCCAGAAAAATCTGTACCAAAAATGTAGCGCTTTTGCGTTTTCCCTCATTTTCTTTTTAGGGTTCCGTACCCAAACGGTAACAACGAGAACCGTATTACAAAGACTTCGCTGTCCGTCCGTCCGTCACCAGGTTGTATCTCATGAACCGTAATAGGTATTAGGTAGACAGTTGAAATTTTCACAGACTATAACAACAAATAATAAAAATTAAATTAAATTAAAAATTAAAGGGGGCCCCCATACAAGAAACATGATTTGTACTTAGTGTTAAATTTTGTACGATGGTACGGAACCCTTCGTGCGCGAGTCCGACTATCACTTGGCCGGTTATTTACATTTCAGCGAAAAATTTTACTAAATGGCAAATATACCTAAACCCTACGCACACAGCACTTCTAATGGATAATTAACTAATGACTCATCTTACAGTACTCATAAGGCAATTGCAGACACACAACCATTTCATTAATTAAATTATATGCTGTTAAATTGTTTGTGACATACTACTTATGATACTAATACAAAAACCTGGTATTAATCACAATTTGTTTTTTATATACAAATTTTTGTCCAATGAGAAAGCTATGTTAAAATTCCAAAATTTTAATCAAACCACAACTTGGACTTGGAAAGAGACGGAGAAAAAATTATGAACATAAATTATAGATTATCATCACGGATGTATAGGGTGATTTAAACTCAAACATAGCACATTTTGTCATATCCTCCCTTTCCTTTCCATGCAATATTTTATTCGCTGTCACCTTTTGCATTAGTGTAAAATTTATCCGGTGTCGGAATCTGTAACATTGGAATTTGGGAAATGAGAATCTAATTCTCTCCATCCCTATTAGAAGAGAAAACGCGAGAGAAATGCGAAAAGAGAGATTTCGATTCCCACTAGTTAATTTGAAAATTCATAGGTTACCTAGGTTACCTATCTTCTCAAAATGTAACATAAATAGACAATAATATCTCAGTTGGGAATTCACTTTCTTACTTTTCCATTTGCAATCGGACAATTTTAACAAGTGGAGTAGAAAATTTTGTAATTCTCAAAACAAATTCCTCAAGTTACAGAATTCCAAGTGGAGAATTAACTGGTCAATTAACTCTCATCTCCCAAATTCCACAATTCTCTTTGTTATAGAATCGGGCCCCAGATCACACTACATAAGAGTTTATAAAATCTCCGAAAAGATCTATGTACCCTTGCATGCGTAATCCCGACAACAGAAATTTCTTAACAAAATCGAGATTTTGAGAATTGCAATTTTTTTTAATCCATTTCTTATAATCCAGTCTTAAAATCTTATTTCTGCAAAACAAAAATTGTCAATTGACTAGCCGACCTTTAAATTCAACCTAGGGTGGCAGTGTATACGAAATAGTAATAAAATCGTATCTTACAAATAAGCTAAATCCATACTCTGCAGAGCAGTGTCATTGGCTTAGGATTAAAATCAAATTTGCATGTTATGTGCCAATTTTTAGCGCTATTTATGCTATCCTCGTGTGCTAAAAATTGTTTTGATTACAGAAAAATATTTGCATAGCAACCAAAGAATTTTTCAGACCTTATGCAGCTGGCCAACTCACAACATTATCTCGTATGGCTATGCTTGATTTTTACACTTTAGTTTACAAAATCATGGCCATACTGATGTTTGTACCAGATTTTAATAAAATTTGATTCAAGCGGACGGCATCCCGGTGCAGGCGTCACCTTATGAGATAAATACTGGAACTTTTAAGATTAAATTATAAAAAAAATTACATAGTGTAAATTGGACAGAGACATAAGCTTTGACAGTTCTTTTAGTTGCTATTCAAATATATTTTTGATAACCAAAAAAAGTACTTAGCACATGCTGACAACATTGGGTAAGGTTAGATTAGGTAAGAGGGGTGGCACTATAAGTACCTAACCTACTTCACTCGGACCACCAGTGGGTCCATTGTGCTAACTTGTTCTCATGGGATAACCTAAAAATTTCCCAAAATCCATCCCGCTTCCCTTAGCAAACTCAGGATGCATCTAAACTCTTTATTTTGCAGCTCACCCAGACGTAAGAAGAAATAGCTACCCACTACCCACCCAGCTATTCTTTTGTTCATCAGAACGGAGCACTTGTAGTGCTAGACAGATTCGTTTTCCTCCGGGTGTTACAGCTCCTGCAGAAACCGTTCGCCGCTATACCCAGACTTCTAACATGGTCTCATATGGCCCAATGACCCGTAATAACCCCTACTCGATTCCTGGTATATGTTCTGCTGCCATTAAGCTGTCTTCTTGTCCTCTTCTTGTCATATGCAGGCCATAATTATATCATGATATGGCCGGCTTCCCTGTTGATCGACCGTAGACTTGCATTTTGATAGTTGTCCTTGCTATTTATTGCTGCAGAATATCTCTGTGGCCAGGTACCCAGCAAAGGGTCACCTTGTGCCATGTAGTCAGTTTCTCAAGGCCAGTCATACATAACTGCACCAATTTTAATGAGTACACCATCCAGCGCCTTAATGGCTGCTTGATTTTCCGTGTATAGTTATGCAGATGTGCCGTGCGGATTGTCTCCACAGATGCCAATATTACCGCCTGGTAAATCGCTACGAGCTCTGCCTGAAAAACACTACATTTGTCCGGCAGTCTATAAGACTCATGCCACTAACATCCTCTGGAGTACACTCCAGCCCCTGTGCCCAGGGCCGGATTTAGACTTGATAAGGCCCTAAGTTATTTGAGATATGGGACTCTTTATAAGTCCAGATATTATATATCAGGGCCAAATATGATTTTAGGATACCTAGAGAGTTTAACTGAAATACAAGTAAAAAGTATGTATATGATGATAGCGAAATAATAACTTAAAATCATTTTTATTCATAACAAACTTAAAAATGTAAACTTTGGTAAAACAACCAAAAGCTCTTTTAAATGGCACAATTTACAAAGGCTTATTATCCTCTTGAAATATGCTATATAAGGATCAAGGAATTATATTAAACTAAAATATTTTTCTTCTTGACTTTGCCAGAGCAAAGTCACTGATGACATCATAAAATAATAAACTGCCCAGTTTGTCACTTTGTATGAACATGAGACTGAGGGAACATAATTTTTCTTGAGTCACTTTTGTTCTAAATTCATTTTTTATCAAAATATCGTTAAAAACAATTAAATGCGATAGAAAATATTCTTGCGATATTTAGGTTATGTGCGCACTTGTGGAAAATGCACTTATCTGAAATGTAACTCCTCCAATAAGGACACAAAAAAATACACTTTCCATTATAATGTCAACAATCAAATTATCAAACAAACACACTGCAAATACTAAATAAATGGTCAGAAATATTGTATTGGCTGCGTGCTCGAGTGTAGCGGCGAACACAGGGGAATCCCCGTGTTTATATTCAAAGTTCTTCAAAAAGACGCGCGCTAATTGTGTAAAGAGTATGGGGTATTCCGAACATGCAGCATTGGGACAAATAATTCTGTAGTATTTTTAAGTATATATGTATAATGACAATTGCTCACTCGGACAATGATTTTTGGGGGCCCCCAAGATAGTGGGGGCCCTAAGCTATAGCTTGTGTAGCTTCCTGTGCCGGCAGTCGTCTTGGATCTATCCGTAAAAATAGAAATATCGGATGTTACCAAAAGTTGGGAAGGGTATTTGATAGTCAGTTTCTTTCCTGCAATCAATTCAGTCTGCGGATAACATTAAACTAAATTTATGGAAATTTTTTTTCATTCTAAGGTAATCGAATTTTTGATGATCTACATCTCCTAAACGGAGGGTTGTAGAGGGCATGTGAAATAGTTTTTCACTTTACACATCATAGATAGGTACCTTCTTATTATAAATTACGCTTATTATTCCTATGTTAAAATTATTAGTTACTACTACTAATACTTGCCGGATTTTAAAAGAATCTGGTTTTACGTATATTGCATACTCACGTACCTAATACCCATAAAATAAAGGTGTCTATCTTCTTCGAATACAATTTGGCAAAATAAAATTTGCAAAAATACCTACACACTCCCGCCCCCACCTACATAAATATATAAGAAATCATCACTAGAAACTATTCCCAAAGCAGCAACAAGTATCCCATTCAGAATAGACAAAACATCTTGAATTTTTGACTGGCGACACTTTGTCTACATAGTCTCTAGAATGATCTTAGCCAGATGGCTTTTGTCATCTTCACAGTTCTAATGAAAACCTTGAAAAGTCCCACAGATAGCAGCAGGATGAAAATAAATCACTCCTACTCGTCAGGTTCCGAAAGATTAGTTTATCTCATTCAAAAAATTATTTTAACAGAAATAAGCACAGCAGATGAAAAAGATCTCATTGTTGCAGATGGAGGCTGCTGCTGTGAGACGATTGATAAATGTCCGTACGTCCGTGTCCAGCCGCCCATCCGTCCATCCATCATCATTCGATTGTTTGAATTGGAAGTGGACCAATTGGCACTCATGTTGACACGTGAGAGCAATATGATGGGATGGCCAATTCCTGGTCCCCAGGGGTAGTGTAAAAATTAAAAGGTTAAGAAAGCCGTCACACTCACCAAATTGTCTGTTGCTTCTTCTGATTGTCTGCTTTCCTAGGTTTATCTTATGTTTTTTTTTTATCTTCTCTTGACCGCTACAACTTACCATGGCATAGCAAGAGCTATAAATTATTCTTCTTTAAGATGCATTTATAAGAAGGCCTCAAGGCACTCTAGACTCGTTGGCTGCCGATTGTTACTGCTGTTGCTGTTGATGGTGCTGCTACTGCTACTGCTGCTGCTGCTTCATTGCACATTGTACGTAAGTCCGCGTATATCGTAAAAGAAAGACTACGTAATTCAACAGCTCGGGTGTAAACTCTCTGTAGTGGTTTGGATTTCACGTTTTTCGTTTTACTCTCACACACATCGACCTACAAAAAGTTCATTAACGGAGCCGCTAGACATGGCCCAGACAGTAGTCGAGCACTTTCGTAGTTTTTTTTTTGTTGCTTTGGTGTGTCTCGTTTGTTGCATTCGAGGAGCATGCCTTCTTGCATTTTTATGCTGACGATGGAATTAAGGTCTCCAAGTCTAGACAACTTGTATATATACACTGACGGTAAAAGGAGCCCCATTCTCTATTTGAATGCTTTTGATAGTGGAACTACCCATTAGGGTGTAAAATTGCTTCTGAATCTGAAATTATTTGAACAGCCTTCACTTTTCTTACTTTGTGGCTTTGAGAAATCACCTATGCATGCATGGAACAAGTGGCTGTCAAGAGTAGTTTTCTCTATAGTTAAGCTGCTGCAGCAAAGCTAGAGGTAAAAGTTCTTTATAGTTTATGCATTATTGTTTGATGAAATACGCAGAGAGAAAAAATTATTGTAGAAGCAATGAAGAAAAAAAATTTTTTTTTTGCATTTTAATTATGTTAATATTGTCGCGGATTTTTCTTATTTTTATTTAATTATCGTTGCTTATAGTGTAGTTCTTAAAATAAATTACATGAAATATTTCATAAATTTGCTATTCAATTTTAAATTTAATTATTTACTTACATAATTGCTTTAATTGGTTGAAAACGAGATATTATTAATATCCTAAGTGAAAATGTTACATACGTAACAGAGACTTAATTTTAAGCACGTGCTTTGAACATTGCAAATGGCCGTTAGTTTTTAATTTGCAGAAACGAAATATCATAGATTGTTACATTCCATTCGAGAAATCCTAACAGAATATAAATTTAATCAGTTGCAGTGAAAATTTTAAATTCTCTTATGGCAACCCTAACCCTACAAAAGTGATATACAAAGCATAAATTTTCAAAATAACACATCTAGTACCAAAGGGAATTTTTGACAGCTGTCACTTTTCTCCATTGCTTTCTCTAAACTGTTTTTTTTAAAAAGATTAGAGCAGAAAATCTTAGTTTAGTTCCTTTGATTAACTCATTGTAGGTAGATACAGATTTATGAAACATAGCGAAGATCACGTTAAAAGATTTGCATTAAAAATTTTGGGAATTTTTTTTTTTTTTTTTAATATTATTAAGCCAAGCTCAGGGGATACCCTATGATGTAAAGCACAGCGTGGCAGGAAGGAGATAAGGAAAGGATTAAGGGATATGAGGAGAGCGACGGAGGTGCCGATATATGTCGCCCTTAAACTTTCGCAGGTTGTATGCCGGAGGAAAGACAGAATATGGTAGGCTGTTCCACATTCGCACAGTTCGGGATAAGAAAGCATCACGGAATTTTAGTGTACGGCCGAAGGTAATTTGAAGGGTAAAAGGATGAGCGCGGGATGCAGCGCGAGTATTGCGTGCAGGAACTATTCTACAAGTATTGTTAATTTTTTTTTTCTCAAATGCATAGGTACTAAAATAATATTTTATTTTAATAAGGTCGCCTAATAATATCTGTTTCATTGCTTTGTTGTTGATGGACCTTATCACAAGGTAAATTAATGTTGGGCTTATATGATACCATTCTGGCATCTACCACGTTTGAGCGGTTTAAAAATTTTCTTCAAATTATCCTGCCTGATGTATCTAATACCAAAAAAAGAAAATTATTTTTTTGAAGTAATTTTCCTAGTTTTCCTGTCAAAAACTAGATAATTTGGGATAGTGTTTGAGACATTAGAAATTTCAAATCCAAGGAAAATATAGTTATACAAATGTCACAATGCTATACTGGCTCCGGGTACAAATCTCACAAAAAATATATTGGAATGGAGAAGGGACATATGATGGTTTAAGGATATTTAGGTAGTTTTCAACAGATATTACTATAACTTTTTTCATGGAAGTCTCATATGCCAACCAAAGACTAAAGACAATTTCTTTATCTCCTAATTGAATACCCAACTAACCCTGTAATCTCTTCATAAGTTCCATAGGCCCAAATTAATACAATTTAACATTTTTACTGGATTTCTCAAATTTTTGGTGAAATACTTTTATTAAGCAACATAATGGAGATATCATTGTCAATAGACAATAAAAGTTGTGTCTCAGGTCTAAAAGGAGTCAGTAAAATAAGGCTCCAAAGTCACATCCTGAGCCCATCTGAACACCTAAGAACTCCTTCTTTTAAAGATATTGAATTTCAAGTTTTATCTGTTAAAATCTCGACATGGACCACAAAGCCACTGTTTTTTTTATATCTTCAATAGATTAATCATAATTTCATAAAGAATGAAACCTATTTATTTATTTATTTACAACACACGCAATTTATGTCTTTTTTACAAAATTTTAAAAAGATGCGGCTGCTGTGAAAAATAACACGTGAAAAATCAATACCCAACTAACCATCCAAATACATTTGAAATTATTCTATTGCTATTCTATATAATTAGAGGCCTGAATTGCGGCACCGCTGCAGTCACATAGGAACAAAGAATGTAGCACATTACTGAAACTGAATCAAGTATGAATAAACATCAGAGAGAATGGAGGGGAAACAGAACTACTGTACACACAAAACTTCACTTCACGGCTTATAATCCCAATGCGCCAAATTCGGAATTTTTCTTAGAATTTTTCAAGAAAAATCAAAACAAAATCCGGAAAAATTTCGGATTCTTAAACTTTTTCCGAAGCAGAATATGAAAATTTTTACAAAAACGCCCAAAGTGCCGAATATTTCCTCTCAAATCGACGCAAAAAGAGTTTGTGTATCTAAAGAAAATTCCTAGATTTCCTAAAGAAAATCCTCTATCTTCTCATCGAAAAATAAATAGATTACAAGGATAAAAACGATAAATATTTACATTTTGAAGGTTTTTATTGGATGGAATTTTTTAGGCACTTATTTTTGGTTAACTAATAAAAAATTCATTCTGGCATTGCTTCAGGCGCTTTTCAATATCGTCCATGCTTGCTGATGGATTGGATATAATAATATATTAATATTATAATTATTATATTATTATTATATTAATAATTATGTTAAACTGCCACTTACCCAATTGTCTAAATTGGTACTTTTAAATTTTTTGTCTATCCTATAGATCCTTTTCTAAATTATTTTATTCGTTTTTTAGTCTCTTTTGAGAATTTTTATTTACAACTTAGTCTAGCTAGCGTCTTTTAACGCTTTTTGAGCCTTTTGCCATTTAATTTTAAGAAATTTTATGAGTCAAAATATTAAATAGACTATTTACATAAAAAAAAATTATGTTAAACATTTGACAACATTTAACTGCTATTTTCAAATACCTTTGAAGACGGAGACAATAAAAAAAATTGATGTTTTAATATTTTATTTCAGTTTCATTCAGGCGAAATGCTTAGAAACTTGGTCCATCATCAAGGCCTTAAACGATCTCCTTGTGAATGAATGTGGTCAGATCCAATCCTCCAAGAATTGATAATATGCTTTTTGCGAAATTATAATAAGAAAACATTTTTCATTGTTAAGAAATCTTAAAAATTCTTAAAAATGTAAAAACTGAAAAAAAAAATTATAAACTGAAAAATGATTCGAATCACGATGACAGAAAATTATAAAACTTGTTCAATACTTGATAAAGTTCCAACCACTAAATTATGTGCTCGCTCAGAAAATATCGTAGTTTACGACTTCCATGACTAAACAAACATATCGATGCTATTTAACTGCATGAAGCAAAATGCTTAAGTTCTTCTTCCTCATAGCCTATCCTTTTACTATGTAACGCATTTTTCTGCTTGTAGTTCATCTTTGCTCGATGTTTTCATATGCAATAACCCCTCAAACGTGTCCTTCTTTAGCCAACTTGCCCTACCGGGCATTTCAGTTCACGACCTCATATTTCTAACATATTCGCTTAACATTGGGAGTGGGAATCGCTCCACTGAAACCTTTACTTTCAGAGACTTAACCTAAGTATTTCATCAAACTATACCTCAATTTATGATAAAGTTGAAATTTTGGAGAATATGATACTAGAGTTATTCGAGCGTTTTGTTCCTATTAAGACCGTTAAAAGAAACAATAGGAATCCATGGTTTTCCAGTTCTATCTGTAAGCTTATGCACCGGAGAAATAAAGCACATTTTATCTGGAAACAGACACGAGGTCCTAGGGATTTTGAACGTTTCAAAGCACTACGTAATATAGTTAATACTTCTATTCGTAGGGCAAAATACCAGTATTATCATGAAAAATTAAACATCAATCTTCCTTCAAGAAAATTGTGGCGTAATCTACGTGAGCTTGGTGCAACGAAAGCTAAGACTGTAGATTGTGACCTCAATTTAAACCAACTCAATAATTACTTTACCAGCTGCTCTGTATCCGCTTCCTCCGTAGTATGTAGGACTCCACGAAATGATCACAATGAGGCATTTGATTTTCGTGGAGTGGATGCTTCGGAAGTTCTTCAAGTTATTAATTCTATAAAACCAGGTGCCACGGGATCAGACAACATTTCTCCACTCCATTACAAATATTATAAATGCATGTCTCTCATCATCACATTTCCCTGTAAAATGGAAATTGGCCGCTGTCACCCCTATGCAAAAAAAAAAACAAAATCCTGCGCACCTGAGGATTTCCGACCCATCAGTATTCTTCCATTTTTATCTAAAGTACTGGAAAAGATTATGCAAAACCAAATTGCATCTTATGTCAGCTCCAAGAATTTTTTGTCGGATGTGCAATCTGGTTTCCGTCTGGGGCATAGTTGTACTACAGCTCTTCTCAAAATTACCGATGATATTCGCGTGAATTTGTACAATGAACTTCTTTCTATTCTTACCCTACTTGATTTCTCAAAGGCATTCGACTCTATCAACCATAGTATTTTATGTATGAAACTTTCCACATTATACAATTTCAGCCACAGGGGTACTCGTTTCATAGCGAACTTTTTATCTGACCGCAAGTAGTTTATTAAAACTAATATTCATACCTCCGCAGTTTTGCCTATCCTGTCTGGAGTACCGCAAGGCTCGATTCTTTCTCCCCTCCTCTTCGCCCTTTTTATCAACGATATAACTTCCGTTGTCAGGTATTCTCAAATCCATATATATGCAGATGACGTACAAATCTACTATGCTAAACCTGTTAGTGATTCTCTTGGGTGCATTAGCAATATCAATTACGATCTATCAAAGATAGCGGATTGGGCATCTAATAACCTACTGCGATTGAACCCTGGTAAATGTAAGTGCATTGCCATTCTTAAACGTAGATTCGAGACGGGAATGTTACCTCCCGTAACTCTTAATGGGAGTTCTATAGATTACGTCGATAAAGTCACTAATCTGGGTGTGGTCTTAAATAAAACACTAACATGGAACGATCACATTAACTCTACTATGTCGAAGATTTATGCTTGTATTAGGCGCCTAAGGTACTCTGCTTCTTCACTTCTGTACTTCTTTGGAAACCAAGGTACACCTAGTAAAAACTCTAATCATACCGATTCTGGCATACGGAGACGTTGTTTGCGGGAACCTCGATTCGCTATCGTGGCAAAAGCTTAAAGTCGCCCTCAATTCTGCTGTTCGTTATGCTTTTAAGCTACGCAGATTCGAATCTGTGTCTCATTTAGTCCCCCAAGTATTAGGAATGAGCCTGTCCTCATACCTTCAGTTTCGCACATGTCTCTTTCTTTTCAAATTGCTAATTTCTGGCTTGCCATCCTATCTGCATAATAAGCTGAGTTTCCTTCGTTCCTCTAGAACTAATAAGCTTCTGCTTCCTACTTTTAATTATTTGCAAAGCAGCCGTGTGTTCTTCGTTCACGCCTTCCGACTATGGAATACATTGCCTGATACTATTTGTCGGGCCGGGATGGTGGTTTCCTTCAAGAGGGGGCTGGTGTCGCATTTTGGGATCAATATATGATGGGCGCTCTTGACAATGTAGTAAGTTTTAGTCATATATCTTATTTGTTTTATCTTCATCCTACATTTATAGTACCTAGATTTATGGTTTGAGTTTTTGATTTTTGATTTTTTTTTTCTCTCTTTTAATTTTTTAATTATGTAGTTTTGAATTTTGAACTTATAGCACTGATTTAACTTTAACTTTATTTTTAGAGTAAGTAATTTGTAACCTTCCTTTTTTTTCTTTTTTCATTTTCTTTTTTCTTCTTTTTGGCAGTAATTATTAATAAGGAAACTGTAACTAATGTTAGATGTACATATATATATGCTAAGCATATACAAAAAGAATTGTATATTCTTGTTTGTACAATAATAAATGAATTATGAATTAATATATAATCGAAAGTACCAATTTCTTTTTCACTCATCAGAAAATCATCATCCACTCTCTAGTAACTTTGAAAATGGCAGTGCCACTTAAGCTTAAGATCTGTTTCTGAAATGACTTCAAATTTCAGAAAGAAATCCAGAGAAAAATCCGAAATCTTTGAAGATTTCTGAATTTTAATTATTTTCTGAATACAATTTCGAAACTTAAAAAAGCCCTGAACAATGGAGATTTTTTTCACTTTGGCTCTTTCGCACACATTCCGATTTTATTCTTACCATTTTGAAGTATATAAAACACACCAGAAACACTTCCCAAGTCATGAAACAGACTCCATCACTACTACTAGACAACCCAAACTTAGTCCTAATATTCTAAGATATTTGCAGTGTTCTTATGTGAAACTGACAAAAGTTTGGTTTGACAATGATTCCCTAAACAAAAACTGTCATCTGAGTAATAATTGCATATGTTTTTTTAATGTGCCATAGTCCGATGAAATCGAATGAATCTGACTGAATTTTCATGTATGGATAGTAGTTTAGGCTCAATGGCATATATGTACGTATAAAACCAATGACTAGTCACTTTTCCATAAGTAGATAACAATATAGAACATTTTAGAGAACGGTCTAACATGCACACATGAATTTTTGTTATATGGCTATTGGGAAATGTTTCTCGCTGATTTTGCTAGAGACCTGAACTTTTCATTTATATTTTTATTTAGATGACATTGCAGCAAACATAAGAATCATTTTGGGACCCTTTTTAAAAAAAAATTTAAATAAATAGAAAACCATACAAATGTGTTTTTTGTATAATTACGCTTGATTTTTCCAGTAACATCGTGTCTGAACATTCAATAATTTCAGCTAAACAACGCATAAATATAATTGTCACAATTTTTTCCCCGTAATTCTTCCATCATATACATACAGCAGTTAATATGTGCATAAGTATGCCGGTTGGGATGGTAAACTATTCCCTAATTTGTATTTTAAAATCGCTTTAATTACTACTTTTTTTCTACTCTTATTTTTATTTGATATTGCTAATGAACTTTAAGGTAGTAATTAAGTCAATTTGAAACTCTTCTATACTATTGAACGAATTCAATAAAATAAATCAAATAAATAAAGTGAGCTTAAGATAGAAGCTTTGGAATACTGTAAAAACTTGCAGAAGCAGGAGAGGAAGTAGATTTTAGTAAGGTTGTTGGTTAAGATATATAAACAGATCAAATCTGATGGCCTACTCATCCCTACTCTTAACCTAAGATTGTTGGTTATACTCTACCATAGTCCTGGAAGGAGAAGAGAATGGAAAAACAAAGTTAATAACGTAATTGATAAGCAAGATAAAAGTAAAAACGCTAAATCTGTCAGAAGGCATATCTGGATACAGTGCAGATATGTGTAGTCTACAAGATGTGTATAAATTAAGTCTAATTAATTATTCGATTAACTCTACCCCGTCGTCTCTTTTACTTGCACTCACCTCCCTCATTAAGTTTCACTCCACACCTACGAATGTTTCCCAATTTACCGTGCTAAAAAGCTCTGAAGATTGTTTTTTTTTCTAATTCTTCGCTATTTTTCAATTGGGGAATATAATGACTTTAGCAAACAAACATCTTATTACTATTGGAACAGCTGTTTCATATTATTACACAGGCTCTAATGTACCAATTAACCTGTTGCTACGTACCTAATATAAATGTTGTAGACACCATAAGCCACAGAATTAAAAGCAGTTCAGATTTCAAAGTGTTCACTTGCTAAAAAATGTTAAAAATCTTCCTCTTATCAGTTTGTATGGCAGTTGTTATAGCTCATGATGAAATATCCAAGATCGCTGGTGGGACTAATGTTGGAAATTTAGTAGGAAAAAAAGTTATTAACACTGGCGAATTTCCATTCATTGCTCAAATAAAACTAAGGGAAATGTCATTCAGATATCTCTTACATTGCAGCGCTTGCATCATTGCCCCATATGCTCTTTTAACAGCAGCCCATTGCCTTGATGGAAGATCACCAGAAGATTTTATAATTTTTGCAGGCAATGTTAGAAAAGAGCGTCCTAAGAGCGTCACACAAAGCAGACGTGTGCAAAAATTTGTAATCCATAAAGACTACAACAATAAACATTTGCCTCCGCATAACGATATTGGAATAATATTTCTAATGAATCCTTTTGAAACTACAAAGTTCGTTAGTCCAATAAAATTTTTGACTGGGTTTGATTATAAAGCAGATTTAATGGTGACTTCAATTGGTTGGGGTTTAAATGAAAACGGTGATCAACCGCAGTGGCTGCAGAAAGCAGATATGTTCTTAATACCGAATAATGACTGTGAGAAATTTTTAAGTCAAATTACTAATAGCAAATTGAAAATGACCAATGATATGGTGTGCACAATTGATCAAAATAATTCAGCGGCTTGCGTCGGAGATTCCGGGGGTCCTCTTGTCTACAATAATAGGTTAATAGGTTTGAATTCATTTTCTTTTTCTATTTCTACCAAAAAGAATGGAGAGCTGAAATGTGATACATTCTACCCTTCTGGGTTTATTAAACTTTCTAATTATATTAACTGGATTGATAAAACAATGCTGACAAGACCAAAATGTACCTAGAGGAAAAACCATTTTACTAGGAAGTGCAGAATAATTTATAATATACACGGAACAACTCAAGTAAATTTGGAAATCCCATATTCGAAAAATCATTTTTCTTACTACATTCTACGGCATCAGTTAGTTACTATAAGGGGATGATATTTTGGAAATTTCATGTGCACATCCTTAAATTATTTATTTAATAAGGCATTCCGCATAAAAATCACTGTCAGTTAAAAAACTCATTTAAATCATCGTAAGTAAAATTTTATATATGCACGTTTTAAGATATAAAAAATAAAATATTTGTGATAAAAAAGAAATTTAACAAATTTATTTGCAAATAGTGAGAGATCGATAATGTCAGAATCTTGCCTCGAAACATAAATTAATATTTCTAATAATTAAGCAAATACAAAAATGTGTTTCATATATTCACAGCCTACAATAGAAATAAGTATTTTCCATTAACTCTTATTGTTGTTTATTTAAAATAAAAAATTAAAGTAAAGATGCGGCGGAAAGTGCGGGTTTGCAAGGTCGCCGGAGATATATGAGTCATTCCATATCAAATAAGCGTGATGTATGACATGACCATCACCAATTTTACATACTTTTACATATTTACTAAAACATATCAAATTTCAATTTGAGATCTTATCGGGATCAGGAAGTCAAATATCATGAAAGCCTTACCAATCATGCATTTGCTCATAATAAATTATTAATTTCTTGAAAGTTAGTAAGTTGATTCAACAGCATTCTGGATTCTATAGAACTTTATAAGCTTACAGAGATTTCCTGACTCATAATAATGATGAAGACAAATGGTCATTAATTTTATGGCATTAAAGTACTTTTCGATGGAGTACTATGCTTTAATTCAGGGAAAATATAATAATAATGATGGATATAAGAGCAATGGAAATGAATCCCTGATTGGCTAGTTGGTAATCGTCATGTCAGACTTTATAAGATTTTTGGTCGATTTATTATGGAATGCCTCATATGTGCGGTGCTTAATCTAATTTATAATATCTCAGGCCATACTTGCGAGCCGCTGCGGCACCGCATGTCCAAAACCCTGATTTGTGCACGGGGCCTAAAAACATACAAAGGAGAATGCCCATTTCTGCCCCTACATGAAGAGCCATGAGAGATATCTTAACATTTGAACATTGAATATATTTTATTAACAATGTTTATTTCAATTAAACAGGGGACAGCTTGGTGGGGGGGGTCATAGTTAGAACTAGTACATTTTGGTGAATCTACTACAGAACCGAATTCCTTAAGTCCTAAGAACAGTTTGAGTACGAACACTAATATTCTCGGAGGCTTAAATAGTCGTTCCGGAGACAACTTCAAAATATCTTTCCGATGGAACGAATTCGTTTTATAATTAATGAAAAGTAAAAGTAATGAGAGAGAAAATATGCTGGTGAGCTCTGATGCATTTCTAGCCGGATTGTAGTTATATCCAAGATTTGAAAATATTATTTTCAATTGGGCTATAGAAATTGTGTTCCTTTTACATATTTAATTGTGTTATTGTGTCGGCAAAGCCTGAAAACAAGAGCATAACGTTTTTAAAATCTGTTGCCTGAAAAATCCAGCATTTTGTTATCATTTATTCACTTTTTAAAAGAAACCATAGAAAGGTCGGAAAGCAGTGCGACTAGAAGCCATTCACTAGAAAACGCTACGGTAGACCAACCTGAAAGTTCATTACCTGGATCTACCAGTGAAAACTCAGGATTGAGTTTTGACATTTCTGAATCCACCACTAATTCTTTGTTGGAGGAATTTTTAACTGCATCATTTGGAGGAGATACCAATATGATTTCTGTTGCAGAGGAAATGCAGCAGCACTTGCTGGAATATTTTGCTGCCATCGAAAGTTTTCAAGTTTCAAGAAGGTATCCCCTGTCAATGAATGTTTTATCTTTTATTGTTAGTGCGCTTAAATTAATGCACAATAGTTAAGCTAATTTATAAGTGTTTGTTACAGAATGTTACAATATGTAAATAAAAGCGAAAATATGTATCATTCTACAAATTTTTCAAATAAAAGAACGAAAGTGTTGAAAGAGCGAGTCTATTTATTCCTTTGAGGAAATAAATCTCTAAGGAACAATTCAATAATTTTTAAAAAAATAAAGCTCAGAGCGGAACTTTCCACTCCGAACGATATTCCGACTCCGTTCGAAACTTTTAATTTTTTTTTTCTGGACCCCTGTTAAATAGCGATCTCCACACTCATTTTTAAAATATTTCCCTTTTTATTTATTCGAACTGAGGCACTACATTTTTCGTACCTAACTCGTTAGGATTATATCCGATCGGAAAGCAGGTTTCATTGTTCTCCTCAGTTAATTATCAGCTTCAATTCTTATAAGAAAATTTTTCTCTAGATACTTTAAGAGTGGAGGTTTCAATACGGCATGTTGCATATCAAATGAGTACTATCGGGTGATGTACTTTTTCCTAGATCCCGAAAATTTTCTAGGGGCGTTTTTGCAGTCAGAAAACCCATTTTCGTGCAATTGGGTCACAAACACCCTAGCTACTACATTTCGCATATATTTTTGTAGTTCTTTCTTCGATGGCCATTAGTGTTCAGTTGTGAACATTTTTCTTATAGCAAGTTATTTTCTACTAATCACCAATTCCACGTAATCACGAGAAGCAGAAAGGTCCACTTTTTCAGACCAAGAAAGTCGCTCGAGCTACATCTGATCGCCAAGTTTTCCAGCTTAACTGAAATATACATTGTTAATAAAATATATTCAGAGTATCATAATGCATCCTTTAAGACATCTCTCATGTCGGGCCTAAAGTTGTATGAAAAGTGGGGATTCCTCTTTAAAAAATAACTTTAAATTTAAAGATTTGATATGTACACACTAACACGAAACTGATTCAGTCGCCGGTAAATGCGGCAACTACCTATTTTTCGCCGATTTCCTTACATATCATTCCAATAGTTGCCCCTATGGGAGAAATTATACGAGTTTTTTTTTCTAAGCTGTTCTACTGTATGAAATATACAGAGCAGTATCTATGCCTTGCGTTTTTGCGGCCCCTTTTTTCGAAACTTCACGCCCGCTACCATACTCCGGATGATTGTTAATTAATCACCAACTGTGTGGCTAGAGCGAATCATTATTTCACTTTAATATTGTATATTTAAAAGTTTTATTTTATTTAATCAATCCTTTTAATAACGCACAGATTAAATTTTATTCATGATTTGTAAATTACGTTAAATAAAACTGACCCTCTGGGAAAGACTATCCCATGCGCCCCCCCCCCTCGTCCCATCTCGGTCGGTGCGCCCCTGGTGTGGATTTGTTTTTTCAACTATCGGACTAGGTCCTTTCTACGAAATAAAAGGAATAATAGATCGTTTGAAATATGAAAAGTTTTAGAAACGGTTATGTTGCCCTATGCCGCTTCGATGGGACAATGACTCGAAACACACATCGAAGCCGGTAAAGGAATAAATTAATAAGAATGGGGTTTTTGATTGGCCGGACCAATCTGTTGACTTGAATCTAATTGAGGACCTCTTCGGAATCCTTAATCAACGAGTTAGAGTCAAACATTTCCGAAATAAAATGGAATTAAAAAAAACGGAAAACTGTACCTGAGAGCATAATTACTAATTTAATAGCGTCTATACCACGATGAGCTCCTGAAGTAATTAAAATGGGGTCATTTTTATGAAGTACTGTGGAACGAGTCACTATTTATAAAAGTTGCTATAGTTTAGCACACTCTAAAATATTGAGGCCTATTATTTTTTCATTTATTTTATTCAGATATATATATTGTGAAATTTGCCAATTTATTGATTAATAATAAATGGATAAAAGCACAATATTATTTTTGTTATAAGTCAATTCAAATTAAGAAAAAAACATATATTCTTCTTTCTCTTAAAACGGTTGCTATTGTTTTGCACGCACAACACTGTACATGGATCAATTTGGTTTGTTTCATGGAAGTCTAGCTGACTGTGTTTTCACTTATTTCTTGAAAACTTTCGATAAGATCAATCAAAAGTTTTTTTTTTAATTAAATTAGATCCCCTATTAATTTGAATAAATTATTATCTTTGATGCAGTACCAAAAATGTACAAAGCATAGGGAATCATTCGCGAAAAATACTTTTAATAAAATCAAAGATACCGCAAAATAGGCACTTTAGTCAACTCTCAGTTTATTTTTTCCCCAAATTATAGAGAAGTTCTTAATTTTACACAACATTCATCTCCTATTGAATTTTTGTATAATTTCTATGAGAACGAACGTAATGCGCAATATCGCGTGCGATGAACTTCACTCCATAGATTTAAGTTTTAGTACTGATTTTCATTTCTAAAACGTAAATATATGTTTAAGATTTAAATTACTTAATGCAAGTGTATTGATGCTTATGAAGTCCTGACTTAGAATGTAAGCATCAGATAAAAAAATATTTTTTTGACTGTTTGTTCTTATCGTACCAGTTCCGAACTCAATAAGCTTTTGACTACCATATGTCCAGGATTCAACGAGATAATTTTTGAATTAATTAATTTATTATAAGGACGCAAATGACAGTCATATTTAAATAAGTCTATTTATAAAAATGCGAAAATCTTAAAAACTCTTAAACATACATATACATATTTCCCTTTTTAAATGGTAAGGATAAATAAATTTGCAATCTTAAGGTTTATTTTTTTGTATCTCTTTTTTTTTACACATTATTGTATTTTTTTTTTACTAATAGGTAATTGAATAACTAATTATTATAATTCCTCCAATAACAGTTAATAAGCCCCGAACTTACGATGAATCTCAGCAAATATTAACAATGTTTTGTGAAAATTTTCCGTAAAAATGAATTACAAATCCTTAAATATAAAATTCATCCTTTTGTTTTCCAATTCCATAAATGTGGCATTTATGAATAGATTCAGTTTTTTTCCGGATCATATTGTGCAAAAAAAGGTAGAAAGCCGCAATAAAATGGTAAAAAGATGCGGATACTCCAAAATAGCACAGACGAATGCAATAATAGTTGTGGCGCCAAAACAGAAGGATCTTGTTGAGACAAAATCCGAAGTATAAGGAAATTCAGGAAAGAAATCTCATCACATTCAGTGAGTGATAGTGAAGAAGTGCATCAATCAAGTTCAACTAGTAAATATAAATAAATTCAGCAATTAGAATAGTATGGTCATAGTGTGTACCATATAGTGCAATTATTTAATGTGTGTTTAATGGGATAAATGTTGTGGAAATAGTGTTTTTGTGAATTAATGTATGAATATTCACATAGTACCTAGATTAGTAAAAATAGTATAGATGGATTGAAATGGGAGTGCTCTTGATTATTCACAGTGTTATTCGGAATAACTAAAGCACTCCTCATTGATTGCACTATCCGTAACTCGTGCCCCTTTGTTGAATGAGCCTTGTTCATACTCGATCACAAATATTTGACAATTGCGTTGACTTATGCCGCGATCCTGTTCCGTACTCAAGATCGCAGGATATAATCTTAATTAGACAATAGCGTTGACTCATGTTTAATGAATCTGATCTGTACTCGTTATCGAAAAATAGAATCGTCCAATTTGTACAATAGCATTGAACCATGCCGGATCAAGCGTGAGGGTCCGTTCGACTACACTGAGTATCGTTATACTCAAACCCATATTTTCAACTCTCTTGCAGATCAGACATCTCCTTAGAGTAGTGACCACCGAAAATAACTGGTATTTTGGAAAACTGTCTCATGAGACCCGTTTCGATTCCTGTAAAGCTTTTGAAAACTTAACTTATTTAAAAAAAAAACTAAAACAACTAAGCTGGAAATAAAAAGCCAGCTTGATTTTTTATTTTTTCGAGCTAGAAGTAACAGGTTTTGAAGCCAAAAGTATAAAAAGCCAAGCTTGCTTCTTATTTTCAGGGATCGAGCCAGTTATGAATTCTTACGAAAAAAGCTTAATTTACTTGTTATTCTAGGCCGGTAATAGTTTTGAAACTAGAAAAGCAAGCGGAACGGCTTGATACTTTGTTTCGGCTTTTTAGTTTTTCTAGCCAAGCTGGCTTTTTATTTCTGCCACAAAAAATAATGAGCCCTTCCAGCTTAGTTTTTTTAGCTTCAAACTATTATCGGTCAAGAATAACAAGTAAAGTGAGATTTTTTTAACTGATTCGACGATACACATATATATAGGTATATAAACATATAAATAAATCAAATTTAAGACATTATTATGATACATTTTTTTTTTAATATTAATTGTATTATTATAATGTGCTGGCATGTTTTATAAACAGAAATTTTAATCTATTAAGACATTTTTATATGCATACCTACCCTATACAGAATATCTTGTACCTGTCAGATATTAATTGAGGAGATGATTCTAAAGTATAAACTTTAAATAACTCTTAATTGACAGAAAATGTAAATGTAAATCCTGCTAACAAGTAAATAAATATGTTAACTTACCCACAAGGAAAAATTAAAAAATTATATCGATATTGAAGTTGAAATTTTTGATATTTATAGAAAATGGTAAGTTTTTCTTTCTCCACCTATCTACATATGACAGCCTCTTTTATTTACAAGAAATTTATAAAACCTCACTACCAAATTAACCAAAAACAAGAAATCGCCATATTGACAGAAATATCCATCAAAACAAGTTGCTCTAACACCTAACAATTCAATTGTAGATTAAATCTTTCGTAAATTATTTTACACTTTAAAAATTTCTGTTTATCTCACAGTTTTCCATTTATACAAACCTCGAATGTAACAAAAAACCAAATGCCAGAAATCTTATCAGCAACCTGTAAAAAAAAACATAGAATCATCCCTTTTCTAAATTTACCAGTTATGCTTACCTAACTATTCATTTTTTATTAAAAAAATAAAAAAAATAAATAAATAAAAGTAAAAAAGATAATTTCCTTTCAAATGAGACGATAAAAAACAAACAAAAAATAACTGGCTGTAAACAAAATAACCAAAATAACCAGTAACCTTGGCAATCATTTTAATCAGACTAGACTGGGCAAAAAAAAAAGTCACCAAATGTAGGTCCCAACTCTCAATTTACCACAAGATTTGGATGTATATTGCGTAGCAATTTGGGTGCATCTTTATTTATACATGTATATATTTAGTATGCATATATATATATATAAATATATAAGGTATATCCTCTTACATATACCTATATACAATTTGTGACTGATGTTTTGGTGAGTAATTTTTCTATTTACTGATAAAATTAGCCCTCTGCAACAAGAAAAAATCTCTACATGCAACAAAATGTTTACAATGATCGCGCATGTGCATCCAGATTTAGGAAAAAATTAAAAAAAAAAACAAAATAAAAAACCTGGAAGCGACCGTCAAAATTTACGAACAAGTCCACGCGCAAAATAAATGCTGATTAAATGTAGGACGCCCAATATAATACTCGTGCTCCTAGCAATTTCAGCTGATTTACAGGATGATAACAAAAAAAGTAAAAAAGACTTCCTGAACACATCACGATCATCATCAACGCGAAAAATTGGAGGTCAGACCTTTGAGACGGGTGCTTCTTATATTTTGTCGCATGCTTATTAGATTGCGACTTGCAGACAATCAATTGCCTTCACAATAACAAGTGTCTGGCTCGCGTTTTAATTAAAAAACGGCAGAGAATATTCCATAATTGGCCGCTTTATCAATTTCGACGCAAATCAAATCGTAGGTAAGCGCAAGTGTAGTTGATTCATGGCTTCCTGTTGCAATGATGCGCGCGCACATGCGCAATATTGTGCAGACGCGACAGATCATAACTTTTCTATTTTTACCAAGCAAAATGATGACAACATTTTTATAGTCCATCTTCTCATCTCAATGCTTGAGAATCCTTAAAAGGCGAGACAAGATAAAATGGCCAGAGCCATTCAAAAAACATCAAGGAAAGGGTTATGCATGGAATATCCCGACGTTGTTGTCGACAAGAACAACGACAACGACGACGGCGACGACGACGACGACAATGACAACGGACTTAAAGTGCATGCATGCAGCTAATTGCATCTTGAATGAGGAGAGAATGTGCATTTGGGAAATTTTTGGTCAGACCAAATCGTGCTGTTTTATTTTTGTCGTGTGTTTTTGATTTTATTTATGGACTTATCAGTGTTGTCTGTACATATGTATTATCTTTGCGGTTATTTGTTCGCATCAACTTACCCTCTGGAGTTCTGGATGGAATAGCATGCATGCAATCCATACGACAAGCTACTTAATATTGTATGCATGTATTTGTATATGTAGTTATATATTTTGTGTGTACAAAAGGAGCCAAACAAGCAGCCAAAATAGGACCAGAACAGCAAAATGCATCCAAGTAAAGTGAATCATGAAAACCACGCATAGGATGACATGCAAAACTTGTAGTCAGAATATAATTAAGGGAACAAGGGTAGAAGGAAGGGAGAGAGCGGGGAAGCAAATGCAAGTTGAAATGCATCTGATTGCAACTTCCAGACGAAAACAACGTCCAGTCACAAGAAAAACAAGAATAATTATTAAAAAATTAAAAAAGAGAATACTTCAACAGTCATACAAAATACACAACACAAACTGATGGCTGAGCATGTCTCATTCTATCTCTTTCACTCTTTTATTTATTTATTTTTTTTTTTTTGTTTTTTTGTTAAGAACATTTCTGATAACCCCAAAAGTGCATTCGACCCAAAAACTTTACAGCCAGAGAAAAAAACATCTGTCTCTGCCTCCAAATTTGAGGAGATAAACATAAGCCAAGAAGAAAATTGCATTTCAGGATGAGATGTCACCGTCCTCGAAAGGGTTAAATGAAGGTGAGTTTTGATACAAATCTCATTAGCAATATGTGCAGATGCATTTTGTTTTTCTTTTTTTTCTTTTCTTTTTTTTTGTTAATGAGAAAATTTTTGAGTATAATACGCAGTGATTTTTTGATTAGTTTAAACACGCTACTCATATGAATGTTTTGAATTAGATCTCTAAAGTCCCAAGTAATTTTACGAAAAATTCTTATTTCATTTTATATGTGAAAAAAATGTCTTCTAGTATTTATCGAAAATAAAAATAAAAAACATCACAATAGTCTTTTTATTATTTACAAAAAAAAACAAAACCAGTTTCTGAATTCGATGCAAAGTGCTATCTTTAAATTAATATAGACGGAGTTATGCAGCAACATTTCCAATAGTATTGCCCCGTATTGCAGTCTTAACAATTTACAATAAAGCGGTTATTTATTTTTTTTTTTTTTTTTTTAGTATTAAGAACAAAATTAAATTAAACAAAAACGGAAGCCCCGAAGCTACCCCATACAGCACAATATTACCGAGATACGTCCCATTCTTGTCCCACAGATCCCAAAGCTTTTCCGGGATAAGCAAGAGCTATTCAATATGTACTTAGGACCTTATTTTCTGCGAGTTATTAGAAATTTCCCATAAGTTCTTCCCTATGATATCCAGTGCTGATATTAAGCCGGTTCGCACCAGTTCGTCCGAACTGGTTGTTAAAAAATTCAGAATTTTGCGAACCGGTTGTTAAATAACTCAATGCTGATATTCAGCCGGGTTTTACCGGTTCGGCTGAAGAAGTTGTTAAAAAATCAGAGATTTGCGAACCGGTTCTCAAATAACTCAAAATGCTAAGATGAAACTTTTAAAATATTGTGAATTATATATTTCTAAGAAGTTTATGAAAAGGAGCATGAGAGATATTAATAAAATAAAAAATTTTGTGTATTTCCGTTTGCCAGATGAATTACTAAAATTTTCAAAACTAAAGCTTATCGAGCTACGTAAATAATATAAAGCTCTGGAATAAGGAAAAAAACTATAACTAATCTTACGATACCCTAGAAGATAAATGCCCGTATGTAATTTCGTCAGTTTCTGTGCAAGTTTGATTGCTAAAGTGGTTTTCGCATCTATTTCTGGAACGATTCGTCGGACAGTAAATATGATTACAATTAATTTCATTTGATTTTATATACTAAAAAACTTTCCAGTACAGTATAAACTTCTGGGAATGATCGTTTTAACACTATACGTAAAAAGGATACATTTTTGTATGGCAACACCATTTTTGAAATTATATTTACTATTTTTGTGGAAACGCCTTCTATAAAATTGCAGTTCTCTAATTAGTCTCACATTAAATAGAAAATTATGCAGTTCATATTATACATGGCAGTGAATGTGACTACATTTTGTCTCTTAACTGCTTTCACAAACACACGAGTCAATTTTTAATACAGAGGTTGCTATCTAAATCGAAAGTGGGAGGAAGAAATCTTCTTATCGCATGCATATACTTCTGCTAAGCTCCCTCCAGCAAAGAAAATAGGTTGGGGATCGTCATTACTTTAGATGTTAATAGCTCTGTTTAATGAACTCGAAAAAAGTTCGGAGCAGAGCAGAGCAGAACAGCTCAACTTAGGTTAACTGTCAAATTAAAAGTAGAGCAAAAAAGTGCAGAAATGAGCAGAAAGGAGCAGAAAGCTCATTAAACACACTTTTCTGAAATTTTCTGATATCTGTCAACAAAAAACTCAATTATTTGAACTTTTACCAGAACTGTCAACACAATTTACAGTTTTCAAAAAATGCCTGCTCTATGTTACTCCTTCGAAAAAGGTAGAGCAGAAAATCTTGTTTTAGGTCACTACTGTTCACTTTAGAGCAGACTCATTAAACAGAGTTTAATGCACGTTAGAGCGTTTTAAAGCAGTGTTCTGAATTCATTAAGCATTTTCTGCTCTATTCTGCTCTAGAGTAACCTGATCTTTAGAGTAACCTATAGCACAGGTCATTAAATAGACCTATATTGTATGCAAATGTGTCCGTACAGGGTGGCTATAATTCTTGCGATAACTTCTTTTTTTTTAATAACTTCTTTTGTTGTATTATGTATGTTGAATGATGCCTAATAAATGGCTGTTATGAAACGGCTCATAACGAATAAAGCTGTCACCACATTAATCGATTTGTGTGCGGTCATTTTTTTTCAAGTTTCACATAAAAAACCATTGAGAAGTCATATGTTTGCTGAACTAGCATGTCCAATGAATGCTGGGAAAATGTCCAACGTCTTCCAACAAATACTCTAATATTGCTCTAAAGGGCCGCTTGGGTACTGTCACAAAGCCTATATAACAAAAAATAAAATCCCAGATCTGGTAACGCTATGACGGCGTCTTTATTACTAAAGTTATAACGTCAACTTAAAAATGGATTCTAATTTTTCGATTTATGTACGAATGCAATTTTCCCCTTTCTTATATTTAAAACTAGTTGCCCGTTCTTGGAATTGAATTCTCTCCTAAGTTTGTAAATTTTTCTTTTAGTTTATTTTAATATTTTTAATTTAATTTAATTTTTTTTATTTTATTATATTTTAATTTTTTAATTTTTTTATTTATTGGGATTCGAATTCGTTATAACCACTCTGAATTTTTCATAAGATTTAAAAAATTTGTTGTCATAAAAAAAAACTTTATAAAACATCTGGCGTTAATGATAGACATTCTAGAAGAACTGACACAAATTATCATTAGGATTACATGGTCGAGAAGTGACTGTAAACAAAGCACCTAGACTAATTCGAAGGTGCACAAGAGCATTGGAGCTAATGAAAGTAAATAAGGGAACTAATGAATGAACGAGAAACAATTAGGGAATTTGTCCACGCTAGTGACATTTTCTATCTCTAAAAATGATTTTCGAGACCAAACCAAAACCCACATATTCCTGAAATGATTCAAGGAGCCAGGATGTTTCAAAAGTTGTTTCAGTTAGTTTGGCCAAGTTGAACGAACATTTAGTGTGATGAACATTATGGAAACTGAAAATAGAAATTCCTTGTTGATTGCAAAAATTTTACATTTTATGACAACAAATTGGGATGGAACGCGATTTGTAAAGTCGTAGTTACAACGTGAAGATAGAAGAGCAAAAAAGAAATGTGATAAAAACTATTTTGAAAGCCAATAAGCTATCTGGTGCTTATTGTAATACTAGTAATCTAATTCTTGGTCTTAAATATAAATGCCCCAATGAGCTCGCTTATTGAATTTTGGTAGTTTTCTAGGCCTTTTTATATATTTTCGTTAAATGTTAAATTTCTTAATAACATGGATGGATGGAGCTTTTTCAATATATGGTCTGGTATTGAATAGTTATTTATTTTGTTTAATACTCGAAAAAGTATTTTACTCCAGTATAATGAAATATTAAATACGTAACTGGATAAGCGAACCGGTTGTTAGAAAAATTGAATATCAGCCCTGATGATATCCCACAACTTCTATGTTCTCTGATTCTCATGGTTCGTGTGGTTCTCTGGTGAAAGCGCAATTTATCTCTTGGTGTGCATCTGCTACATGCGTCTAGCTAGCTATGTATATTAGAATTTTATTCGCTTCTGCAATTTCTTCTTGTTTTAGGAAAGTTTGTTAGTTACATTTCATTTGTCGTAGGAATTGCAATTGAAAGTGTTAACAATTTTGTATTTAAGTTTTGTGCAAGTGCATACACCATAGCCATATGCTTTCCACTCATTATTGTTTTTTTTTTTTTGTAGAAGTGCCTACACACATAATAAACAATTCTACAAACCTACAAAATCTGAAGCAATATCCTCAGATACTCCCGTTCTAGGTACGCTTGCAACGGGAGTCTCACATTATTGAATGCGTTAACTGTGCCTAACTACAACCAGAGGAAATTCTGTAGGAAGGACATGGGTTCTACCAGCGACATCCTAACTCCGGACATTCGTCACTCCAAAGGATGTCCTAAGTTGTTAACTGGGACCGAACAGGATTTTCCACGGACAATTTATATATCCTAACAGAATTTCCCAGTAACATACCAACATACCATTGAGACATTTGTTATGTGTGGGACAATGACGGTGATTCTAAATTTGCAAATTTGACTCACTTTCTGTTGAACAATTGAGCTAAATTTTGGAGCACTTATTGATTTCGGGTGACAATATTATATTTTAACACTTTTATATAATATAAAATAAAAATGGCGTCTACAACTTACCGGCCGAATTTTGTCATTATGGTTATATTCGACTTATAATCGATATATCGAATTTATGGGGTTGTGCAAATTGTACTAAAAGAAAGATTAGTTTTGCTTAAGAATTTGACCTCAGAGTCTATATGAAATTGTCGTAGATTTTGAAAGTTGAACCCTTCGAAGCAGGAACGTTTTACCAATGAATTACCGACGTATGATAAAAAATTCGAGCGACTTCAAATATACGAAGTTTGACACAATGTTTGAAAGCGCAGTTATTTTTTTGGCGGTATTTGCAAGGGACACGTGCAACAGCATTAATAAATATTAACCCTCGGCCATTGCACTGGGTCACTCATGACCCGAGCGAAATTTATCATGAAAATTTCCCGCAAACGGAAAAAAGGCGGGCATAAAAAATAATAACTTTTGGGCTTCAGTAAATCTCAATTTGCGTTCTATAACTATTTAGTAGGAGTAGGTATTCACGATTGTTTTACATTTTATGAACTGTTTTTACCCAATGAAAAATGTACGTGAAAATAGGTGACCCAGTGTGACGGTGGAAGCAGCGAAATTATAGTGCAACGGGCAAGGGTTAAAAAAAAACTGTAAAAAAAATGTTTCCAAATTTACAATGATTTATTTAATAAATTTATTTGAAAATCAATTAAATTTTACTTTAAAATTTAATAATGTGTACTTGAAATTTCATAATTCAATTCAAAACTATCATTTAAATTCTTATTATGTATTTGATTCAAAATTTGTAATCCGGGTGCAGGGCTTCTTCCGGCTTGCGAGTAATTCTTCGGCCACTTGTTTTTGAAGTTAAAATAAAAAAGAATCGTAATCTGTAAACCCCAAAATCCCCCAGATATCTATCGACTTTTAGTCAAATCTGACCATAAGCGATAATATTCGACTGCCATTTAGAAGCCGTCATTTTGATTTCTAAGCTTCGACCACAAATTCATAATTAGCTACCCTCTCTCGAAGATATCGAAATTTAGTCAAAACTGACCATAAGTGATAAAGTTCGTCCACCATTTATGAAGCCACCATGATTTTTTGTTATATAAATTTCTAGAAGTGTATATTGATACAAGAGTGTAAGTGTGGCAAATTTTAGCTGAAGACAAGCCAAGCCGAATGTAAAATTAGCGTTAAAGGTTTTGAACCACGCTGCCCTTCAAATCATTCATATAATGAAATGTATTTATATATTCTTATCATTATCAAAATAAAAACTCAGGTACTCTTTAAATTATTCAAACATTATTTCAATTCACCTCGAAAATTATAATCTAACTTTAACACTACAGAGCAATCACCAGGAAAACATGGTAAAACATGGATGCTTCGAATACTTCGAAGCTTCGGCAAAAGTTCATGCTTCGAAGGATTCGACTTCGAATCTTTGAATAATTCGAAGCTTCGAAGCGCCTGCTTCGAATTCTATCAACAGCCTTAATTTAAAGTAAGGCTAGGTTAACTAGGTAATAAACTAAAAAATAAAACAGAATAAAAATGTAAAAGTGATACCTACAATATATTGGAGAAATACAAAGAGAAAGTAGGAAAAACACTGCTTAAATTCACTGACGTAAGTAGCACAGTGGAGCACATGAGAAGATAGGGAATTCCAAAGAGATGCAGCCTGGACAAAATAAGATCCTTCAAGGTTAAATGAATTGAATGGGCGCAATACTAACTTCTACCCATCTCAAAAGGAGCTATTCAACGATGTATTACACATGGATATAGGAGGAAGGGTACCAAAATTCGCATCATCCTTTGCGTGCGGTCAGGTGATACATACATTTCACTATTTACAAAATGGTGAAAATAAAGTACACACAGACCTGCAAGTGAATTGAGCAGTGACTGAAAGTTGAATTTTCTCATGACAAAACCTGCAATTAACATTTTTAACGTGTTTTTTTCCTCGTGTTTGCAGAGAAAATCCTCCAGTAAAGTTTTTCGATATCGAAATTTATCTTATTCTTGTTGTTATTTTGGTTTCAAATTATCTAATTAATCTGCTTTTTTTCTTTTCAATTGACGAGTCTATCTCGCTATTTTTGAAAGAGGAAAACGTTTAGAAAATAAAATAAATATTTCGAAAAATTGGCCTATAATCGGAAAATTTCGACAAAAAAACTGAACTGTTGAAAATTTCAAGACTTCTGTTGAAATCAGTGGAAGGTTTAAAAATCTCGAATTTTTCTAAGACCAATTCTTATGATACCCTAGAAATTTCTCATATGGTCTCACCCATTTGAGCAATTTTGATTTTTGTAATAGTTTTTCGCATATGTTTTTAGAACTGTTCGTCGAACAGAAAAAAATTATTATAACCAATTTTATAGGATTTTATATTCTAAAAAAGTTGTTAGTACAATAAAAATGTCTAGGACTGATCGTTTTCACAGTATCCGTAAAAAATCAAAAATTTTATACGGCAACACTAAGAAGGAGTTGCCCGATTTATTCCATTTTTGAAATTTTTTTGCTATTACTATGAGAGAACCATGTACTAAATTTCAGCTCTCAACGTATTCTCAGGCAGTATCCAAATATATAGTGGAAAACGAAATTTTTGTATGGCAACCCCACGAACGAGTTTCCCGATTTGTCTCATTTTCAAACTTAATTTTACTTTTTTTTTAAAGTCCGCGTACGAAATTCCAACTTTCTAAGTACACCAGTTATCGTGCGCATGGACGGACGGACGGAGTGATGTACTGACGGATGAACGGACGGACTGACGGACGGACATGCAAAAATCAAAATAACATTTAATATTTTGTGTGGGTATCCAATCCATTTTGCTCTATCATCATTATTTCTGTGCGTTACAAACGGAATGACAAACTTAGTATACCCTATAGATCTTATCCAGGGTATAAAAATAAGAAAAGTGGGTTTACTTCTGCCCTTCCCCTCCTAGGCAAATAAAAAATTTGCAAGACATTCTAAATTAAAGTAACCTTTATTCCCTACAGTATTTTGGAGAATAATTTTTTATATTTAAGTATTATCTTTAGATTTTCGAAATTCGAATTTCGAAAAATATTTAATAATAGTATTGATCTAAATTCATTAAAACTGGAACTATTAGATGGCAGATAGTTTCGAAATCTGCTCATGAAAGCCTTAAGATCCTCTGAGATTATCTAGTTCTGAATTTTATGCCTATATTAAGTACAAACCCGAAAAAAATCACTCCTAATTCAATGAGAAGAGCTACATACATACAATTTAATTTAATTTAAATTCTTCAATGTTTTTTATCGTTATAGATCTGATCGTTAGCAATGAATCATATAATAAAGACTAGACTCCACAGTGGTGTTAAAAAATAATAGAAAATAATTTCAACTTTCAAATTGCTACTGTTATCAAATCACGATGTGATAATCAAAATTTCTGTGCAATTTTTCAATCAGTACTGTTTTTTGTCGCATGATTCAGCATAATATGGAGGTCTTTGCTTGCCGGCTAAATTGCGTCTGCACCAATGTCTACCAAATGCCAAGTCCGCGTAGACCGTTCACGTAATTACAAAGTCACGAAATCATAACATGAAGTGCAACATGTGCATAATAATGAATTATTAATTCCATGCCGTGCGTCGGCCAGTAGAAATTCCAGTTCCAGACGAAGTTCACTCTCTGTCATTAGATCGCGGTTCAGACAGGTCTGGTGTTCTCGTGTAATCAAGACGCGGCCAGACCATATAGATATAAACTAAAATAAAAATATCGTCTAGCTCTATTCGCTGGATGCAGACCGTGAAATGACAATTCTTGTCTACACTCTATGTATACTCTTTGCTAGGATTTCAAATGCTCTGTGACTAGATAGATAGATAGATAGATAGGTTTATCCAAAGGTATAGGAGTAGATAGGAGTAGGTGCCCCCAGGTTGTGAATGCTCTTATCTCTGGTTTTTTTATAGTTTTTTTTCTTATAATTCTAACGAGTTTTATTTCTTTCCCTTTCAATTCATGAACCTATCAATATGTATATCGTCTGAAAATAGCAGACGAGTCTAATATTAAATTCCACGATTATACACCGTATTAGTTTCTCTATGGCTTCCAACAACTGTGACGGTAACCAGTTAAACGAGCGGCTCTCTAGCCGGGGCTGGAATCGCATACCTTAAGTGGTTTTGCTATTTCTATGCGCATTTGAACTCGTCTATCTAATGAGGCATCGTCGTCTCGACTAGACCACGTTAGAGGCTGGCTATAGAGCGCATGATGCTTTACTTTCTGATTTCATTTAAATTTTTAATGAATTTATCTGCAATCATTTTGTATTTGTCTGCTTCTGTGAAAGATGTAGAATGATTGTAACTCTAGTTTTACTTAATCAGTTAGGGTGTCTTTTTTCATAGGGATTGTATATAATTTAGAATGGTTTACTGTACGGATAGCGGTCATCATAATTTTTTTTAAGAATTTTTGCAGAGTTGGGAGTCGTAATAGACTGAAAATTTAACAGATAAGTAGATGTAGATGTCTGGTAATGAGGCATTTAAGGAAAAGTCTTAAAGAAATCACCAAATTAGAATTAAGACAATTCTGTTGTGCTTTTTTTTATATATGTGTATAAGTCTAAGGACTCGAAGGATCCAAAATGAAAGCACTCATTAAGGGAAATTATGGTACGATGAAATGGATTGGACGCTCGGGCATACTTTAATTTTTCCTTGTCGTCTGTCTATTCGCACAATAACTGGAGAAAGAATTAACATTTTGTACACAGACTTTTTATAAAAAAATATTTAGGTTAGAAGCTAAGTGAGGTTAGGCAACTCATTTGCAAGGTTGCCATACCAAAATTTTGGTTTTGCCCTATATATTTGAACACTGCTTGAAAGGACTCGGTGCTCACGTAATAATTTGTAGATCTTAGTTTGAAAATTGGAGAAATCGGAAAGCTTGTTCACAGAGGTTGCCAAATTTCCAAATTTTTAATTTTTTTGTTAGAGGTTCTGAAAGTTTTTACATTTTATCATTCAGCTAGTGTAGGTATATTACTGAAATTGTTCTTAAGGTCCCCATTCACTTACAGATTATCTGCAGATTCAGACTGTAGATGGCATCTGTCAGTCCAAATCTGTTTTCGTCCACCCACTAATATCAGATCAAATCGTAAGTTTGAAAACTTAAGATAAACTGACGATTAAGCACACACCTACAGTTGCGTCTTCAGACCATATCGTAATTAGTTTCTTCACGATTCTCATGCAATCCGGTAGATTTTCATACCTTAGATGAAATCTATAGGGTATACTAAGTTTGTCATTCCGTTTGTATCACCTCGAAATAATGATGGTAGAGCAAAATGAATTGGACACCCACGCATAATATTAAAAGTTATTTTGATTTTTGCATGTCCGTCCGTCCGTCCGTCCGTCCGTCCGTCCGTCCGTCCGTTCGTCCGTCCGTCCGTCCGTCTGTATGTCTGTCTGTCTGTCTGGGCGCACGATAACTCGAGAACGCGTTCACCTAGAAAGCTGAAATTTTGTACACGGACATTAAAAAAAAAAGTAAAATTAAGTTCGAAAATGAGACGATTCGGGCAACTCCTTCGTGGGGTTGCCATACAAAAATTTCGTTTTCCAGGATATATTTGGACACTACCTGAGAACACGTCGACATAGAAATCTGAAATTTGGTACACTGTGTTTTCATACTAATAGCAAATAAAATTTCAAAAATGGGCTAAATCGGGCAACCCCTTCTTGGTGTTGCCATATAATAATTTTGGTTTTTTACATATACTTTGAAAACGATCAGTCCTAGACATTTTTATTGTGCTTAAAGCTTCTTCAGAATAAGAAATCCTTTAAGATTGGTTATAATCATTTTTTCTAGAAATATAAGTGAGAAACCAATGCAAAAAATCAAAATTGCTCAAATGGGTGACCATACGAAATTTCATACGTGCATTCATCTAGGGTATCATAAGAATTGGTCTTAGACCAATTTTAGCTTTTTTACTTGTTTAAAATGATTTTGTCAAAGAATATAATTGCTGCTCTGGCATTAATAAATCTTTTATCAGAAATACCAGTGAAGAGTAAAAAACGTTTCTGGGTGAAAGATTGGTTGCTTCACAAAGCATCTTACATATGAGGTTTATTAATTTTCTTCCTCTCAGAATCAGTAGTAGCTTTATAACGTTCCATTTATTCCTGAAAAAAAATTTCTTTTTTTTTCTGTCCGAATATGAATCATATTTCACTTTCCATGTTCCCTGTATACTTCAAAATTCATTGAATGTTGTACTTCTATCCATGTTGGGATGAGATACTACAATTATCTGACGAAAATATTAAACTGATCTGAAAATAATGATTGACGATGAAATTGAACACTTTGTATGCAGTTTACAAATCTGCAGTCCTGTTATCTGACGATGAACTGCATGTGTGTGGTGTATTTATCTACAGATCTATAATCTGCAGTTCATAAACTGCCGATCTGGTTGACAATCAAATCGTACAAATTTTCAACATACACACGCAGATTACCTAGACTGTAGATCAAATCGTACGATTTGAACTGTTAATGGGGTGACGGAATTCAAATATATCTACAGTTCGGATCTGTAGATAATCTGTAAGTGAATGGGGGGCTTTAGAACAATTATCAATTATTTGCTAGTTTCTTCACATTTTGATCATTCAGGCATTAAATCATCCCTAAATGTAGCTTAACTTGTATTATGCGATGTAAACTGTTTATTATTTAATCATTTTTCAATAGTGTTAGTTCTAACTTTTTCTCAAGCCGAATTTCGCATACTTAGATGTTTTGATTTTAATTAGTACGGTCGGTTTTACAATGCATGATTGAGGTCGAATTTAGTTAAAGTTAATTCGTGCAACAGTTTTAAACCATACGTTTAAGCCTGATAGGTTTTACATTTCCAATTACATCCTTAGTGTTTGTGTTATTGATTATTTGATTATGAACAACAATTTTAACAGTTGATATAAATCAATGCTACTTTCATTTTGAATATTCTCTTTGTAGAATTTATTTTTACACAAATAATGGAAGTTGTTAGGAGAATTGTAGATTTTTAATAATTAGTAAAATAAAAAATAACCGGCCAAGTGCGAGTCGGACTCACGTACGAAGGCTTCCGTACCATCGGACAAAATTTAACACTATGTACTTTTTATTTATTTTTTCAAATGAGAGGCGTTATGTGAAAAAATAATCCTGTCATTTGAAAAACAATGCTACTTATGATAATAATAATGAATGAGAATAAAACGCCGAAAAAATTACGTTTCTTGTATGGGGGGCCCCCTTTAATTATGCATTTAATTTTATTTTTATTATTTGTTGTTATAGCGGCATAGTCTGTGAAAATTTCAACTGTCTGCCTATTACGGTTCATGAGATACAAAATGGTGATGGACGGACGGACAGCGAAGTCTTAGTAATAGGGTTCCCGTAGTTACCATTTGGGTACGGAACCCTAAAAAGAAAGTAAAGGATTTCAGTGAGGCGAAAAAATATGAAAAACAGTAGAAATCGAAAATAATGTTAAATGTGGTGAGATATAGTATAATAGTACACCTAACCCTAGATTTACACGGTGAATTCGTTCTACAAAAGTACCGTGTAAACCTAACCCGTGTAAATTGAAATCGTGCAATTAAATTCATGTTATATATTGAAAAAGTATACATCTAAGGTAATACAATATTACATATATATTAATATATTTTGATATTATAAGTATGTACTTTTTTATAAATTCAGCCGAACATACATATTAAATCGAGAAAACAAAAAATTAATTAGTAATACATAGGAATCTGCAGTGCCATCGGCCGCCGGCCTCTCTCACCGTCGTAATTAAAATAATTCAATAGAATTAGAAGTTATCCACTCTATTGAAATAGGTTTTCTCTATAAACAATCTACGGTGGCTGTTTTTATCGATGTAGATGATGCCTTTAACAATGTCCTTCACATAAGTTCATTGAAACGCTAATAAAACATGGAGTGTACCGATCCCTAAAACACTGGATCGCACACATCTTTGCCGAACTGGGCGGGGTAAGCAGAGTAAAAATAATCCAGAGAGGTACCCTCAAGGTGATATTTTATCACCTTTGTTGTGGGTGCTCATTATGGATGATCACTAACACTCTAATACCACTGATCATGGTCACCGGTAGCTACAGATCTGAACTCTGCGGTCTGGTGCAGAATGCGATCCGAACAGACTGGGCTACGGATTTCGGAATCTGCATTAATCCATTGAACACAGATTTATGCCTCTTTACTAAGAAAAGAACACTCCCAGATTGAATCTGCCCTCTATCTCGCTCCACACGTTTGGAACTGAAGGACAGGGTAAAATATCTAGGTATCATATTAGATAGAAAATTAAGCTGGAAGCTACGCAAGATATTGTAGAAGATTCAAAGATTGTCTCCCCTTAGTGTAAGTGGCGCTCTCAAGTCAACCAGCTCGAAGGCACTTGAGGTCATCCGCAACATACACTCCGTCCATATACACGTCAAGACGGGGGCGCCAATCGCTGCGCTGAAGCTGCATCTCAATCGGAGCTTGATTCACACTGCTAAGAGCTCCACATGAATCCATCTTTGAATTCGTACAGTCCATCCCATCGTACCTGTCATAGACAGGGACAGTGATCACCTCCTCGAGACTATGCTGAAGTGGAACTTTAAATCGAAAATTCCAGATATGGCAGAATGGAGATCACATCCTGTGCTTCAACCAGATAAACCTTATCATGTATACAGACGGCTCCAAATCGGAAGAGAACACGGAGCAGATGTTTTCTGCGATGAGCCTCACATCTCCATTCACCATGAAAACCATGAAACGGTTTTTCAGGCTAAAATCAAGACCATCCTTGAAGCGTGGAAGTATCTCTTAAACTCAGATACTAAGAACAAGGAGATTCCAATCTGCTCGTACAGCGATGGCAGCTGTCAAGGCCTTCTCAAAACCTTTAAAACCTTCAAACTTATGTTGGAATGTAAAACCATGAATTCCCTTTCTCGGAACAACGGGGTACTGGTGCTTTTGGGTGCCAGGTGATAGCGGCATTAGCGGGAATGAAAAGGCGGACGAACTTGCTCGCCTTGGTGCAACTTCAGAGGAAATCTCCTCCACAATTGGGATCGCACCAAAACACCTTTGCCTCTACTATCTCTGCTTGGTCCGACTGCCAACATACTGGCCTTTGATTGGATGATCGTTCAGGTAGAACCACAAAGGAGCCGTGGGGCTTACCCAACCCAAATGAAACGAAAAAGCTACTGGGACTAAGCAAGCCAATCTTAACAACTCTAGTGTCAATTCTCACTGGACACTCTCTTCTCAGGGGTCAACTGCATAGGATGGGACTTATTGAAGAGAAGAATCTGAAACGGTGACACGTTTACTTTTGTCACCACTGTTCGGCCCTCTCAGGAAATCATTACAGATTCCTTGGCTCATATATCGTGGAAGAACTGCATGAATCCGGAGTGAAAGATAGGGGGCCAAATTTTGAATTTTTTTAAAGCGGCCGGTTGGGACTTATGAGCTATTACTCATAAGTCTGGAGGGTGATCAATAGGCCTTGTTTTAGCCCACGTTCCAGGGACCCTTTTCAGATCTCAACCTTGTTTCAATCCAATCCCAATCCATCCCTATGTAATAATCTAATACACGCTCCATAAAATGTTCCTGGAGAAAGTTGTTCCTATTGCTCCAAAAGTCTGCAGTCTGCCGTTACAACTGTGTATAGACCTTAATTCCTATCCTATATCTTGCTTCAATCTGTTCTGTTGCATTGTGCGTCTTGTTCTCCTCTTTTGAAAGCTCAGAGCTAAATAATAAATATTTTCAAGCTCATTCAAATGAAAGCATGAACGCACACGCAACCCCATAATATTTCATTATGAGTGCTTTTCTTTATTTTTTCTGTGGAAGGAATAGAAGGAACAGAATACTGATCACGTGATACAAGAAAATTCGGAACAGAAATTATTAACTACCTAAACAAAAAAGAATAAAAATTTGACAGTTTTGCACAATGCAAAATGTAATATCACCTGGAGATCATCATATACAATTTTCAGGTTATAAAAATACAATATTTCGTTTTAATTACAAAATTAATTCAAATTTTCGTGTCTCTGATGTTGTTGGCTTCCATTTTCTTGGAGTGATGTTTGCCATTTGTAAAATTGTATTCCATTTATTCCAACTAAGGAGGTAGTTTAAAAAGAATACGTTCAGAACACACCACTGCGAATAAGAAAACACAGAATGAAATAAACGGAATATTCCGAATGGGTAAATAAACACTTTATAACTCATGCTATTCGAACTGAGCAAGCGAGATAACTGTGTAGTACATAGTAGTTTTTTTAGTTTTTTGCATTCTAAATTTGCGCGTTTATTTTAAAAATTTTTTTTTAAATGTTAGTGACCATGTGAAACTGAAAATTAGTATAATATAAATGGAATTTTCCTCATTTTTTCAGTCGTCTTAAATCGAAACCGTGCAAATCGAGGGTTAGGTGTACTGAAGAGGTAAAAGTATTTACGAAAATCGAAAGAAAAGCTATGAGCAAAAATTATGCTCCACCACACTCCTTTATTTTACGATAATATTTTTATATTATATATTTAGATTATATTTAAAATATATTTGTACCCAACTAATTCGTGTTCCCAATAATCATAAAATAGATAACATTTAATTGTTCTTCTAATTTGAACTGAGAATGCCATATTTATTTTAAAGTTTATTGATAATTATACCTAAATATAATTGAAATAAGATGAGGCTCGCTATAAAAAATAATAATTCCTATAAAACAAATAAAATTTGTTGAATTTCATACAAAATTAAAACACATTTATTATGCTCTTCGTGCCGCTGTAAATAGTTTTTTCTTTCAATGCGCAAGAGCCAGTATCAAATGCATTCCAAATTTTTTTAATTGCCTTTTCGGAATACCTTGGGCCAGATTTTGTCCATTCAATTCCATGATATCCATCAGAATAAGGTACCATCATGTCTCTGAATCTCTAATTTATATAATTTCATACCAGCGGATCTAGGGGTGTACCAGGAAAAAAAAGCGATCCACAAACACTTATTTTTCCTATAAACAGATGCAAGTAAATCATTTTGACGACAATTTTGTAGGTATAAAAGAATGAGCTTTTATTAGAGGTCAAGTCAATAGAGGTATCATTCAGTCATCAAGTATTTATTATTCAGTGCAGTATAGCTACAAGTTAAAAAGAAAGAAAACAAGGAAGCAAGCTAGAATTGGTATAAGAGCAGTTCTTATGATACCCTAATCGAACTGGCATGCATTCAATTAAGGTTTTTAAAATATTTTTATCAATGAACTCCCACGCTTTAATCACAGCACTTTTCAATTTTGGTACTGCTTGTTTTCCATATAAATTCAACCTACAATAATGCTCTAGATACATTCTGTAAGGTTTTGATTCTGGGAGTAGCCTGACCATTCCAAAACATTAATATTATGGGCTTTTAGCCAGATGCGAGTCTCACGACTACTGTGCACCGAAGCGTTATCTTTTTGAAATATCCAAAACCATTAGTGTAGCGCCACCGATATTTCTTTTCGAAAAATAACGGTGCTCCAACGTGAGCTAAATCCATCTAAATCTGTCTAAGTTAAGACAAACAGACAGACGTATGGACAAACGGATATGAAAAAATCAAAATAACTTTTAATATTATGCATTGAAGTCCAACCAATTTTGCTTTACCATCATTATTTCTATGCATTATAAACGGAATGGTAAACAGATTTGATCTAGGTCATATAAATAGCATGTACCATGTCAATCCGATAGCAAAACATACCTTGATCCATGTGATTTAGTCCTCCCATGAAATGGATTCTTATAATGAATGACATTTGAATATGGTAGGTATATGTATATCAATTCTATTTTTTTATGGACCAAAGTATCTGGAAGTTTTTGTTACAAGAAGTACTTCATACTGGTTTGATAATACCATAACATGGCCTTGTCCTTCCATCTGTGTAAGAATTGAAAGAAATCTTATTTAGCAGAAAGCCTCCAAGTCGAAGGGTAGAATCTTTTGAGAAATAACCATAATTTCTATACATTTTTTCCTTGATATTCCAAAAAATATCCATTTTGCCAAACTTTTATAACCAAATCTAAATTTTTTATGTATTGTTTACAAAAATGACTTCGAAAATATTTTATCACCACTAATTGAAGTGCAATTTTCTAGTAGTAAACATTTAAGAAATCATTCATGAATTTTCGGAATAACCGGGTGCTTATTTTCCAGAATTTATCGAATTTGTTTGAATTTTCTTTATTATAGGCATTATGAAGTTTATAAAATAAATATGTCTTCCAAGTGGTTCCTTTTCATTGCATTTGAGAATTTGATTTATCCATTTTGACTGCTATTTTATTTAATTAAAAAGAGTCAATAACATCCTACTGAGATGGTACAATGCCCCATCCGGGATGGTATTTAACCTGTTTCCTAGAAGATCTGTCAATAAGCTAATAATTATTATTATTTCCTTCTGTTCACAATTGGCTCGTCAAGGACTCCCCTAGAGTATACTACCAGAATCTTCCATCACCAACTCTTTTGTATTATCATGCTCATTACCTCTAATATTTCAGTATATATCTCGAGACAGATGACCCCCTTGCACCTACAGAAATAAAACCTGGAAGACTTTTAGTTGTATCTATAGATCAAGACTAAATGCTGTTCTCTTTTTTTTTTTAATTACTCAATGCTAACGTTTGAAATTTTTTTTGTTTTTTCTAGATTCCAGGACATCAAAAATAAAATTGAAAATGCAATAAATGGTAACACAATGAACTATGAGAATTTACCAATTCATGAAATGGCTGCATATCCAACATGTGCTCAAGTTAATGAATCTTCCTGGCAACAAGAAAACAATATTACAATTCGATTTGCAGCAAGTCTTTTCGAAAATAACCATCCGGACATGTATTTGGATACAGCTGTATTAAGGTTAGCTTACAATAAAACTGTCTAGTAAAACACGTGTACGAATCTTTCTAACCAACATACGTACAATTATCTTTCAGGTTATTCAAACTAAATCCTCAACCAGAAGCAAGAACAACTACAACAACGACAACAACAACAAAAAGCTATGGATGCGATGATGCTCCTATGGAGTCTCAAATTCGAATAACTGTTTCAACAATTCAACATCTAAAGAGAAATAAGCGAGGTAGGTCCATGAACGTTAAATTTATACAATAAGAAAATATATTTTATTATTTTTTTTTTTATATCTCTAATTTCAGTCAGTAATCGTTTTAATTATTCTTCTGCAGAAAGAAAGAAAAGGATTTGCAATACGGTCATGTTGAACATGTCTCAAACTGGATGGGTTGAAATCGATGTTAAGAGAGCCATTAATCTTTGGGAAAAATCAGAACGACAAATTCGTAGTGCTAATTATAACACTAACAACAACAACAACAATAATAACAATCGTTTACCCGTAATGGTAGGATGGCTGACAATTGAAGTGCACGATGAGGAAGAGAAACCGCTCAAAGCTGGCCTTTATTTCGAACCACCAAAATGTTCTGAGGCATGTAAGTGTGTGGTGTTCCATTTTTTTCAATTTTAACACACTAAAAAAAAAAAATAGAAAAATAAAAAAAAACAAAACCAAAAAAAAGTTCATCATCACCTTAGCTACACCAAAAACAAATTCCATGAAGAAAACATGAAAATCGTTGGCAAATGTCTGTTGTGTAATTTACGCACCTACATAATATATTCAAGGCCATCCCTAACAAATAGGGTATCAAGTTTCCCAAAACAAAAAAAAACAACAAAAAATCAAATCAACAAAAGCGCATGTCTTTCCGGCTGATGCAAGCGCACCCGCACTCTATTGTTTTTGTGGCGCGATTTTAAGCAACAACATGGTACGTAACGTACTGCGTACCTGTCTGGAGCTCATTTTACCTGAATCAACAGATCGTGGAAAAGTGCTTGATACAAATTATGTATTTCTAACAAATAATTCCAGTACTAACGACATAGTAACTGGACAGGTGTCTGGACAATGATATCGATATTTACAGTGTCGTTTGTCTCTTCCTTTCCTTCCTGTTGGTGTCCGATTGCCAACAACAGAAAAAAATGTATAGCAAAGGTGATTAACGCGTAATATCAGGGTGTTACTGCTATTACATAACGTTTATTTTGTGTCATTCAAAATATTTAATAATTCATTATTGACGCCTATATTTCCGCGATAAATAATCGAAAACTTTTGATTGGAGACTAGCAGCATTGCATACATTTGTGTGCTATGGAAATTTTCTTTATGTTACAGCAAATACATGAACCTTTGAGTAGAGACAACTTTGCATGATTTAAACTTTTCAAATGTTTAGAAAGTTCTCAAAAAGTTTTAAAATAATTTACAAAAGAGAAACTTATAAAAATACTATAATCGAAAATTTTAATTTCCCGTTGGGGAATTTTTGGACGGAGTTATTTTTTAGAAAGATTTTTATAAAAAAAAAATATTAAAAACGCTTGGTATGTCCTTTTAGTGAAATTTAATTTTTTTTTATAAAATTTGATATACAATGATGGAGGCATCATATGTACATACATAAATGGAGACATGACTAATGTAAAATTTTAAAGTTTTTTAAAAACTGTCTATTTACATCTGGATACAAATTTAATTGTGGCTGCTATTTTGAAAAATAAATACGGCAATAAATTCGCCAACATGTCAAGGTTTATGTTTTCGAAAAACTAAACCTAATCGGAAGGATATGATGAAATACAGTTTAAATTTCATTAAAAAACACATGATGTGCTGTGGTGGAGTGAGTTTTGGCCGTTAACAAAAATTTCCTTATATCGGTAATCTAGCTTATGTCCATAGCTGTGCCCTTTGAACAAGTTCTCTTCTTCTATCTATCTTCATAATGACTAAATTTTTATTTAAATAGAGTCAAATGTGCAATGTGTCACACAAATGAAGTCCATCACGGACCCATTTGCAATATTTTGCCTCATTTTCAAATGGTGAAAATTTTACTTCATTTTCCCATAAATTTAGCAGCCAATCGCAGTCATTAGCTGATCATGAATGTAATATATTTCCAGCTTTTCTTTCCTTTTTGGTCTCTTTCAACAAGAAACAAATTGTCTCTTGTTAAATTGATGCTGCAACAAATGTCGTAAATTTTCTTGACAGCATTTAATTAAATTATTGAGCACTGCCATGATCTTTACTCACAGCTGAGACAAGTTACATCTAGATGGCCTTCTAATAGAAAGCTCTATACATTCTATCTCTCTCTTGCTGTATTATGCCACATATATTCTTCGCAGTGATAGCTTTCTTTGCTTGAATAAAAAGTTAAAGAGTTTTCAAGAAGTGATCTAGGCTTATTTGAAGATTTTCTTATCTAGTTATAAGTTGTCTGTGCTCACAGTGAGGAACTATGTCAACAACACTCCAAATGAAATAATTTTCGATCTCTACGAGAGATGATCGGAAAATAAAGATGTACGCGGCTAGTAAAAATGCAAGGTAATTACATATTTTCATAGTTGGCAGCTCTGTTATGACTGTTAGTAGGGTCTGCAAGACGTGGCATAATTTATGTTATTAGAGCTTGTAGATACAAACAACAGTTGTAATGATCCAATTTTATAAAAATTCCACCATTTTAAAACTATTGTCAAGTATGTATAAAGTATATAAAGTTAAGGATTTTTTAGTGTAATCTCCTCAGCAGTGCGCATGTGTCGATATATTGTGCAGCCTTCGGAGTTGTTTTCAATAATGGTAGTTTGGAGTTTTGCAAAATTTCGCTGATTTTTATTTCATTGGCATTGATGAGCCCCATTGGCAATCACGCCCTTGGCAAAACTATATTTATGAATCTGTTTTGAGCTCCTGTAACAATCAGGATCTTTCCATCGAGTCAATATCAGAAACAAAACTCACTGCCTGAAAATATTTACATATTACTTCCCGATATCCAACATCTTTTGGATTTCTTGTCCGACCTTTTATTGTTTCTCTTAGTCTCATAGTATTTTCACGTCTGCCTTGTAGAAGAATTTTTGTAGAGGCCCGCAAAGGTTTTTAAGATTACGACCCAAGAAACAATTTTTTTTATATAGTAGTAACCGTAAAGTTTCCATTACCAAATTATATAACTTGAGTTATATAGACTGGTACTCGAAACGTCTTTGTAACCACTATAAACCCCTTATAGAGCTTAAATGGAGGATTATATAAAGGTTACCGTGAATTGATTTAGGTAACGTTGTATAACTAAAAGTTTTATAAAATGAGTAACCAAAATATTCTGGTTACCTTAATATAACTTCTTATATAACCCTTATATAACCCAAGGTGCTCTCGATTAATTTATTTTGGTCACAGCAGTGGTTGCGGTAATGTTTCGGTTACCTTTAAAAACTTTGTTTATAATGGTGATGGTAACGTTTCCACAACGCTTGGAATTCTCAGACGGATTACTTTCAGTGATTGAAATGTTAGGGAAATTATTTTTCGTTACCTTTATAAAACAATAATATGCAAATATTTACGAAACCTATCTTGACATAGAATTTCGATTTTTTTTTATTGTATTTTTATATTGTAAGGGTTTAATATTTTTACATTTTAGAAGTACAATTTTTAGGCATATATGTGGTGAAATTCAGCAGCAATTAAAATTTTACTGTGAATATCATCATAGGTACTTCTAAAAAATACAGACCCCTCCAAAAATAAGCAATTTTTAATAATTTTAATTAAATATGACAAAATTAAAGATTTTCACTTATGTGACATTAATTCAGAAAAATTACATAACATACTTTAGAAATGTTATGTACATAAAAAGATGTATTTTCTTCATATAAAAATAAAACGGAAGCCATATATCTGCAATTTAAAAAATTGGCTTAACCGACATTTTCTTTTTTATCTGTAATGGATAGATGAAAAAATTGCGGCTTGTACTTAAATGAACAAATTACCATTATAAAACTTCAGGTAGTTTTATATAAACTGAATGACCCTTATTAAATTTCTAGAAATATTATATAAACTAAGGGCACTACCATGCTTCGAAAATGGTCCTTATATATCCTTTAGACATAATATGTAACCTTTGGTAATGTGATATATTTTAATTATAGTCACAAAAAACAGACGTTAGTGTTCTTATATACCCTTTGGTTATATTATGTTATATAAATAAAAACAGTTTTATAATGGCTCCATTCGACACTAAAAGTAATTTGTTTTTATAACGATTACCGTAGTTACTAAAGGGCCACCAAAAAATTTTACGATATTTTATAGTGGGTATACGTATTACCGAAAGTTCCCAATTTTTATTAAAGTCACCTAAATTACTAAAAGTTGTCGAGCTATATAAGGGTAACCACGGATACTGCAATAAACACTTATTACCAATAAGTTTATAACGTGGTGATCAAAACAATTATAAAACTTTCTTATATACCTTCTAGTAATGGTTACTCTAAGTTATATAGACCGGTGATTGAAATATTTCCATCACCAACTTATAAAACCTTTAGTAACTTAGTTCCACGATAACCATTAGTAATCTAAAAGACTCTAATATAACTACATCTCCAATTGGTAATATTATAAAACTCTGATATAACCACTGAAATTCATATATAACCGAGTAACCATTATATACCCCTAATAAAACTACCCATCACCCTCAGTCACCAAAAATTGGAAAAAATTTTACTTGGGGAGTCCACAGCGTACTGACTTCATTCCAATGTCCATTGACTAAAGTGCAAATTTCCAATATGCAGACTTTACACTGCCTTTCAAGAACGCTCTTAGGACGTACAATTTAGGGTGCAATTCTACAGTTTAGTTCCATTGTTCTATGTAAAATTTTCTTCAGTTCCTGCAACTTAAATTCTTGTGTAATATCCACGCAGAACTGTATCTAGCTATGATCTTATATATAAGTAATCGCCTCCATGAAAAGATTCAAACCCTAATACATTAAAATGTTATGTCAATAGCCTGGACTAGTTAAATTCTTATTCCAAGTTGAGACGTACCTAATAAACTTTAACTCAACCTTAAATAATACCAAGCTAGAGATAGCCCAAATCTTCTTACAATTATTATTTTTCTTAATAATTTCCACAATTACTTAGGAATTACAGTCGAAGACGGTAAGATACGTTTGATCCTAACATATTAACAGAATCGCATGGCTTTATCCATTGTTTGAACTTTACGTTGTCCTTTGAACTTTATGTTGCAAGAATTATTGTGTGTTCCAAAATTTCTTATTTTTCTTTTTTTTTTGTAATTTATCGTGTGATTTAAATCAGAGTTTTTTAAGGTTTTCTTGAAGATGGTTTTAGTGTGTTTTGTAATAACAACAATTTTAAAATGTCCAGTTCAAGGATTGTTTTAAAGAAAATTTATTAAAATCACTTAGATACCAAATCACCTTGAACTGAACAAAATAATGATTTAAATTTTTCACATTCTTATAATTATTTTGATTGCATTTACAGTTCCTGCCATCCCCTGGAACTTCTACAGACAATACGCTGCTTGGCCTGCAACTGACATGGAAAAGGTGCCAAGGTAAATTAAAAAGAAAAATTAAATATTAATTACTTAATTATTTTTTACGTGTAAGCTCTTATTTGCAAGGACTTTAAAATTATGAATAAATTCCTATTAAAGAAGGTAGTGAATTGATGTTAGGCACACTTATATTATTATAATTAATCAACATCTATGATCTCACTCACTTCATTCTTCAGGTGACATTTGGAGGAAATATTGATTATCTCCAGTGACCTCTACACTCTGCAACAGCTTTTAATACGCTACAGAGTCTCCCAGTATAGTTACAATTTCTATTTGCAATTGCACGCTTTATTTCATGTGGTTCTTGCTCTGCCGATGCAATTTCTTTTGACTTTTTAATTTATTTTGATTTAGCTTTCGATACTGTCCTGAACCGGACATATCAACAGATCTTTGTTTGCTACTAAATCTGACCAGGAAATTTTTGATATGTAGTCTAGTTACAGCTATAGTCTTCAAACGGTAATAAATCAGGTGAATTTTCATGTTTCACAGGAAAAAGAACTTTCTAGCTACATAGCTGAGAAAAAAAGTTTTTGTGTTTGTGTTTATACTTACGAAATTTTTTCTTTTCTACTAATTTCGGTAATGATGCTACCGAGATAACAAAGTTTCTCAACAAGTTTTAGGGAAGATACAAGATTTCTTCTGCAAAATTTTTAATCACTGAGTTGAGGCCTGGCATAGATGGGGTAGGAAGTAAATATTATCAGCAAATTCAATTCTGCTGCGAGATATTTTAAGTAGTCTCCGCGAATTATTCTTAAGAATGCTTACAAGAATGTCGTTTATTAGAAAGCAAACATGTTTGTCGTACTCCGCTATTTTTCACAAAACCAATCAGATTGATTCCAATTCTGATGAGACTTTCAAAAGTTATAGATATGGAACACAGAAATAGCTTAAGCTAATTTTCCTGTACTCCTACAATGCCCTCTTCCATTCTGGCAACCCCTCCGCTAAGAGAGGGTTCGATATTTCCTGATTTCTTTTTTCTTTTTTCTTTTTCAACAAATCATATCTGATGAAATATGTGCTCGAATCATCCAGAAAAATATTTCACCTAGGTCAGCTCGCTTGGCAACTCAAATATAAATCGTAATTTTATGCAAAATTTCCACAAGCCATAAATTTCAAGGAAGCAATATTAGAAAATAATAGAATAGAAAACCCCCGGCAAGCCAGCTAGAGCTACGTCAGAAGATAAATAATAGCTGTCACGATTATCTCAAAGATTGACATTTTAAGAATTAATTAATTACTTAGAAAATTAAACAGTGGGTATGTGTAAATGATTGTATATAAAATATAGTATTCATAGAAACATTGAATTAAATTCTTATAAATTAAATATAGGTAAACTAACAACTTTTTTCATTCAATTTATGTAGGTGAAAAACGTCTCGTCTGAAGACTAATGCAATTTAAAAATTAAAAAAAACTTGGACGTTCCGACCTAGCGACCAAAGTAATTCAATATATACGTATAATAAATAATAAGATAATTCATATTTATTTTTTGCGGATGGAGATCGAACCCACACTTGTTAAAATCGGTCAATGATCGGGAATAGAAGAATTTTAAGAACTTTTGATTTTAACAATTCTAAATCGAAACATAAATATAAGAGTAAAAAAAACCGCCTCGTACGCGGTTTGAAGAAGGGCCATCCGATTTCCGGGTGACTACTCTTACCATTGAGCTAACAAGACAGATTCTGAAAGCAAAACATGGCTGAATAGGCTAGACACAAACTAATAAATGCAAGAGGTGAAGACATCTGTCTAATTAGTTCAGTGGTAAGAGCAGTCGCCCGGAAAGCGGAACGTCCCGACTTTAAACCCCGGATGAGGCGGTTGCTTCTTCCCTCTTGTATTTATGATTTGTTACATATTTATATAGACGGTGTTTCATAATTGGTGCATCTAATCCAAGGGTTTGATAGCTGAGGTGGAGACAAGCAAAAAATTATAAGGTGAAGGGCGGGGGGGGGGGGGGGGAGACCCGTCGTTTCGGCGGTAGGTTGTTTAAGATTCTTAGTACTCCATCCCTTTTACACCCTCTAATTTTCTTGATATACACCCTATCAAGGTAGGATCCATCTTAGATGATAGCCGTGCAATCAGCCTTCCGTCACCATTCGTCGCAAGTTGTAGGACGTCAAAGTCAAAAAATTGGAAACAAATTCCTAATTGTTTCAATTTTTAACGATTTTCCCGCCAAAAAGCATGATAACTCTACAGTTTTATTACAAGATTTAGAAACCCCGGAATGCTACCTTTAATTTGACTGTATGTATGTATCTACCTAAATGCAACTGTTTTTGAGATATTCCCGTTTCTATGATTCATAATTTAATTAATTTTGCCACTGACCATGGCATCGCGCCTATTATTATGCAATTAAGTGGATGTCACACCGGGAATGGCGCGACGCGGCATATTTCAGCTGCCGCGTCATGATTGTTCTTGCAAAATTAAATGTATAAGTCACACCGGGAGCGGCGCGGCGCGGCATGGCAATATAGTTGCCGCACGGCGATTTTGGAGATTGCTCAAAAACACAATTTTACCGCTGCCGATGGCGGCAAAATTCCTTTTCATTCGAAATAAGTCCGCACAATTCGTTAAATGAGGCTTTTTGCATTCTTAAGTATATTTGTAATCGAACCTCATCACTTTTCTCTGTTTTTCTTCAAGCAGAGCTACTAATAATAGAATTTCTTCCTCGAAATTGGAGTACATTTGGATAAAATCTGCCGCTCTCGGTGTGAACACTCTATTTTGCCGCGTGCCACCGGGCAGTGCGGCGCCGCGCCGCTCCCGGTATGACCAGGGCTTTACACGCAAAATTACCAAAATTAGGATGAATCTCACCTTGATAGTGTGTATATCAAGAAAGTTACAGGGTGTAATGGTAAGAAGTACTAAAAATCTAAACCCCCTACCGCCGAAACGACGCTTGTTACCCCCCCCCCCCCTCACTTTATAATTTTTTGCTTGTCTTCACCTCAGCTATCAAACCCTCGAGCTAGGTGCACCAATTATGAAACCCGCTATATATAATAATAAGTGCATTGGGATCTAATTCGTGGAAGCAGGTGATGCGAAACAGCATACAAGGATTGAAGCCTAAAATAAACCATTGATGTGAGCTTCCCAGTTGAGACCCGAGTCCATTGGTAGACCCAGGCCGCTGTTCTAAGTAGTTTCTAATGATCATGAAGGCAAACAAGGGGTAAAGTGTCTAGCGCTACCCACCATTAGGGCAATATAGTATTAGTCCAGTCAATAGAGGTTTTTGCCCTACAAAAGATGGGATAGTTGTGACTTTTATATATGTTATATAATTCCGGGTCCCGATTAAAAATCCAAGTTTTCGCCCTTAAGAGGGTCTGCGCTGTCCGCCATCTTGGATTAAAGATACAAAAAATTGATTTTTTTTAATATTTCCTCAACGGTTAATCCTACGACAAAAATGGCTAATACAAATTTGAAAAATACTAAATTCCCTATATTTCTTGCTTAAACACTTTTTTTGTAAGTCTGATGTGTAATGACTTACACCAGCGGAAACGTGAACATTCTTCCAAAAAAATGTATATGTATACTACCACTTATACAGTGTGTTTCGTCCACTGTGGTCCATAGGAGTGGAGATGATAATAGTCCCTAGTAAACAGAAAATTGTAAGGCAAGGGCGGGGGCATCTCAACCGTTTCGGAGTTACACTCACCCTGAAAATACAGACTCACATAAAGTTTATTTTTTAAGCTGGAAAGAGTACCCTACAACACCATAATTTTTTCGGCCTTTTCACTCCTCTTGGGAGTTAGATAGCCACTCCATCCAAATCTGTTATTCAGCTTCCTGAATCGTTTTTGTTCACTATATTAGGTGAAGGTAATTAGCTTGCAGTAGCTATCCAAATAAAGGTCTGCAACCTATAGCACAGAGTTCGTGGAACCTTTTGATTATTGTTATAGATGTTTCTTGTTAAGTAGGTCAGGAGCAATTTTACTAATTCCTTAGTTCCTTCTCTATTAGAAAAAAAAACTTTTGAAAATTTATATTTACCACCGCCCTTCAAAATATCCATTCCGAAACCCCAATGAAATTAAAGCAAGCTTCCATTATCTTAGAGCCGGTTTAAAAGCTGTTTCTTATCAAAGTCGAGACCCCGAAAGTTTGAAACAAAGCTTTTTTATTCTGGTATTGTGATGTGCGAAATGTGGCAATATTACAATTATTTATTATATTAGACTATAGGTCGTCTCTTTGGCTCTTCTTGTAAATTTTAAACTATTACTCATTTTAGCTCTATACAGAGGTGTTAAAAGTGCTGCAGGACCTGATGAGATTTTTTAATGTTGCTTTGCTACTTCTTTCTGTTAAAAGCATGCATAAATCGAACTGTATTAAATTAAAACACCGAATTGACCCAATTTCGATCTATGGATAGTCGATTTCTAATTCTTGCATCTTAAAATTCTTAAAATCGCGACATTCACAAGCCTATGCACAGTTGTGATAACATAGACATTTCAGTATCCATCTTACTATAGCTGCTGATATCTTCAACTTCTCCGTCTCTTGCCTATCTGGTTTTTGCTTCTTGCACTTGATACACCAGTCTCAAGTTATAATCCTCAATCCTCTTAGAAATATCTACCCCGTTAATATAAAACTGGTCTTAGCAATCCTATGCAGAAATAATTTTGTACTTCATTTAGTAATTTTTTTTTTCTATCCGACAGTACAAAAATTAAGTTATATAAATATTTACGAATTTTAAAAAGTATTTTTTTTTCTCATTCGTTTAAGTAAAAACTTCGGAAAATTGTGAAGATTTTTTTATAATTAATTTTTATTAAGCAAGATATATAAATTTTTGAAACAAAATTAACTTAGAGGCACAACATTATGTTTCCATAGGATTATTTAACGTAATAATCTAATTACAATAGAACCTCCATCTTAACCTTATGCGCAGTCTCATTTCTCTATTGTATTGCAGAAGGTTTCCTTAATAAGCTTCTCAGTCAGCATTTTTATATTTAAAATGCGATAATTACCATAATGTCCAAAATTCCTACCATACTCTGCCTTTAGGTATTTTAAAAAATGCTTTTTTCATAGTAATTATTTTTTCGAAGAAAAATTGAAATAATTAATCCGCTCCCATTTTTTCTTTCAGATCTCCCAGATTGGATATCAAATTAATCGACTATAGAAGTGCAGTCCCTCATAATAGGCAACACAGCAACTCTCACAATTTACATAACAATCACAGAACATTTTATCACCATACCAATGCCAGTCCAATATCAACAGAACAATCTACAACAGCGGGAAATTTATTTGAATATACAGAAACTCGAACTCATAGAAGAAGGCATGAGCAATCCAATCACCATGGTCGCCATCATCGTCATCATCAATCTGAAAGGATACAGGACACAATTAGTAACAATTCGAGCTCAGAGGACTAGCTTACGGCCTGGTCAAAATCAATGGACTTAATTAAATTTAATTTTTTCTTTATTTTTTTTTTTTTGCTTTTTTCTTTTTGTTAAGTTGTAAAATTAATATTTAATAATTTACTTGCACTCTGAAGTGAGGTCGCCTAGAAGGATATTATACGTTATAATATGTTCCTCTTTCCGTTATATACATAATATTATGTACTAATTTATGCTCGAGTAGGTGACTCTGTGTGAATGGATTTTGCATGGTTGGCAATTTGGCTCTGTAACTTATAGTTAAAACGTTAATTAAGTTTTGCTAAATTTTAGACAAGAACTGACGCATATTCATATAAATGCAATAGTTTTAGTAAATCGTAGTAGATAGTATCTAATAGTAGTAGTAGTAGTAGTAGTAAAAATAGTAGGTACTTTTCGTAGGAGCTCAATGGATATCTGTAAATATTTTCGTATTAAGACTTTAAATATTCTTTAAACGTAGCTTAAACTTCAGAAGCGATTTCTGAGTGAATCTCTAAATCTAATTTATTTAAAACAAAAAATTGTGGCAGTAGTTATCATAACCTTAAGTACCTATACATATACATGCTATTATACATATATATATATATACGTATAGGCTTAGAAAAGAAGAATGAAAACAATAAAAACCTTAAAAGAATAAAAAACACATTTTTTTCATTTTTTAAATTTTTCATAAGTACCTAAAACCCTAGATACACATTATTTATCTAATTGATAATTAGGCGCTAATTAATGATTATATGACTAGTCAAATTCAAAGATGTGTCATTGCATTTCTTTTAATCCGGATGTCTTTTCTTTCTCAATGAATAAAAATCGTCTGCGTATTTGGGATTTTCTTTGGCTCTCAGCTCAATGTTGTCGTTGTTTTTTGCCTAGTTAACAATTGTCCTATTGATTTGGCAACTTTTCGTTCCATTTTCTAAGATGGGCAGTAGTAGGCTCAGACTGTAAAATACCGAATTGACTGGATTATCATTATCATCCCTTTGTCGTTTAGGGTTAGTTACAAACTAGTAGCGATGATAGATATCGAAAACCTTCAGGGATAAGCAGAGCTGGCAGATTATTAATGACGGGATTGAGGTTTTATGGGATTTTCTCCATTTGTTTAATGGCTTAGTTGAAGTGGTTTTCTTGAATAGGGGTTACGCTAGCGGCTCCATATAACACATTATTTCGCGCTACGTTCTTCCTTCGTATGGAGGGCCGTGCAGGTTTGGAGTATGTTCCTTTCTAGTCTCTCTAGACTTTTCAAGTAACTCTGGTATATATTGAGTGTCAGATTGGGAGACAATGTGTGTTTAATAAGTTCTTTATTATAGGCCTCGTAGGCCTTCGGGATATCTAATACGATGATTTCAAATTCACTAGAATTATAAAGAAATTGGTTCCAACGCTCGGTAAGGAATTTTAGTAAATCTCCAGTAGAACGGCCAGCACGAAAGCCGTATTGTCGATCACTAATAAGATGATTGGTTTCTAGATATTTCATCAATTGGGTGTTTATGAGTGTTTCGAAAACGTTCGAAAGAATCGAAGTAAGAGCAATTGGTCTATAATTTGAAGGACTGTAGGTATAACTCGCTTTTCGAATAACGGCCTTAGCGTTATTGTTAAAACGAAAATGTCTGCTAAAGCTAGGGCTAAGGTATTTGGCTTTATTGCAAGGCTTGATTTAGCCACCGGTTATGTCAAGCTCTATCGCTCTGGATCTGGCGGCTTTATTGGAGGGGTTCCGAATTCATGCATTTTTATGCCCCACTTTTTATAATAAAAGTCAAGCTTATTAAGGTGAAGATTTACCTTGCTTGCTGCTGCTTTTATGCAAAGAGATATATCGTACGTTAGGCTGTCATCTCCGTAGAGAAGAGTCGTCGTATTTACATTTCCTGGTTTGCCGAAATGCAGAGGTTGAATAGAATTGGGCCAAAGATAAAATCTTGTTCGAAGGTGATTTTTGTTTTTCGATCTCTACACAAAATATCCTGGAAGACAGGAAACTTTATATTACTTTGGTCCACCCCATATAGGAATTAGGAAATCCGATTATGGATTAACTTGAAGGTTAGCCCGTTTTGTCAAACTGAGTCTAATGCTATTTCTATGGCTAGAAAGCAGCTTATCGTGAATTCTTTTTTATTGTGTACTGGTGTACTGTTCACGTCTGTTTTAAATTTCAGCAAGGTTTGTCGGGTTGACCGACACAACGCCATCCTTCATGATAACAATCACCTTCGGTACAGCCAAACTGACTTTAACGCTTGATAGTATCAGAGAAAATTGGATCCAAGCCGGATATTTATATTATTTTTATACGAGTTTTATTTCTCAGTACCAAGAGCTAAAAATGAGAAAACAAATATTTTGATACGTGAGATAGATGGATTGAAGAGAAACCTAAGGAACCTGTAAAATTTAAGCCACAACAAGGCCCATTGCTCACCCTCCAGATTTCTGCGCAATTGCTCATATATCCCAACCGGACGATCTTACAAAATTTTGTATTGGCCCCCAACCATCCCTACCCGCTTCATACAGTTCACCAGGAGGAGTTGGACAGTGACAAAGAAAGTGGATCACCGTTTCAGATTCCTCTCCGCATCCTCTGCATACAGGATTGTCAACAAGTCCCATCCTGTATAGGTGACTCCTTGAGAAATGAGTGTCTAGTAGGGATTAACACTAGCGTTCTCAAGATAGATTTAATAAATTCCAGTATTTTTTTCGTTAAAGATTGGATTAGATTTACCCCACAGTTCCTTTGTGAAGGTTCATCTAACCATAGACGACTGTGCTGGCAGTCGGTCCAAGCCAAAATGTTACAGGTAAGGTATTTTGGCGCAATCCCGATCGGGAAGTGTGTCTTCGAGGTTCCACCAAGACAAGCATGCTCGTCTACCTTTATATTTCCTCTAATGTGTTAATGGCTGAAGCACAGAGTGTGATTCCCATTCTGCCTTAGATGGGATTTTCACATTGAAGTAGCCTTTTAGCATAGTCTCAAAGAGGCGATTGCTGTCGCTGTCGATGTCAGGGAGGTGTTCCTTCCTACGACTAGTATAGTAACAACAATTTCATGCTTCCATTTCGACTTTTTAAGGTACGATCTCAAACAGCTTATTTTTTCAATGTTAAAAAAAAATACATTGTATTCAAATAGGCAAAACGTAACGAGACGAGCTACAACCAAAAGCAATTTAGTGATCTCCTCTTTTGATGCGATGAAAACAGGTGGAACTTTATTAATTTATGCATTTACCCCTTACCATTAGCTTACATACATACATACATTAAAACTATAAATAAAAAGGAAAATAAAAAAATGGAACATATACGTATCAATGACCTAGAGTAAATGGGTCTATATATACAAAAAATTTCTTTATCAAATATGACACAGTTAATTTCACGGCGTAATTTTAGATTAGATAACCACACAATAACAAGCTTCTTGATCTATACGATGGGATAATATCATACTTATAGTTCAATCTCTATAATTAATTATTCAGAAGGTGGATAAGTAATTGTCCGGTTTCGGATGTAAGTAAAAAACTGTCGAATACTTTAATTACTTCAAATTTTTGATTTTTTTATCGTAGTTAATCTATACCTACACCTTTTACTAATTTCCATACCCTATATTGAATTGAATTGGATATCAATTTATTATTCTATCTACAGTCTGCGCAAACTTTAGGTAGTTCACTACAATGCGAATCTTGTAAAACTTTCAATCCCATCCATGTGGACATTGTAATAAACGAGCACCATATAATTCATGCATATTCCAAGATAGTCCTAATAAGCGATAAATAAGGAACCTTAAGTGTAAGACTTTTATGATCTTTGCAAATTATAGATTCAAATATGCGGAGTAAAGCTAGTGTCAAAAGTAACACTAAAATCCATAATCTCTAAACATCTAGGAACTGACTTATTATTAATTCTATAATCAAAATATATTGGATGGAATAATCTAAGCATGAAATGTCATAAGAGCTTTGCATTTGGAGATATTTAAATTTAAACTGTTCCCTCTGCATCATTCAAAATTGTCCATTAAAATTGCACTTCAAATCAACAGCATAAGCATCAAACAATTACCGGAATTTAAATTACCAGCAATAGCGTTAATGTAGGGGATGAGAAATCAAAGCACCTAAGTGACTGGCCTGCGGAATATTCGATTTGGCAATAATAATTCTGGACAAAATTCTACCAATTCTAACGTTTTCCTTACGATTGTACAAGTAAGATGAAATCCACAAGTTTACGTATAAAAAGAAGGATATAATGGGTGGCGCAAAAGTAATGACCCTACAACTTCTTTTCTTAATTAGAAAACTAGAATTAGTTTTTTATACATATATGTTTATTTGTGCCATGAAATTTCGTCGAATTAGGATGTCTCTTCAATGGTGACCGGTGCCGAACGGCGAGGAAATCGTAGACGAAATTCAGGTTGTGTTTTTATCACTGATGAATTATTCCGTAAAAACATTGACACGATTATTCCACGTACTTGGCGAGTATAATGGTCCATGTTTATTTTTAGTAATTTTACATTTGTTTACTTACACAATTTTCAATATAAGAATGACAGGAGATGTCATATGTATAAAAAGAATATAAGTAATTTCTATAGTGCCAGTACTTTTGCGCCACCCGTTATATCCGATCGATTGCTTTTGAGAAACACGAATAGATAACATCAATCTGCAACAACTCTTCTATAGCATTGATTGCATAATGTGTAAAAACAATTAGAATGATTATACATGACCCACCAGAAATGAACCAATATTGTTCTGCCGAAATAAGTTCCTTTGTCAAAAAGCACACCTTTGAGTCGATCATTGAATCAAACACTTTCGGACTTTTTTTTATAGTGTTATATATTACCATAGGTTAGGTTAGGTAAATAAGAGGGGGGGGAACGTTTTCAAGCCGCCCCAGATCAATCCTGCTTCCCTTAGGGAACACAAGATATTTCCAAGACTCTTTACCTAGATTCATCCTGCTTCTCTCAGAAAACGGAGGATATACCTAAATTCTATGTTTTGCAGCTCCCCCAGATTTGAAAAGAAGTAGCTACCCAGTAGACTACTTCTTTTATTCATCAGAGCGGGGCCTTCGCAAAGCACGTGTTGGACGGATTCGATTTCCTCCGAGTCCTGTTATAGTTTTTCTATTTTTTTAGTTTTGTAAACAAATAAACACAGAAAACTTATTTTTGTAGTTCTATATCACCAAATACTTGATTTATTGTATTTTCAAATTAGGTGAGCCTTATTTGCCGCAGGTACCTTATTCGAGACTAATCCTTTTAAACGAAGCATAGGACTTCCTTAACTGTAAGTAAAATTAGTCTAAGATCTATCTCAGAATACATTAAATCAATAGAATATTGGTGAATGAAATATTTGCAGTAAATGAACTCAAAATAATCAACAATCAAATTATAACTGATTTTGATTTGATCAAAAAAATTTTTATAATTATCCTGCAACATTTTAGTGAATCCTGAATATTTCATGTTTATAAATATGCATAGCTTTACTATACGATTCAATAATGCACACCATAGACCTAACTAACTATCATACCTACTAACTAAACAAATACCATCGATTCCCATAACTTTGGACCAGGTGCTCAACAATTGATCACCGATACCATTTTGGCTTCAATCTGATGCTTATTTCCACTTGTTTGCAAACATCCAGTGCCATGCTATGCATGTGATTTCGATTCCAGAGTGAGTAGTTCTTGTAAAAGAACCTGAAGTGCTATTTTTAATAGCATATGGTATAATTATAGAAAGGTTTAAGTATAAGCGATTGTATAATGTCACATATATGTTTTTCTTTTCTAATATATTAACTTTAGTTATAAATTTTATCCATATTAGTGTCGCTTTTAGTTTTCGAGATATTTTGATATTTTCAACAAATAAGAAGTTGGTGCCAAACAATGAACAAAACTTGTACTAATGTAAAATGCTTTACAAAGTCTGAGACGTTCTGGAAATAGAGAATAATTGAGAAGATATCATGTAACACTGGAAATTAGACCCACACAATTTCCACTTATTTTTTTTAAAAGCAACTTCAATCTCCCATATGAAATTAGCAAGCATTAAAACTCATGCTCTTGATTGTTCTACTGATTTGATAATAGATAATTTTAACTAACATACAATATAACAAGTAAAAAAGCTAGAATTGGTCTAGTACCAATTCTTATGATACCCTAGACTAGATGAATGCCCTTATGAAATTTCGTATTGTCACCCTTCTGTCCAAGTTTGATTTTTGAAGTGGTTTTTCGCATATATTTTTAGAACGGTTTGTCGGACAGAAAAAATGATTACAACCAATTTTATAGGATTTCGTATTCTGAAGAAGTTTTAAGTGGAATAAAAATGTGTTGCAATGATCGTTTTCAAAGTACACGTAAAAAAGCTAAATTTTTATATGGCAACACCAAGAAGCAGTTACCCGATTTAGTCCATTTTTGAAATTTTATTTGCTAGTACAATGAAAACACCAGGTACAAAGTTTCAGCTCTCTTACGTCGACGCATTCTCAGGCAGTGTCCAAATATATAGTGGAACACGCAATTTTCGTATGGCAACCCCACGAAGGAGTTGCCCGATTTGTCTCATTTTCGAACTTAATTTTCCTTTTTTTCTAAATTCTGCGTACAAAATTTTAGCTCTCTAAGTATACGCGTTCTCTAGTTATCGTGCGCACGGACGGACGGACAGACGGACGGACCGACGGACGGACAGACAGACGGACATGCAAAAATCAAAATAACTTTTAATATTATGCATGGGTGTCCAATCCATTTTGCTCTACGATCATTATTTCGAAGTGTTACAAACGGAATGACAAACTTAGTATAACCTATAGATTTTATCTAGGGTATAAAAATAATAAGCACAATCATAATATTCATTAAATAAATACTAAACTGAAAAAATAAAAATTGAATAAATAACTAAATAAAAATAACCCCTGAAATAAAACAAGAAAACGATGAATTAGTGGAACATAAGTAGAATTAGAAGACATCTAGCCGAACGTACGAAGATCTACTTGACGATAATTTATGTGGCAGTACAACGACACAACGACTCGCTCGGCCATTTTGCGTGAGGGCTCTTCATTTTTCTTGTCTGAAGTGTAAAATTAAAATAAAACGAAAATCCCCAAAAGCATCGACCATCTTTAAGGAGATCCCACTCCCGGTGAATTAAGTATCGATTAGAACGAGTTAATGAAGGACCGAAGCAAAAACAATCCAGCGAAAATAGCTGCGAGCCTACTTACAGACCACGAGGGATTTCTATAATCAACGCAAAGAATCAGGAAAGTAAACGCTTCATGGACCCCAACGATTCTCCCTACTAACATTAATTTAAGAATAAAAATAAAGGAAAAGGAAACAAATCTAACCTATACTAACTAATTTTTAATTATCTTTATTATAAGCAGACCGGCCGACTAGGGAAATTACTTACCGTGATTAATGTTTCAATAAAATTAAAACCAAGAGCATAATTTTCATATTATACAATTTAATACTATTTAAAAAAAATTCTTATCTTATTATCTTAACTTAACATTTCTGGAAAAATTTTGACCTTTATAATCATTCTCAAAGTCAGAAAACCCAGAAAATATCATTATTAATGGATATGTTCAAAATCCCTAAAATTGAAGATATTTATGGGGCAAAAATAAAAGATTAATAAAATTTTAAATACAAAAAACTTTTTAACTGAGTTTTATATTAAAATCTTACATACCTCCAGTGTATGTATTAGTTAAAAAGTTATGACGGTATGAACCTAATAAAAGAAAGGTAAAGGTTTTTTAAAAGATAGCTTATGTGCAGGACGTGAAATACATCGATCTAAATGGATATTTCACTTGTTGGCAATCTGGATTCCGACCGAATCGTTGCTGCGAAACTGCTAAGCTCAGATATGTATGCACGAAGCCCTAGATAAAGACCAGTTTACAATTTTTGCTTTGCTTGATTTCAGTAAGGCATTCGATTCTATCAATCATTGCAAGCTGCTGAAAAAACTTTCAAAAGAATTTTTATTTTCTTCGTCTGCAATAAAACTCATGAAGAGTTTTTTAAGTGGACGCAGGCAGTTTGTTAGTGTGAATGAGCCGTGCTCCGGTGAAACGTCTATATTATCTGGAGTTCCGCAAGGAATCATTCTTGGCCCATTGCTATTCTGCCTGAACTTAAACGACATTATTAACGTAATATCATATGTTTCCATTCATCTGTACGCTGACGACGTACAAATTTACCTAAGCAGACCAATCGGCTTGATGGAGGACTGTGTATGCCGATTCAATGATGACCTGCAGCGTGTATATAATTGGTCATTGCTTAATAACCTGGAGTTAAAAATCCCGGTAAATCAAATTGCTTAGCAGTTTATAGAAATAGAATTGATCCTAATACTGTCCCACCAATATCTATAAACAGCACCGTACTATCATATGTTGAATCAGCTAAAGCCCTTGGCTTTGAGCTTAACTCAAAGTTCACCTACTCTAATCATATAAGAGCTACAATAGGTAAAATATATGGATGTCTGCGGCAGCTATGGTTAAGCTCTAGTTTTCTCTCCTTCATATACGGATGAAGCTAGTCAGGTCTTTGGTGGTCCCCCTTTTCACATATGGTAGTATGGTGCTCTCAGATCTTGACTCAGTCTGTCGAAGGAGGCTCTTGGTGACATATAACGACGTGCTCCGCTTTGTATTTAAATTGCCTTCACTTCAGTCATATATCTTCTTTCTCAACATGCTTGTTTTGATGCTCACTGGATACATACCTAACCCAACGTAGATTAAAATTTGTTCACAGATTTATATATAACCAACAGCCCACGTACCTATTTGAAAAGCTTAGCTTCTTGCAATCGACTAGACATAGGAATCTCCTAATCCCTCGTTGTAGTTCTCAATATGGCCAGCACTCTTACTTTGTCCAATGTACTCGTAAATGGAATCTGTTGGCACATGATATTCAGTTATTGTTGTCATTTTTGAATTTTGCTCCACTAAATCTAAGATTATCTAATCTATTCTTTCATTGAATTTTATGTTTTTGTTTTAAATATTAATTATTTTATAGTTCCTTTTTTTAACTATAATTTTAGTCTTATTATTATTTTTTAGTAATTTTCCTATTGAGACCAGCACCAGACGCGTATAGAGGGGGGGGGGGGGCTTTTACCATTTGTATTTAAGCGCCTCGAAATATCCATCCATACCATGTCTATTTTGTCAACTCGTCTATCATAAATTATTTTATGACTTCACAATTCCTCAATCAATTTTTCATCAAAACTCATTCTTTTCAAATTACCGCGGCGTGCTACCACCTCAAAAAGACAAAACTAAATGCCAAAACAATTTCATTCGTTGGGTTTTGTTGGTAGTACTGCAGCGACAACGGCAAAATTAGAATTTGATCAATCCCGACGACAACTTCGTCGCCCGCTTACCGTCGCCCGTCGTAATTTGGTCATCCGCATAAGACGATATGCTTTTAGAAGTTCGACAGCAGCATTTTTTCGTCATTTGCCGTTGCCCGTCGCAATTGTATTTTAGCCTTGACTTAACAAATTTTTGTTTTACGGTTCTTCCAGTAGAACCCGAGTTATGGAATCAACGCCTTGCCACCCGTTGATTTTTCATAGCGACACTGATTCAAGCCTGAGTTGCTCAAAATATTTACATTCGTAGGGAAGCATTAAATTTTTCTTGGGGTTCGTGCACAACAAGGCGAGGCAAGGCGATGCGTGGCTAGGCAGTTTGGCGAGGCGAGGTGAAGATATATCTCGAGGTGTATTGTTTACAACAAGGCGTTCAGTTTCTTGGTAAATCGTGAAGTGAGAGTATAAATTATGTCATCAGATTCAGAAGTAGAAATTTTGTGTTTGTCAAGTAGTGCAGCTGACTGATCCTGATAGATTCTTCCAATATATGAGAATGAATAAAGACCCCTTCGTTTATATCAAAGAAAAAAACCTATAAAAATATGCCATCTATCAAAATTAGTGCGCTGCACCTCGCGAAAAAATTCTCGAGCAATTTACCTCGAGGTGTCTCGGCACATCGCACGCTACCACAGCAATTTTATGAATTCTCTCAAAGTAAATAGTGCAATCATTTTATTTCTTTAACTCTTGATATAGCATCGCCACACTTCGCCATGTTCTGCACGTACCTTTAGAAATATAGTTGCAAATTGTTCTTAAGAATTTGAATGATTAACTATTCACTGACAAAAGTCCAAACGAATTATTGTATTGATTCTGGTGGTTCTCTCTTTCGACAGGGGCACAGGCATTCAGTTTTCTTAGAAAGATCTGAAAATTTTTCTTTAGATTTTTCATGGCGGCGGACAATGGTTCCAAAGAGTTATATTGATTCAGGAGTCTTGGTTGATCTGGGTCGGTAAAGATATTTATGAGCGTTGACAACCATACAGTTTGTTCTTAAAAATTTTATTGAACATTTTTCTTTCGAATTTTTATACACTATTGGTTGCTGAAAACGATCAGTTGGATTGATGCCACTAAAATTAATTCTACAATTTTTCTTCACAATTTTTACGGCAAGACTATAAAAATAAAAACCATTCGCTTTCCTCTGCCTGCGGTAATTGCCGTTGCTTTGCTTATACTTTCGTATGAATTCAAGTAGTGTTGTTTAACTTAACTTCACGTTTACTTTTAATTTATAGTTATCGATGGAGGTAGAAATAGTTGCGAACGTGGAAAGCAGAAGATTGATAACTTTTTTCAGAAGAAAGCAAGATCAATTAAGTTCCCATCAAAAGAAATAGTCAGTGACATATCAGGCACTTCTATTCCTATTCCTCTGAATGTGAATAAAGGTGCAAGCTCTTCTCACTCTCTGTCATTTACTTCAGCCTTGACAGAATCGGTTGCATCACATCAATGTCTACAATCTTTGCACGAGAAAGAAAATCTGGATATGAGACCTTAATGTCTGTCCACTCTGAGATCGACATTGATGTGGATAATATTATCGACAGGTTTTCCAAATCAAACCGAAACTTGGGTTTTGTGATATCTAACTTAAACTTATGATAAAAAAAAGTTTAAAAGCGACTACTTCCGACTTTTCCTCCCACCTCGAACACTTTAGTTGTGTACCCCCCCCCCCAAGCTGCAGGTCTGGATACGCGCCTGACCAGCACACTTTGTACACCCTACGATTGTATTATGATCTTTGTACGGTAAATAAAAACATTGTTATTGTATTTTGAACTGCATGGCCTAATTTGTTATTTGTAGATAATTAAGTAGCATTTAGTATTGATTGAATTGCTTATTTTTAATATTCGATAAAGATTTATATTGATAGGTCTGTAGTTAAATGGATTTGTATAGTTAGTAGGTTCCTTTGGATTATATTTGCAAATTTGGCCTGAAGAAGTTAGAAAGCATAATTTTGGAAATGTCCTATTATAGCTTTTGATAGTGATAGTTGAGAAATATATTAGGCGATTTGAATTACAGTGCATACCTGATAACGTGAACGTACACTAACGTAAAAGAAAATTATATATTTTGTGCACGATAACGTGAACATACTGACCCTCGATAACGTATAAGTACCCGTTAACGGGAAACACTTCTTACTGTGAACAAGAAATTTAGTACGTAGCTACTCGTAAATAAGAAAGCTTACGCAACCACAAATATACTCATATGGCTTAAATATACTTAATAGGCCTTAAAGAAGCATTTAATAATGCTATAAGTTTATAAATACGAGTAAATACTCTACTTCTTGAACGATTTCGATAACGTGAATTTACTTGGTCTGATGTTGTTCACGTTATCGCGTATGACTGTATTAATAGAAATCATAATTAAGGAAAACTTACCTTATGAGCGTTACGCGACAACCAAATGTACTGGCGTGCATAAAATTTAAGATTATTTATAAATTCAAAAATAGAAGACCTTCTACTCACTCTATTCTAGAGATAGGCATTTTTACAAAAATATCGATATACTGTATCGGACACCTCACCTACAAAAAGTATCGATAGCGCGATATATTAGATAAAAATTATCGATTTATTAATAACAGATCCAAAGTATTTTATTTGATGAATCCTAATTTCAGTAGTGCTGTTTAAATCAAAAGGGGAATGCCCACTTTTCATACAACTTTAGGCCCGAAATCAGCTGATAGATGTCTTAAACGACACAATATGATACTCTGAACATATTTTAAATTAAATTTTGGTGATCCGATGAAGATTGAGCGAATTTCTTGGGTGAAAAAGTGCACCTTTCTACTTCTCGTGATTGCCCTGAATTGGAGGGTCGTGGAAAATGACTTCCTATAAGAAAAATATTTACAAATGCATGAATATGGATTTTCCGGCAGCAAAAGCATCCCGAGAAAGTGTTCTGAATCGGGGGAAAATTACACCACCCGATAGTACTCGACGATACCTTTAATTTGATATGCAACATGCCATATTGAATTCACCCCTCTCCACCCCGCCGGGAGTTCTACCCCCACCCTAAAAATATGCAGAGAAAATTTTCCTCTACGAATTGTAGCTGATAATGAACTGAGGCGGACAGTGGAACCCGGTTTCCAATCAGACATTTTTCTATCAAGTTAGAGCCGATCTAAAGTTCGAAAAATCTAGTACCTCAGTTCGAATAAAAAAGAATACTAAAAAGAAAACTTGGTATTGGGATTTCTATTTAAACCTCCGAGTATAGGAGTGTGGGTACTCGAACTTCTTCTCAGGACCTAAGGAATTCGATTCTGTTCTAGATTTTCCAAAATGTACTAGATTAAACTTTGAGCTCCCCACCAAGCCTTACCCCGCATAATTTAAATAAATATAAATGATAATTATGTTCAGAGTATCATAATGCATCATTTGAAATATCTCTAATGTCTGTTGGTGTCGGGCCTCAAATGCGCATTCCCTTTTGATGCGCAGTTATTTCCGTTCTAGAGTGTCAGTTTTCATATGAATACAGACTTTCAGAAACAAATGATTTTTTAAAATAAAGGGCCTGCCAAAGAGTTAGAAAAATCAAATATTTTTCAATGTTATAATTAGTAATATGAAATCCATATTCAAGTATATAAAACTATAATCCTATCAGAGAAAAGTACAAAGCTACAAATTTATAAGTTCATGAGTTCTCCTTGTTATTTATACCTGCACTGTGCTCTGCCTCTTACAGTAGAAAAACTTGCACCCCAACGCATACGTAGAAGTTGAAAAGAAACGCAAATAAAAGTTATACGTTTCCGATATATCGTAAGGAAATATGGATACTACGGCAAATATCAATACAAAATTTTCAAAATTTTATGCAAAAATATCGATACAGTTTGCCCTTCTCTACTCTGTTTAGACTTCCTTACCGATGAAAATAAAATCAGCTGGAAATTCTACGAGATAGGCAATTCTGGTATGTGAAAGGAACAGTCCGATTTCCGGAAAAAAAGAAGAACTTCTGCCGTCTGACGGAGACATTTCTCGATTCTAACTTCGCGTCTCACTGAAATTTGGTGAAAAATTTCATACCTCGCCAGTTCTGGCAATACGCAAAAACACTTAACTGAATGGACTTGGCGAGTAAATGATCTTCATACCAGTATTTTGATAGTTTATTACCAAAATATTACCAAAACTAGGCAGCTTTGCTCTAAAACTTTCAATATTCCTCAGGATGTTATTGGTTTAACAATTCATTTCCAGATGCTGAATTGCTTGACAATGACTTCCCCGATATTTGTGCACGATCGCTACAGTGATATCCAGAGCTGGGCACAAGACCGTTAATCCATTAATCGTTAATTAACGGAGTTAACTTTTCGAGAAACGGATTAACTTTTAAGAATATTAACGAACTCTTTAACTTCCGTTAACTTTCCATAAGTCCGTTAACCGTTAATTACTTACCTACTATTTATGACGAAAATGACATCACGCCGCGAAAATCATGCTCTGACTAGTTTTGGCCGTATATGTGTCTGGCTTTGCGTATCACACTTCAAGGAGAAGCTCAAACATATCTCGGATCCCTCCTACCGACAATTGCAGAAACTGTATTTAAATTAAAAAATATCAAGGCTAGGGATCTTGTGAATTGCACAGCTTCAGCCAATGCCTTATTAAGGGGCATAGATAAAAGGTTTGGTCATCTTCTGGACGATGAACAATGCCAACTTGCTGCGGATTTTCATCAGTGATCTCCAGTATTTTGATTCTCCCATAATTTTAATTTGATTCCGAAATATTTATTATAACAAATTAAGATTTTATACTGTTTTTTAATTTATCGTGCATGTCTTACCTAAACTTTCCCAACCAAAACATTTTTTTATAAGCAAGGGGATTATACCCAAGGCACATTACGCACTAAAATGATCATTGATCCAATTACGTTAATTGATCGAATGATCATTGTGGTTTGGCAAGCACACGACATCTTGACGGAAATTCGATTTAACAGATGACAGTTCTCAATTATGTAAATTAAAAACTGTGAATTGTGAAGTAATTCGTGAAAAATTAAATCGAGCCTTGTATATATAATGTGAGAATTGTTTTGAATTAGCTTTGGAAAATATTCAAAATTTACCTTGAAGAATGTATCCGCAAATTTCACAATTGACATCTGACAGTGATGGCTGAAAAATCACCTGAGTTTTCTAATAACTTGCAGTTCCTCTCCACTGAAAGCGCACTTATCGACAAAAGGAATGAGAAGTAATGCATAATTACAAACGAATGAGCTTGTGGTGGCGTGATTGGTGCAATGACGAAATGAATGATCATTGCGCCAATGATGCAATAACACACGAGCTATGCAATGATCATTTCTCCGCCAATGATCATTGATATGTTTCGTGTGCCTAGGGTATAATACGTTTTATATATTTGCTCATTTCACTAATCCAATAACATAAAGATTACAATTACTATTACTAGTTAGTAATATTTAACTGTTAACGAAATTAACTTTTTTATTAACGGTGTCCAGCACTGGTGATAACACTTCTTCACTAGGAGCTAGAAGTCACATCGCCGTAAGAGATGTTTACAGTGTACTAAAATTAACGTTCCTAACAGATGTACCTCAATGTAAAAATTTATATGCGTTAGCTTAACTGTTGCGATAAAAACGTCGTACATCTTTGTTTTGCTCATTACTGGGGGTAGCTCTCCCACGCGTAAATTCGCTTTGTAGATTTAAGTCTGATAATAGAGAGGATATCACATATTATCGACCAATTTTCCTAAGCTGTCTTGTATGCTAAAACTGTTTGAGGCTATTTTCTTTGACTTTGGTATTTTCATTGGAGGAACATTTTTATTCCTAACCAGCACGGCTATATTAAGTGAAGATCAACCACGATGAACTTACTCAAATTTTCGTCATCTTACATTATATTAAGTACACTGACTTTAGTAAGGCTTTTGACAAGGTTACTCAGGGAAGTCACTTGGAATCCATCTGTTCATTTTCTTCATAAATCATATCTGTCACGTATAGTTGTGAACTCTGATCTATTTATCTACGCAAATGACGTAAAGCTGTTTAAGTCCATAAATTCTGAATTGGATTGTATGGATTTGCAAGAGGATCTAAATAAATTTGTTAAATGGTCTTGAAACATTGACAAATGAAGGGTATCCTTTTTCTCTCACAAAGTCATCCCCGCAATCAAAGGCTAAATTCTTTCTGCGGGTACTAAAATACTTGACTTGGTATATTATTGCTTTCGAAGCTTACATGTAATCACCATATTAACCATATTATTAATAGACACTGACATGTATATAAATGGACTGCTTGTTGAACCAAAAATGCATGAAAGCAAATGGCACCACTTTCATATTCCTGTCTCTTTCCGTGAGAGCATACTTTCCCACTGAACTGTAATGATTAGAAATGAGAAATTGCTTGTAAAAATCCTTTTAAAAACATTTTCTTCGGCTCATATTAAAATTGAACGATACAAATAGTCCCAAATACTTTTGTGGTGAATTCGGTTAATCCCACGGACATGTATATAAGTAAATTCGCAAATATTTTAAATATAGCGCCAATTTACGACAGTTGGTAGCATTGACAGTGAGAGCATACTTTCTGAAATCAAAATTGGTGCCACATGAAACAGGAGATCAAGCAGTCCATTTATATATATGTCAGTGTCAATAGGACAAACTCGTTTCTAGGTTTTATAGAACACTAGACTAAAGAATTGGATGATGCCTATACAAGGATAGATTTATTCACATCACTCCTGCGATACATCTTGAAATATTCAAGTCCTATTTGGTCCCAATCTTAAAAGCGTCACTCTGATCGCATTGAAGGTGTACATAGAAGATGCCTGCTTTTTGTTTTAAAAGGCCTGGAGAGGCGAGATGCTTTTCATCTTCCATCATATATTGAGAGCTTAAATTTGCTATACTTGTTATGGTCGTAGCGTAGTGTAAATAGCAATATGCTACACTGAGCTAAATACACGTCTAAGCGACCCGTAGCAGCATGAAGTGGGCGCGAACAGTCTTCTGTATGGATGGAGATCGAAACGTGCCGAACGCACCCAAATCGAGATTCCAAAGGGGACTGTGGAAAAAGGAAAAGAAAAGAAGAGTTTTTTTAGCGGGCTGAAGAGAAGAAGATCTGTCAAGAACTGAGCTGTGGGATATGAACGTGCCAGTTTTTTTGTCGCGCGCGTTCTACTGGTGGAAAAGGAATTTTGCCAATTTTAATAAGTTTTTATAAAATTTATCTGGCTTGCCGGCCACATTCTTTTAAGGAAAGTCTGTGATAATATTTGTGAGAGGAGGACTGTGAATTTTGCTGAATTTTTCTTGAAGGCGTTGCGAAGTTAACGACGAAATGAATCTGATTTTACCGGAGTCATCGAAGCTTGAGGAGTAATATTTGTGCTATCCAGAAGTATCTAGATACATTCACTGTCCAAGCGGCAGAACTTTTTTTTATTGAAGTGCATACAGCCCACCTTACATATCTCAATATATACATTCTTGTGCATCATCGCCATACGAGAGATGAGTTTTGAGCCTATAATACAGCTGAGATTTTACTACAAGGGGTGCTACGCATACGATCATTCCGTGCTAGTGTTTGGAAAAAACCGATAATTTAAAAACCGGAGAAAACCGGTTTTTAACCGGTTTTTTGTACGCACTTACGTAGACCTTAGACGCTGTCTAATACAGAGCAAGTTTTAAATACGAAGTTTTACTTTAATTTTCTTAGCAAGGTTATTGTATTAAAATTTGTTTTTGTAAAGCCAAAATTAATTTATTTTCTTATGTCAAACTATCAGCTGTTGAAACTTTCTCCATAGTGCTATTGCCATGGCCATCTGTTTTAAATCACAAAGAACTAGCACATTAATACTTTTAATATAGACTGCAGTACAGTACTTATGTATGTCTCCAAAATTGTTTCTGTGTTGTATAGGAGATGGCTCTATATTTGTATTTCGCTTGTTATTTCTAGCTTCAAAACTTATAATAAAATAACTTTCAATAAATGGATAAAATTTTTTATTGGCTTGTAAACTTTTTATGATGGAACAATTTGATTTGTACCCATGATACAAAGATTAACGAGTATGGCCGAAAAATCTGTCAATTGGTTGCTTGCCTCCTTTGGCGAAAATTGTCAGAAATTTGTTCGTCTCAATTTCAATCGTCGTTTTATCATAGTGAAAAAAATTTCTATTTTTAAATTTCTTTGCTTTCCGACTAGCACTTATTTCAGTCAATAAAATACGAAAAATTCAAAACAAATTTTCTGGAAATGACTTTAGTCAGCTCATGACGTAGCACACAAAAAATTCCTCTCGAATCCGCCATACCATTGTTATCTTTGTATCATGATTTGTACTATTAAATAAAAGCGTCTGTCACAATTTATGCGAGTAGCGACATCTCTTATACAACACAGAAATGATTGTGGAGACCTTTCTGTTACAGTTTAAAACCTACCTTAACTTGCTTTGCATTCATAGTGACACATTCTTAGTTTTTTCCGCTGGTTTTAGCAGCACTGGTGTGATGTGTTCATTATCCCAAGGCGTGCGCCGTACACATTCCACGCTGCAGCATGTTTCACAATATTTGGCATTTGTCAAGTTTGAAGTTCTTGAGATAGGAATAGATTGTTTTATGATGTTAAATCTGATAAATTAACCGGTTTTTGCCCACAACCCGGTTTAAAAACCGGTTAATTCCAAACACTATTCCGTGCATAGATGGCAGGACTTTGTATAATTCTGGTGTATCATATATACAAAATATCAGGAATGTATATTTGATTCATCATGGCAGTACCAGAGAGATGTTAATGTACATTCAGGTCAGCATCAGCATTTTTTTTTTTTGACAACAAGGGATGCTACGCGCGATCCCATTCAGTGTCTACGTGACAAATTTTAATTTTAGGGCATTCTCATAAGAGAAATATTTCAGTACTTCCAAGTCAGCATTAGATATACGTCTAGTTATAATTGCTTCTGAGTAATTGTGGAAATGTTAGACAACACTAGGCAATAGCGTTTATATGTCCAGGTATATTAATTCTTTTAGCAGTGAAGGAGCTGAACTTCCAAGGTGGCGCCTCTATGGGGAAACCCCAGCATTGATCTGTAAGTCAAGGTTTTCCTTTTATTATGAGTCTTTCGTTGAGTATTTCGGATGTCTAAATGAACGCTAGATAAACGCTACAGCAGGACCAGTGCCTATACATTTTATCATTTTAGCGCTCTAGGTATAGTCGTTCATTTCGGCACTCTATTAAAAAGAAGAAGAAAACTTTTTATATTGAATATTACATAAAAAAAAATGTTGATACCTAAATGAACAGTGAGGGCCAATTTTCCTACATAGTATAGAATTTCTTTCAAATAAAATTTATATCTAAGCCTAAAATAGAAAAAAAAAAAGGGAAAAACACGTTCCTTTAGTCATCCGTCATGCCCTGGACGAGAGTTAATTAAGCTATTTAGACTATATAACCTATAGAGAAGCATTTTCGGATAAGAAGTATCTCCGTGAACGGAAGGTAAAGCCAAAGCATTTTTCGACTTTACCAATTTTTCAGAGTTAGAAAGTGACGAATATTATTTGATTACCAGAACATTATCTAACATTGACGCAATTGACCAGAACTAAATTTAAATTAGTTAATACTTGTTGATTCTAAAATAATGTTTAGATGTCAGAAAACATAATTTAGTTGTAATAGTAAAACTTTTCTCTTTTCGGAAACTTCTGTTTCATCAACGTTCACCTATCGAATATTTTACAAACCCAGATTTATGTTTATTATCAAATACATACATTTCATGCTACGATCCAAGGAAAAGTTCATCTGTAGTTGAGTTCTTAGTCGACTCATGTTTTGAATTTCTTGATATATCTTACGTTAATTAAGTCCTATGCGATATGGAGAAAGAGGATAAAATCCCTATTATGTATTAACTTTTCGGGACAGAGATGTTTGTGCCGGTGTAAGTTTAGATAAGGCTTTATGTGTACACGAGGCTGGAAGTACCAATATATTATAACGAAATGAACCACTAGAATTTTCATTTCCTTCTCCTCTCACTTTCCTGGAGCCCTCTAGCGTGAAGGTTGTCTAGGTCCGCTGCTCTCTCTCTTTTCAGATCAACATAGGGACACTGTAAAAAAATCTGCCCTCAGTGTCGTTGGGTGGATGGGGCACGCAGCAGAAGGCAGTACATCTGCGCCTTCAATAAGGTAAGGGTAAGTGGTGTGAAGGCCCCTTCAGGGCTAGAGTGTGTGCTATGGCTATTTTGCATTGTCAGGCGCGATGATTTTTTTTTATTATGGCAGGTGGCAGCGGCAGAATTTTGGTTAACCCCCCTATAACTCTCCCGCAATAGTCGAGGTGTTAGCGTGCCGCCCTGCAGTCAACGCTGTCCACCAGCGCATGCTGACAGCGGGGAGTTCACGTCCAAAATAAATCACTCAACACATATGTACCATAATACACTTACCTACCATTTATATGCGAAGGAAAGTTGTTTTTGTTTTTCAGCTTTTGCGGCACGCCTTTGCCTCTAAATTCTATAGGTATTAAATCTCGATCAAGACACTTAAGATCTACTGATTTTATTATTGCATCGTACCAATTACTAAAATTAATTTTAGTTTTAATTATTATTTAATTTTAATTATAACTTCATCGACTTTGATCTTAGTAAATCGCAATTGAGGAATGTTCTTGGTAGTTCTAGAATGTTATGAAACTGTAGTGTTTTTATTATTATTCATTTTAGTGATTTGTAGGAACTATATGCAATTGTAGCCAAAGAAGAAGAAATTCCAGCTTTTAGAGCAACAAAAGAGATCATCTTTTCAGGTGTATTGCTAGGATGCAAGTATGATCTGATATATGAAAATAATTCACAATTCTGACAACTGAGAGATCGAGGGTTTTTCTATAAAATAAATTCATAACGAACTTAGTCAACCGACCGAGTTTGCTGCCAAATCTGCCGCTTGACTGGAAAAACTAATCTAATCCTGCTAGGCATTCAAGCAAATACCTAGTATTTCACCTCGTATATAATTCACACTTAAAAATTATTTTAAGTGCATATATGAGGCCAGCTTGGCTGTTCACTTTGGCGTATATGGCAGGCAGGAACCAAACCGTACTGATGAGTATATGGTGTCTGCTGATATGAAACACCTGCTTTTGCATAGATATTTCTTTTTTCAAGATTTTTCGTGTATAAAAGAGTGTTTTCCACTCACGTGATCATCGCTCGCAGTACCTTCCATAACATGTTCTTCACTTATTTCTAATTTCAACAAAATTTGTTTAATCTAATCTAAATCTATAGACTAACTTAACTGTAATTATTTTTTTTTTTCACGTGTGACACGTTTATAATTAAATCCGGATGAAAGAAGGTAATTATTTGGAGCCGCTCATATCTAATCAAAGCTTTAAGTAATATATGTATATGTAAAGCTGTAGCTTAAGTATTTCAGGACTTCTAAGAAATAGATATAAGTACTAAATAGATACTGGTACTGGTACTTCGGTACACTGGTACTTGTACTTAAAAAAAATGAGTACCAGTACTTTTTTCAAGTATTAAATACTATGTACTTAATTACCAAAATACTTGACTACTTCACGTACTTTCAAGTCTTTTGCAGAATTTTTTTATCAATATCAATTCCTAAATGCATTTCTTAATCAAATATGGAAATCTACCCACAATATTGTTTTCCTCATTTCAAATTTGTAAATTAAAATTGCAAAAAAGAAGCCCAATTTTACAGCTCTGTAAATATGTTCGAGTATATAAGTGCGGAAAAACTCTTCAGCCAAAACTCATTAACCAAAGCACTTGAGATTTTTTCCTGTTGATTTTATATATATAATTACTTCTTATCATTACCAAACTGTCAACAAATTAATTGTAGACAACCATCAATAGGTAAGTATTCCCCAGATGAGATCTTATCACCCAGAAGAATTTTAATTTTTCCACGATAATACTTAACTTTATTTACAACATACGTGTGCAGATACTTAAACAATTATCGTAAAAGCTTAAAAATGATAATCGTCTCTCGGTGGTCGTTTTATAATATTTTTCGACAGGTGATTTCAGTATCGGTTTTAGTCTACACTGGATTACGTGTTGAAAAGTTAGTTTTATCGAAATCGTGAGTTGCTCCAAATTCACAGCGTACGTAATAAAACCAGTTTAACTTATTTTTACGTGTGTCTCTATACAAAGTACTGGTGTTGGATGACATGAAAACATCTTTAGTACAAAAAAAATATAGGAAAATTATTGTTGTTTGCAAATCTAAATTATAGAGATTAGCCGCACCCAATTGTGATTGTTTTTGTGGAATAAGTGTACATAATTATGTAGGTATTACAAAAGTGAGAATCATAAACTCCCCATAGAGCAAAACATGTGTAATAAGTGGTTCCAAAAGAAACAGAGAATAAGTGCTTGGCTAGTATTGCACGGCTTTCTGAAGCTCAATCGAAGCAATCTTTATTTTTAATGTTTTTCATGGAAATTTCGTCTTTGCACATGGAATACAAAATTACAAGATATGCCTAATAAGCATGATGTACAAACGTACATACTAATTAACTTTTGTATGAGATTTCTATAATTTTTTTCACTTTTTCTCTCCATAAGCCACCACTTAAAATTAGCCTACGTCACGATATCAATATCGCCAATTTATCAGGAATATCTTGTAATCTGTAATGACCTTTGCATCTCCGCTTTTTTCAACTTCAAGTGATTTTTTTTAGTTTTATCTTCAATATTGTTTTGTTGTATGCTTCCAGCTGCGTTCTTTTAAAGCGCTTAAAAGTGGTCGCAATGAAACAATATTGGAATGCTTATTTCTGCAACCACCATACGAATATGAGGCGCATCAGGTGTGCACCTTGAAATTTCTTATGAAGTGATTCATTTCCCACTGGGTCGTTATACCAAAGAATATAAATCAATAAAGCATCACCACAGCAAAAGATCAACATTTTTACTTCATTTGTATTTGTATCTTTGCACGGATTCTTGCAGTGGATATATTTCAGCATATTTAGATGAAATCTAAAGGGTAGATACACTAAGTTTGTCATTCCATTTTTAACACCTAGAAATAATGCCTAGTAGAGAAAAATGGGTTGGACACCCATGCATAATATTAAAAGTTATTATGATTTTTTCATGTCCGTCCGTCCCCACGATAACTCGAGAACGCGTGTACGTAGAGAGCTTAAATCTTGCACATGGGCTTTAAAAAAGAGAGTAAAATTAAGTTCGAAAATAGGACAAATCGGGTAACTCCTTCGTAGGGTTGCCATACAAAAATTTCGTTTTTCACTACATATTTGGACACTACCTGTACATAGTGTTTCCATAAAAATAGTAAATATAATTTCAAAAAGAGCCTAAATCGGGCAACCCCTTCTTGGTGTTGCGATATAAAAATTTAGGATTTTTACGTATACTGTGAAAACGGTAAGTCCTGTACGGTTTCAATGTACCGAAAAGTTCTTCAGAATATGAAATCCTATGACATTGGTTATAATCATTTTTATTGTCCAACGAACCGTTCTAGTAATTTATGGGAAAAGCCACTTCAAAAACGAAACTTGCACTGATGGGTGACCATACGAAATGACGTACGAGTATTCATCTAGGTCAGGGTATCATAAAAATTGGTCTTAGACCAATTTTCGCTTTTTAAGTTGTTTGTTTTTTTAATTGTTTTCAGCCTCAACTTTTTAAGATGATTGTTTTGTCATAATTAACATTTTTTATGTTCGATGCGTTGACTAACATGTACGAGCTGATATATAAAATGCACAATACTGATGAAAATAATTGATGAAAATCAGATCAAATCTGATTTCTTGCAAGTCTTTCAATTTTACTTAAACTTTTACTGGATAGATGTTCACACGGTCAAGTATCAGGAAAAAAATGGATCATGTGTGGGCCCCAATCGAAGAGCTACTAGAACTTGACAAGTAATATTGAATAGTGTGTGGGTCATACCTCCATCAATGTTACTTGACAAGAAAGCACATACATTTTAATTTACTTTACTTGACAAGACCTCTTTGAGATGACAAGATTAACTCTGGTATGTATAAATTCAATCAGAAATCGAAAAAGCTTTTTCTCTGGTCAAATCTTCCAATTTTTGTAATGATTTTTAGAGTCATTATACCAGCAGGCAATATATACTTACTGAAACGTAAGCAAATGAATTCAATAAATGCTCGCAGTCCAATAACTTTATCATTTTAATGTTTGTTTAAGTTTCAAAATGCAGCTGTTTTAAGCAATAGCTAAGCAGAATGTTCGTTTTAGTAATTATAACTATTCTGCGCCATAGCATTATGTATTGTTTTTATGAAAAATGAAAAACTGAAATACAGATTCAAAGTGCCGCTATTGAGATTTTTTTTTTTTTTTTTTGATTTTTCGAACTTCACTTTTTCAGCTGACATAAATACTGAAAAAGTGTTCCTATACTAGTTGAACAATTATAGAAGACCAAAAGAAAATTTATAATCGTAAATTTTCTTATCCTGGTTAAATGAAATATCGTTGCTATAAATGAGCGAATTTTTAAAATTCGGTTTTCCCTATTTACAGCTATTAATTTGTTAGTTTGAGTGGTAAAAAAAAATCTTTCAACAATTTTATTAAACAAATGTTATTGTATTGGGGTTATATGTTGCAGATTTAAAGTGCATTACTTAAGGAAAGCATATCTGAACTTTTAGCTAACTATATCGGATCATATTAACACATTCTACGACGATATCCGCGTTTCCATACCTACCCCCACTAATTTGGTAATGCCTTACCTTTCATAAGCATTTCATCCAAGTCATTTACTCTTCTCGATTATCCGCTATCATCTAAATTAATTTCTATAGCACGACCTCTATAAGAATACATAGGTGATATTTAAAGCCTAGACTAATTTAATCTTTGAATTTTATAATTCATTTATATTCTAGGGGTATAAGAGGGAAATCTTGTCACACCTTTTTCCTTATCTTGAAAAGTCTTGCACCGACCTTGATTTAACTTAAAACTTTTTATGCCTTTTGATTCGGGATCTTTGAGTTAAATTTTCGAAACTCGAAGGTAATGTTCTAGTTTTCAGCAATTTATTTATACCTACAATGCCAAATTTTATTCGGTATTTTGCCTCTCGAACACTCAGATATCGCATATGAAAGTGAAAGACATTAGATTTACGAATACATACCAATTTTTCTCCGTCCACCTTTGTTATATTTGCATAGATTTTTTAAAAGGGTGGAGGATGCGTCACATGCATACATGTGTGATATTTAATGTCTGAAAGAAGTCGATGGATTCTATCTATTGGTCTATTGAACATTTTCAATCATAATTGAGAATCAGTAGGACATAGATCTAGCTAATTATCGAAAGAGGATATATTCCTGCCAACTATAGACAGTCATCCCACTATACTTCAATTGGAGTAGATATGCTACATTTTTCTCGCCATGGATCATGTACACCGGAGTATCCTAATTCTACTCCCTTTTACCCTGTTCCATATATACCGCCCATATCCTAATAAAATTAGATAAAAAAAAATCATCAGCGTGAAAATTAAATTTTGGTTGAATCCAGGTTTAACTTAATGAACACGAACGGAAATTTCCTTTAGGAAATTTCTGAACTCTTCTCAACCATGAATGATTGTTATGCTAGGGCCCACATGCTTCACTTTTTACGGGTGAAATGCATTCGGGGAGGCATTCTTACTGATTACGCAGTTATTAAAATTCGTTTCTAATTTGTTGGAAATAGCGACACACCTAGTGGTTGGTATAATATAACATGAAAATTTGAAATCCTACTCCTTTTTTTTCAAATTTGCTACTATTTTCTTTCCACCCACTCGGTGGGATCACTGACCATAGGCTATATATATTTAATCACTCTAGGGTCTAGGCCAAAAGGGGGAAGTAGACATTTTTAAGAGAAGTTTACCATCTTTTTCTTATCATAGATGGCACAAGATTAAGATGTCGCTTGCAATACCAGATTAGAGTATACAAATTTTATATATGGTCATGTTGTCCATTCTGGAATGGACCACAATATGAGAAATGATGGATACATCGAGTGAATAATATTTTCTCTCATCTGCCGTATTGAGGAGGTCGATCAAATATACATAAGTATATATGCATATAACTGCTGTTAAAGAAATATTTGCGCTCGGCATGCTTTAACCATTTCGGTACAACTTCTGCCTATAGTCGGCATCCATGGAAAGCTCTGTGAGTACGAAGGCCACCTTTAAGGCTTAAACACAATTGGGACAACCGACGACTATTGCAGTAACAGGAACAATTTTCTCCAGGAACGTTTTATGGAGCGTATATTGCATAGGAATTCTTCGGTCGCTCTATTTTCACAATTGTATTTAAGCCTATAGTCGGCATCAACGGAAAGCTCTGTGAGTACAATCAGTTGCTCTAATTGGCTCCGGGAAATAACGCCCAAAAGTGACAAGTTAAATAAGACCCGAAAGTTCCATTTAAATTTTAACGTGTCAAATGTGAAATAATGTCCAAAATTTTTGGGTGTTATTTCACACTTTTGGGTTTTATTTCACTTATCGGTTTTTAGTGTTATTTCATAATGATATAAAATCCAAAATTCGTAAATTAAATAAAGCCCAAGAAACAAAATTGATCCTGACGAAATAATGTCCAAAAATCATTTCAGAAAATGAAGGAAATATTTCCCAACGATGTGTGTAAAGTAATAACGCACGCACGCTGGTTTCGTGAGATGCTTGGAGAGGGGGGGGGGGGGGGGGGGGGCAAGGGGTGCAGGGCACTTTGATATTCGATTTAAAGTAAGAACGCGTCACGCGTGTTGGGGGGGGGGGGTGTCGGTACATACACACACATCATTATCAATATTTTGGGCTTTGTTTCATTTGCTTGTTCTCTTGACCTGAATTTTGGGCTTTCACTTCCTTGTTGGGGTTTTATTTTACATTTGCTTTCGGCCCTTAATTCATTTGGAAATAAGACCCAAACTGTTTCACTTATCACTCTTGAGCGTTATTTCGTTAGGCGTTGTTTCCCGGAGCCGATCTAATTATTCTTCAAAAATTTCATATCTCAAGAACGAAGCAACCGCTTGTTCTGATTCAAACGCCAAATGGAGCTTAATCCTTTATATTTTTATAAAAAAATATACCAGTACTGAACGAAAAATTATGTTTGTTAATAACACTATTTTTTCATAAAAAATATTATTATTAACTAGTGGAGACTTCTAGTACTTTTTTTCCCTTTTTAATTTGAAGGTAGAAGCCTTATCCATTTATGTACAAAAAACTGGGTTGATGTTCTGCTTTATTTTTGAGATATGAATTTTTAAAGTCACCGTAGATATACCGAAAGTAAAGTAACCTGTATGGGAGCAAAACACTCCCACCCAAAATTCGACTAAATATTTTCCGATTTGCTAAATTCCTTTTGCTACTTTTTTGTGACATTTATCTGATTTTTTAGCATATTTTTCCTTCCCCTGCCAAATTTGTGGCGAAAATCAATTTTCGAAGGCCAAAATTTCTGTCTCAAATATTCATTTCGAAACTTACTTAAACGAATTGTCGATTAATCCTTTTTTATTTTTTTATGGATACAAACTTGTTAGGAAATTATCTATACGAAATTTCAGGCAGATCAGATGTAACTTGTCTATTTAAAAATAATTAAAACTATAAAAATGTTGCAAGTCTACCCTCCATTACAAATTCACGCACATGGCAATTATAGAATTAGCAATCTACATATTTCCTCTGTAGTTGACACACTACACACACACCACACTACGATTTCACTCTGTGTTTTTTTGCGTGTGCATTGGTGTGTGTGTGCGTGTATGAGGAGCGTAAATGCATTCACATGTATGGGAGAGTGCAGCTTTCTACGTCGACGCGTTCTCAGGTGCCCAAATATATAGTAAAACTGGAACTCGTATGGCAACCCTACGACGGAATTGCCCGATTGGTCCCATTTTTGATCTTAATTTACATTCTTTTAAAAAATGGCCCGTGTACAAAATTTCAGCTCTCTACGTCGACCCGTGAGCAGTGTCCAAATATATAATGAAAACCTAGATTTTGTATGGCACCACCAAAAAGGGGCTGCCCGATTTAGTCCATTTTTGAACTTGTATTTGCAATTTTCATGAAAACACCGTGTACAAAATTTGAGCACTTCACGTCGACGCGTTCTCAGACAGTTTCCAAATATATAATGAAAAACCAAAGTTGCGTATGGCAACATAAAGAAGAGGTCGCCCGATTGAGTCCATTTTTGTAACTTTATTTACTATTGCCATGAAAACACCATGTATCAAATTTTAGTTCTCCACGTCGACGCGTTGTCCAACAGTTTTCAAATATATAGTCAAAAACTAAAGTTTTGTAAGGCAACACCGAAAAATGGTCGCCCGATTTGGTCCAGTTTCTCCACGTCGATGTGTTCTTAAGCAGTTTCCAAATATATAGTGGAAAACCAAAATTTTGTATGGTAACACCAAGAGTGTCTTTTTTAAATTGTATTTGCTATTGTATGAGAACACCGCGTACCATATTTCAGCTCTCTACGTTCACTCGTTGTCAGACAGTATGCAAATTGATACTAAAAAACGAAATATTTGTATGGCAACCCCACGAAGGAGTTGCCGGATTTAGTCCATTTTTGAACATGTTTTTTTAATTGTTATGAAATGGCCGTGTACAAAATTTCAGCCACATCTACACGTTGTCAGGCAATTTTTTACGTCTCGACAACAGCACCATCTATCGTGTCCAAAACTATCCTATCTCTCAAGCTGGAGCCAATCAAACACATTCACAAAATTTCATTGAAATCGGTTGGGCGGTTTCGGTCAAACTCAGTGACACTGGATTTTTATATATTAAAATTTTTAGAATTCTGAATTTGTAAAATTGAATGAATGAAACACCGAGCGTATTCAATCTAAAATAATAAGTACACAGTAAAAAAATTCTAATTACTTTTAAAGTAGGCAATCAACACTTATTATTCTTAATAAAATCATCTCGCTACAACGCTTCCATCCTAAATAGTAATGATTTCCTTTTTATTTCTCAGACAAAAGAAATGAATGGAAAAGACAATGCTGGATACGAAGGCGAAAATGTAAGAATTCATTTAAAAATTTCAAATAAGTTTGTTAAAAATAAATTTTACTAAAAGAACTTTCATTTTTATCTTCAGGTTATTAATATGACAGAAAGGAGTTTTAATAGTTTTCCAACTGACAACGTAATTATTACACGTACTTTGCGTCGCTTTTTATGGTTTAAGCTAAAATTATATTGGAAATTTGTAGAAATCTTATGACCTCAGGACTCCTCCTCAAACTACAGAAACTACCAATTTAGATAATAATGATAAAAATTGCCTACAAATGATTTTCAGAGAACATAGACGATTTTTCACAATATCCGCTTATACTTTTATACATATTCTAGTCGTGATATATTTCGCTTATGCTACGTATTATTTCATCAATTCAGGTGAGTTCATTTCTATAGTTTTACTTATATTTTTATAAATATATACTATGCAATTATGGAATTGTGAAAACCAATAGAACTTCATCACTGATCGATCTCAAAAAGGTCTCCACAAGTTCATAGTGATTTTGTTTTTTTTTTTTTTTTGTAGAGGAATTTCCATTTCTTCGTTTGATTGGAGTTATAAATTTTAAAGTATGTAGTCACTGCGACCTCTAAGATCTGTAACATTTCCCCTAAAAGTGCCCTAAGGCGCCTAGTCGAAGGTGAGGTGTTTGACAAAACCTATAATGTTCTTGGGACCATCCCTGTAACATACCCTGGTAATGTGATTGCCCTTTCTACATATTTTAATCTTATTCGTGCAAAAAATTCACAGTCGCAGAAGACGTGCTCAGCAGTTTCGTCATCCTCCATACGGAAGCGATAGATTTTGCTATCGACCTTCCATCTTCTTAAGATAGTATCCAAATGGACAATGCCAGTTAGAAGCCCGTTATGAACCTCTGCTGTGTTCTGATGAGCGTGAGGAATATTTTTGTACTCTGTTGCAAGTAGGTTATGAATTTCTACGCTTGTCTCAGCTCTGGAATATTTTCCCAGTGTACTAATTTAATTCTGTTCTCCCAAGGTCTGACTTGTGCCGAAACGTAGGGCGTTGAGTGGCCAAAAATAGGCCCAGGGTCGATAAGCATAGATCTGAATTCTTCCTTTGCAATGCGGTTCGCATTCTCGTTGCACATAATGCATTCATGTCCTGACACCCAAATCTGTGTAATCTTATTTGTTTCAGCTAGTTACCTCAAGGCAGTAAGACAATCCCAGACCAGCTTACACTGAAAGGTTTAATGGTTTGAGTGAAGCTGATATTATGTATTTTTGGTGTACGCATGTTTTCGTTGGTGATTTTGCCTGGAAAATAGTAGATGAGGGCCTCAGTAGATAGATCTGCCCATATATATACCCACGCCATCTTTGCCTTTTATTTTGGATCTATCTATATACCATTTAAGAAATCCTTTTTCCAAGGATAAGGCATTAGAATGCCACCATGGAACCTATGTATCTGCATAATGAATGGTCGAAATTTCTAATTCACATTTCTCTATATTTGTACCTTTAAACTTACAAAAAGTGTGACTGTTGTATTTATCTTTTATCATTTTATAATTATTCTCATCACAGTCAAAAATTACTTCACTAAAAATGCACACGATTCCACGACTAGGTCTATCGATTCCACGACTATTGCTACTAACAACGTAAAATGACACTACATTCAAATCGAAGGTTCTAGCTATATATGTATAACGAAGTAAGGTTGCTAGAAACAACTTATAACGTACCTAGTGAAAGAGATATTAGGATTTGCATTAACAGCCAAGGTGCAATCAAAGCTCTGGATTCGAATACCATTAGATCGCACCTAGTTCAGCATTATCGCAGTAAGATCTGGAAACTTGATGCCAACCATAGAGTTATTCTCTGTTGGATGCCTCACCACAGTGATGTACCACGGAATGATGCAGCTAATATTCTGGCCAGGAAGGACTCAGCTATAGCTATAAGCTTAATGAAAAATTCCATAGGAAGGTCTAAAGAACTAGCGAAGAGGACGCTCCTATAAACTGGCTCACCTCAGATGAGAGGAACTAACCACATGCGCGATGTCAAGACAGCTATGAACCAAGATATGTCCTAAGAAAACAGAAACTCTACTAATTAGGAACTATAGTGACGTGCGGAATCTCACTGCAGTTATCATATCACGGGACACTGCCTCTTTGGCAAACAAACGGAATGCACCAACGCGTCAAACTGATGAAGAGGAGGTGGAGAGAGTTCAACATCTGCTGTTTGAATGTCCCAAAGTCGCCAAACGTAGAATAAATACGCTTGGTAGCTTGGACATAGCAACAAAGAGTTGCGATACCTAATAGTAACTTTTATGATCCTCCTTAAACTGAGCAACTATTTCCAGGTGGGGTCCCGATGAAGTGACATCACAATAGTCTTAGTGTGGCTGATCGTAGATATTTCGATAGCCGCCCTTCTAATCTAATCTTACCTACTCCATAAGCTACTTTCTATAGGGTAAAGAAAATGCACAAATCTAAAGTGGCCATTGTTTTTTGGACCGAGTCATAAATCTCGGTATATTGAATGAAATGAAGAGCCTAACAGCTAGAATATATTTACCGCCCATCTCACTAATACTACGGTTAACCAATAAGTCAAGTGTTCTGAAAATCCAATGAAGGCGGCAGGCGTCGTGTCGCTTTGACAGTTCAATAGAATATACGCATTTAAGCGACGCGAAAGTAGAGCAATGTTCTACCTGAGACAAGTTATCTCAGGTTCTACTTTTAATGCGCGGCAGACGCTTTGACAGTTCTCTCAACCTTTTCTATCACTTTTCATACCCTAGATGAAATCTGAAGGGTATACTAAGTTTGTCATTCCGTTTGTAACACCTCGAAATAATGATGGTAGAGCAAAATGGATTGGGCACCCACGTAGAAAATTAAAAGTAATTTTGCATGTCCGTCCGTCTGTCCGTCTGTGCGCACGATAACTCGAGAACGCGTAAACGTAGAGAGCTGAAATTTTGTACATGGACTTTAAAAAAAAAAGTAAAATTAAGTTCGAAAATGAGACAACTCGGGCAACTTCTTCGTGGGGTTGCCATACAAAACTTTCGTTTTACACTATATATTTCGACAGTGCCTAAGAACGCGTCGACGTAGAGAGCTGAAATTTAGTACATGGTGTTTTCATTGTAATAGCAAATAAATCGGGCAACTCCTTCTTGGTGTTGCCATATAAAAGTGTAGGTTTTTTACGTATACTTTGGAAACGATCAGTCCAAGACATTTTTATTGTACTAAAAACTTCTTCAGAATACGAAATACTATAAAATTGTTCATAATCATTTTTTCTGTCCGACAAACCGTTCTAGAAATATAAGCGAAAAACCACTTCAAAAATCAAAATTGTTCAAATGGGTGACCATACGAAATTTCATACGGGCATTCATCTAGGGTATCATAAAAATTGGTCTTAGACCAATTTTAGCTTTTTTACCTACGCGTCTGCCATGAAAGAAGCTTAAAACGCGCCGGACGCGACGCGTACATTGGATCTTCGCCTTTAATCTAACATGACATCTCGGGGTTGCACTATTGCAACTATAATCTCATCTTCTTGATTCGTGGCTCCGAATTTATATTTTACAAGAACTCGAAAACATGGACCTAAATACTTAAACCATAAATTAGTGATTGAAATTCCTTTCCTGGACGGAGTATTTCCTCAACTCCTTCGTGTTTGCAATAATTTACTAAAAACCAATTTTTCTTATGATATGTATGTAAAGTTCCTTATTTTGCTTCCTAAAAATTATACATTTTCCTTGCCGTATCTTACACTCTTTAATTAAAAAAAAACCTTTCCATGCAGGCTCTGTCTTCCGCGATATTGCTCAAATATCATTGAAACTATTGACGAGAAAGCTTGTGACGTCGTTTGCTCGAGGCGGTTTGGTTTCTCGGGCGTTTGTTTGCTTATGGGTGCCAATAGTTCGGTCGGTAGCAAAACGTCGAAGTTTGACTCTGGGTGGGACAACAGCTGGTTTGAGTTCATTTCATGCTTTAGTGCTTATGTCCCTAAATAAGAGTAAAATATTTTAAGTAAGTATTAAAATGACTAAAACTGGCTGAGAGATACGATGGGATAGCTTTCCATTGCACACGGACTGACTACTGGCTTCCATTACTCACGTACTATCACTAGCTGTCCGTTTTTTATATACTGTCTCATTGGATGGTTTTCCATTGTACACGTACCAACCAAATGCTTCCGTTTGATACACGTACAACCAATGGTGTTCTGCTGTTCACGTAAAGACTTGCAGGCAGGGCTTGGAGGCAGAGAGAGATTTTCTAGATTTCCTGGAAAAGCCAGTTCAATTTTCTATAATTTGGATAGGATATTCTGCCTAGTGAATCTTTATTGCCCTACTTATAATATTGATTCAAAAAGTAACTATGAATTTTAAGCTAAGGAAAATTTCATATGGAAAAACTTCACTAATAGCTCTACACAAGTCTCGTTACCAACTTTAATTCTAAAACACTACCTTGTAAGGAACGGACCTTTTAACGTAGTTCCGCCGCATCCAGACTTTGCAGAACCGCCGTTTTTGGACCATTGGCAACATATTTTCTTCTGTTAACCCTAATTCAACAATTAGCACATTAATCGCCTCGTCCTTAATTATTATTCTAATGTAGAACATTTTTGCTTCCGTACTCCTGGCCGTTTCATATTAGAGTTCACGACCCTATTCTTCTACTATGGGTCTTTTACTCTTTACCCTGTTTATAAACGATCTTCCGCAGGTTGTGATGGATGTAAATTTGCATATATACGCTGATGACGTGCAGATCTATTTGTCTAGACCTATTGGATTACAGGAGGACTGTATTGCTCGCATTAATAGCGATCTAACTCGAATATCCGCTTGGGTTGAGTCTAACCGGCTCTTGCTCAATCCGAAGAAGTCGACTTGCTTGGCCTTTTATAGTGGGGCTATAGACATGCGGCAACTACCTCCCATACTGCTGAATAATGACATATTACCTTTTTCCGAAAAGGGTACCAGTCTTGGAGTTGCCCTTAACAGCAAACTAACCTGCTGCGCTCAAGTTTGTAGTATAGTCAGCAAAATCTATGGTGAACTCCGCAGGTTATGGCTCTCAGGGAGGTTATTGTCGGTCAGATTGCGGCTTAAACTGGTTAAGGCTCTGCTTGTCCCTCATTTGGTTTACTGCAGCACTATCTTCTCTTCCCTCGACGCAGTTTGTAATCGTAAGCTAAATTTAGCATTCAACGATTGTGTGCGTTTTGTTTATAGACTGCGTCGCTTCGATCATGTGTCACAATATATTCCTTCAGTTCTGGGATGTTCGTTGAATGCCTATCGTGATGTCACCGCCCTAAGTTTCCTACATCGTTTAATAAATACGCGTTCACCGATGTACTTATTCGAATATCTTGGTTTCTTGCACTCGCACCGCCACTTCAGCCTATTTATACCCCGATTCCGCACATTAGCTGGGGAGCGTTCTTACTTTGTCCACATTGCACGTAAATGGAACTCTCTTCCCAATGACATTAGAACGATTAGATCAACGAGGATTTACAGGGAGAAACTAATTCAGTACCTAGTATCCGCTGAAATTGATTAAGGTCGCGAATGCATGAGGTGGGTCCGCTCCTGACAACAATTTTAGGTAGATTTGTAAAGTTTATCATTATCTTTCTTCGCTTTTCTTTCTCTTATTCTTCTTTTCTCATCTTTATTTTATTTTAAGCCTCATAGTTGTAAGATAGCTTAATTTTTTTTCTCTCCTTTTTAACTTAATTCTCGCCATTATCTATTTTCGTATACATAGCTAAAAGTTCGTCTTGTTGTATACATTGAATAAAGTTTGAATTTGAATTTGAATTATTCTTGAATATCGAAGTCTGATTCCGCAACGTGTTGTCAAAATCATTGAGTGATTTTCGTACGCAAACCATTTGTCATATAAGAATAGGGCCCTAGATGGTTTTCTTACTGAACGACATACGGTGGTTTGATAGCAATCAAAAATATTATTACTAATTGGTTTGATGGTCAAACTTCGGCACAATGAACTAGCTCTAGATACTCTAATAGCATTTTTCCAAAAACGAACTGATTTGGAAATATGCTTTTTGGAACTAAATACATTACATGAAAATTCTCATGACCATCGATAATAACTTCGGCTTTGAAACAACCCGGCGCGGCATTAATAAGCAACCGAGAAATTGACACCATTGATTTTTTTTTCGAATCTGTATTTATTAGTAAAATATCTTTCAATTTTTAATCTTAAGTATTAATTTTCTCATTACAGAAAATACCAACGACACAGCAACACAAGATAATGGAAGATGTCATGGGAAATGTGGCATCCAATGGTGCAACGGATACGGAATGTTGCTGATACTCACAGTCTTACTGTATTTCGGTTTATTTTATTATGTCATATTTAAACCGAAGGTTGGCATAAAAATCCATCAAAGCATCCTGATACCTCTACTTTTCACCATAAAAATATTCCTGAAAAGTCGGTAAATAAAACAAATATCACCCAAATCTACATACATACATATATACCCTTAAAATCTAATTGGGTCCTTCTTTCCAGGATAATCCTATCAATTGTGATCACTTGCGTTCTTATTGTATTCGGTGTGTTTTTATATTTTGAAACTCGGGGATCTGAGGAGCGCTTAATATCTCTATTGTGTCCAGTTTTCTTCATCCTAACAGGATATCTCTTTTCCACAAACCGAAAAGCAATCAGATGGAGACCAGTATTATGTGGAATCATCCTTCAATTCCTATTGGGAGTGATTTGCATTCGATGGGACGTTGGACAAAATTTTTTCAAATGTGTAGGAGACAAAGTTGCTCAGTTCTTATTATACACAAATGAAGGCAGTAAATTTATATTTGGAGCAGAATTAATCAAGCAGCAAGTTTTTGCTTTTGCTATTCTTCCCGTAATCTTCTTCTTTAGCTTCTTCATTTCAATCATGTATTATATGGGAGCTATGCAATTTATTATAATGAAACTTGGCTGGATATTGCAGCAATTCCTAGGTACTACAGTGTGCGAAAGTGTTACAGCGGCTGCCAATATATTTTTAGGAATGAGTGAATCACCGCTTCTAGTAAGACCCTATATAAGGATACTTACGCAATCTGAATTACATGCTATCATGGTTTCTGGATTCGCTACAGTATCTGGTACTGTGCTAGCAGCTTATATATCTTTCGGTGCACAACCAGCACATTTAATAACATCCAGCGTAATGGCAACACCTGCATCCCTTGCATTTTCAAAGTTATACTTTCCTGAAACGGAGGAAAGTAAAACTAAATCGGACAATATCAAACTGGAAGAATCGTAAGTTTTCTGTTTCATATGTAATCGAGAGAAAAAATTGTCATAGTTCCATTTATTACCGTTACTAAATCTAAATAATGTAAAAAGTCGGATCATTTCTATACATACAAAACCAGCAAAGGTATATCCATGAGTCATGAACAGTAGCGCTACACCGAAATCCACCCACAAGATAGTCCTTTTTTTATTGCCTGTATGAAATCTCATAAGATTTGTTTTTGTTCCATTGTTCGTCCACATGTCTGCCCATTTGTCTATCCCCACAATAACCTGAGATCACGTTGACCTAATGAGCTTTCTAGTCATTTTCTCTCTTTTAGTATTGCCACACGAAACTTTTCATTTTTATATAAATTTAAGGACTATTTGAGAAGGCGTTTACAACGCCAATATTTTGTACAGAGCGTTCTTTTAGTAGTAATTAATAATCGTAGATCCAAGTTTGAAAATGGACGGCCTTTCGTAGAGTTACCATAAAAATCTTTCCACTTTTTACGTTTCCGATGTGTGTTTTTTTTTTATTTCACTAAAAATGCCAGCTACAATACAGCTTGAATACAATACTTAAATGAAAGCAATAGTACAAACAAATTATTAAAGATTTTTCTTAATTGGGACTTATTAATGGGAAAATCAATCGAATGAAAATTCAAATTAAAAGTACAGCACATTCTAGACATAGGCTCAAAGTGTCCATAGTTGGTGCGATGGAACACAAATATATAAAATAATTAGATCGCAAGTGTCACCCTTCACAAGTTGAAATATAAAGCTTTTATCACATCACGAGTTTCTAGAATACGAAGGTGTATTGAATTTAATCTTTCGTTATAAAGAGGAAGGTGAACTCTATCTCTCCATTCGAGACATCTTCGGGCAAAAAGTAAGATCGTCCTTTGCAAGCTCTCAATACGATCACAATGATGGGGGTTAACAAGAGCGGTAAAGAGAGTTTCCATAATGTAGCGCTTTACAAAACCTAACATTGAGTTCATCCTGTTAGCAATGTGATCTATGTTGAAGTTAAAGATGAGTTTAGAGTCAAGCAATACCCCAAGTCACATATTTTTTCAACTCTACATTTATCAACATTTAATAAGAGAGGACTCTTTCTACACCCTTTTCAACAAGTCTGTCCAGGTCATTTTGCAATTTGAGACAATTGCAATACGAATCGATATACAGTTTTAAATCATCTGCGTAAATTAGTAAATCAAATTTGGCAACTACATAGGAAGCATCATTTATGAATAATATGAAGAAAAGGGGCAGAAAGGGCAGCTGTACTCTAAGTTTGTGATCCTTAAGGCAGAAACACATCCAAGCAAGCCTCAGACCTGGCCTCTTTCAGGCTTCCTCGCAGCTCACCTCAAGGCTTGCCTCAGAGAATTGAAAGCAAATTGATAATTTTGATAGGACATCTGTTGACAGAAATAGGCCTGAGAGATAAAAGTTTCCAACATTGAGCAAAGCGCGCTTTGCGGCTAGGCCTTGAGGCTAGCTGCTGGCTTGGTTTTGTGTTGCATCATTTAAAAGCCCGTGTTGGAAACTTTGACAACGATTCGAGGAATCCTCGAGGCTTGGATGTGTTTCTGAGATTAATATAAGATGGTAACGAATTCAAGAACCAAATTGGAAAACCAAAAGGCAGAAACACATCCAAGCAAGCCTCAGACCTGGCCTCTCTCAGGCTTCCTCGCAGCTCGCCTCAAGGCTTGCCTCAGAGAATTGAAAACAAAATGATACCACCGGGCTCGATGCTGTCATTTTAATTTTGATAGTACATCTGTTGACAGAAATAGGCCTGAGAGATAAAAAATTCGAACATTGAGCAAAGCGCGCTTTGCGGCTAGGCCTTGAGGCTAGCTGCCGGCTTGGTTTTGTGTTGCATCATATAAAAACCCGTGTTGGAAGTTTTGACAACGATTCGAGGATGCCTCGAGGCCTGGATGTGTTTCTGCAATAAGAATCTCAATTTCTGTATAAATACAACCCACACTCCAACGATTCGATACAGGTAGATATAAACTGCAGCAGATTTGTTGTTGTTGACCTTCCCTTTATAAAACCATGTCGATAAAGATTACGAGCTCTATTACAATGAAAATACAAGAATTCATATAAAAAAGCTTCAAACAGTTTGGGAATACAAGACAATTTAACGATAGGACGATAGTTGGTAATAAGCTCCATTTTACCGGACTTAAAAATTGGGACAATAAACGACTCTTTCCATAACTTACCGAGTCGTAGTAATTATAATCAAAAATGTTAACGGGTAAGAATGTGTTCTACTGCAGTTATTTAGTACAAAAGAGGGTAACCCGTCGGTCGCAATAGAATAACCAGGGTTTGGACATGGACATGGAGTCCTCAACAGATTTCTGATCAATAGTGAAGCAAGGGATATAACTTTTGGAAGTGTCGTTAAGTAATTAAAATAAACAAAATCTATTTGAATTTTATCAGTTAATAATAATTCACTAAAGTAATCAGCAAAGAAATTAGAAATTACAGACGGATCATGACTATAATTATCGTTAGATGCTAACACAGGAGGGAAATTATTGGATTTCTTTTTGGTATTTACAAAACTCCAAAACTGTTTATGTAGGTATCACACGAATGCAAAAGAGCATTACGAAATTCGTACCTCAAAAACAAAAATTATGTTAAGTCATCCGTAGATTGAGAGACGTAACTAAGACTTTCGTTCTATAAATATTTGTTATTGGTTGAAGGAAGTTCTGAAATTTTCATGAAGTATATAACAGATTCAAGTTGAAATTTTTCTGGGAATGTGGATGGTGGCAACTTATCGAATACATTTCCATGTAATTCACTTTGCATTTATTGGATTATTGTAAGCCACTTCTTTTTAATAGGGTACCACTTCTGAATAAGAGTATTATCCTTAATAAAAAACATTTTCTGAAAGTCGATGAGCTTTAGAATGTGTAAGCCAAATATTTGTAGTCTACAGATTTCCCCGCATTCAAAGATGATACGTGCTTCGATATTTCATCTTCTTCAAGATATAGTCTACACATCCTATCCGAGAAAGGCGTATGCTGAATTTATGTTGTCCACTTAGGACTCCTGCAATGATTCTGATTTTAATCCCTATATGTCTTCCAAAACTCCACGGTTTGCCTTTGTGATTGTCCTTTGATGATTCTTCGAGCTTGGCTGAATCCTACCACTGAAGTTAGTTCAGTGGTTGTAAATCTCAATTTTATTGGGTCATTAAAGACGCTCGATCATAATTCTACAAATTCGCCTTGAATGAATTTATGTACAGAAATGACACATGTTTTAGAAAGCCTAATGGCCAGCAGGGACAATACAAAATATTATTAGAACTATGAAAATTTCAACTATACATAAGAGTTTTATATCAAAACTAAATAAGTTTTTCCTTAAAGTAAAGACAGCTCTCTTCTCGATGCTGCATCCAGTGGAGCTTCTGCAGCTATTGAAATTGTTTTGGGTATTATAGCAAATTTAATCGCTTTCGTCGCCTTTATAGCGTTCATTAATGGCTTTGTCAACTGGTTTGGATATTTAATCGGAGCGGATGAGCTAACGTTTGAATGGATTTTTGCAAAACTTTTTATTCCACTTAGTTGGTCTTTGGGAGTACCATGGAAAGAATGTGACACTGTGGCAAAGGTAATTGCAAGTAAATCCATTATAAATGAATTCGTTGCCTATGAACGGCTCGGAAAATACACAGAAAATGGAGACTTAACGGTACGACTGGATTTTATTAAATTTTTTGCTCTGAATTAATTTTTAATATTTCTAGGCTAGAACAAATGGAATTGCAACGTTCGCTATATGTGGATTTGCGAATCCAAGCTCATTAGGAATCTTAATAGGCAGCCTTAGTGCAATGTTGTATATTGCCAATTTGTTATATATTGCCAATTTGTTATATTTCTTTTTTACGTACCTTCGTGTTGTCTGGGTACAATAAATATCCAAAACACTTTTTTTTTTAAATTAGAACATAAACTTTTTATCTTTATTTAAGAGTAGAACTTAAACTTTTGTATATATATTATTTAAATTAGACGTGAACTTTTTATCTTTATTTAAAAATAGAACATAAACTTTTTTCTCTTCCTTTAAAATTAGAACATAAACTTTTCTCTCTTTATTTAAAATCGGAACGTGAACTTTTTATCTTTATTGAAAATTAGAACATAAACTTTTTTCTCTTCCTTTAAAATTAGAACATAAACTAAACTTCCGTTTACTAACTACTTTTCACCGATTAATTTTATTTTGATTTTCGAGAAACTAAAACCGCCGAGGTAGCCGCGCCAAAATCCAAAAACCAACTCTATTCTTGATCACATTCATCGTGATCAAGAGCAATTGCTCAGGATAGAAAATGCTAAGTTGCATTTTCTTATCCTGAGAAAATTTTACTTTTTAATTCTGGACTTGTTCAAACATGTCCAGAATTATTCGCGTTGAACGATGGCTGCAAAAATGTAATCTTACACTTTTGAAAACATCAGCCACCGTCCCGTCGTTTGACAATCGCGACGCGCATATACATGCAATGCATTTGTGTGGCGTGCGGTTCTTATTACAAAAGTTTTTTTTGTCGTAATATGTATGTACGTATGTATATGCATGTTGAATTTTTTCGCGGCAAATTGTACTGAAGGTACAATTTGCTTTTTGATTTATTTTGTAATTAAATTATTGAAATGACAAATTTTGCTGAAGGCAAAATTTTGTCGTGGAAATTTTAAAGTAAAACGACTTGGGGTGTAAAATGAAACTTTTGTTTTTCCCAAGTCGTTTGATGGGAAAAATTTTATGACTTGTTAGGAATGTGAAGAAAATTGCTGATGCAATTTTCTTCATCCTTTTTGGACGATAAACTAATCATGTTTTGTGCATGATTAGTTTACTGAATTTTTATATTTTATATTTATATTTTTCTTTTATATGCCCAATTTTAGGTTTCTAGGTATATAGGGCTTATTAATTATTTGTGTTTTTTTTTTTATTTTTACCTGTTAGGCCCTAAGGTTTTATATACCTACATATGGTACATATATGTACCTAAGTTTTTTATACATAACATTCCTTCCCCCTGAGAAAAAGAGAATTATTCTTTGAAGAGGAATAATTCTCAGGGGAAGTTGTTGTTGGTACGTTTTTTGGTGGCTGGGTTTTGGTCGTTTTCGGTTGCGTTTTACATCTTTGTGTTTGTTACAAAATTACATAAGTTATTCTAGTCTTAGCTTGTATTGTATATCTTTAACTTATTCTATTTTCTATTTTCTATAGTCCTTATGGATTATCTTATTGTATGTAAAAATAAAAAAAAATTTGTTTTTAGCGATATTGATTATTCTATCCCAAGAAATTCTTTGCCGGCCCCAATTAAAAAAACTCTGTCTGATAATAAAAAGATGTCATTTCATTTGGATATTGCTCGTAATTTAATATCTCGTGCCGCTGATAAGCGAACGAACTTATTTTTCTACCGTAGAGAGAGTGTTTGCACATTGCCAGTGCAATTGTATTTATTTATTATTTTTTTTTTTTTTGAGGGGTCGGTGTGAGATTGAATTGAATTATAATGAATTTGATATCTGCCTCAGTAAAATAAAAGATAAAAAAAAAATCTTGGTGCACGTAGAGTTGGTATGAGATATTGGAATGCATCTTGTATCGGCTTGGAAAGGAGGAAAAAAAATTTGTGAGGTTTGTGTACTTGTAGCTGCCTACATACATAATGCACGAATTGCAACTTGTGGAGCTTATTTGTGTGTTAGGAAAGGATAAAAAAAACTACCATTGCTATTGTAGTTGCGTGGGATTTGTATTTTTAACCAAGATAAGTACCCGATGCATTCTAACTGCATCTTGCCAATTTTTTGCTGACGTTTGGGGTTTTGCCCTTTATATGGGGCGATTTTTGCTGTTCAGTCCATAGTTTGTTTCGACATGGAATTTTGCGAAGTTGTGTCACCGCGTACTCCTTACGCCAGCCCCGTACCTAATTGCATGAGGGTGCTGGCCATTTTTGTGCAAAGTGTGGCCCCCCGGTGGCGTGGGCTCATCAGGCTGCTGCTGCGGAGGGATGGTCGTCCAGATGTGTGCATCTGGGGTGCTCCAGCGGAGGCTGATGTATTCCATAGGGTGGAGCTATGCTTGTGGCCCCACGGTGGGAGTTCATGGGTGGTCATGGGTGAGTTTTTTTTTTTTTGATTTTGTTAATGAATTCTATCGATAACTTCCTCAATATTCTTTTCTAGGAGCAACTTTGGTACTATCTGGGGAGGTAGGGTGGTGTGCCTGCCCTGGTTGTCGGATGCATCCCAACTACCTGGTGCATGACGTGACCGCCTGGGTTGGATCTTCGGAATCCGAACTAGGGTTGCCTGGTGCACCGCCGAGTTTTGCGTCTGAGGAGGACTGGGATCTCCCTGAAGAGGCTTCTGGTCCTGCCCAGGGTTAGGCCGTGGACGCTCCCTCGTTTCATGGTAAGTTATTTTCACTTTCTATTCGAGCCCTTTTTCTAATTATATTTGTTTTTATTTCAGAATTTTTTGTTATTTTGGTTCGTGTACCACCACCGTTCTTTAGTTTTATTTTCTATTAACTTTTAATCTTTTCAAAAAAAATTGTACTTTTAGTTTTATACAAATTTTAGTTTTACTTTTATTCTCCTGTTTTATATAAAAAAAATAATAATAAAAAATTCTTGGCTAAATGGTGAAATATCGTCTTTCATTTTTTGGTAAAAAAAAAATTTTTTGTTTTTTCATTTATAGATTTTAGGTAACACAAAAATGGACTTGACAGATTTTGAGTTCGGTCGTCAATTTCTCTCTGACGCTGGTTTTTGTTTAGGTTTGGGCGGCTCTAAGTGTTGTTAAGCGGCTTTAAGCTTGACTGGATGTTATTAGTGTATCCAGTACTCATACTGTTGTCTTGGGTAGTGATATGCACAGTGTCAACTTATAGTCCCTGATTATGAGGGTAGTTGCTATCTCGAATAAGCTATCCTATGAGAGTTTTGGGGTTACTGATACTCGAAATCTTGTAACTCCGAAAGCTTAATTAGGCGGGTTATCAAAGTAGATTCTTGCATCTCTTTTTCTTTTTGGGCCGACCTTTCGTTGTTTTGTGGTCTTGGAGAAGAATGGTTTACTGTCTTGGTTTGACGGGAATATGCCTATATATAGAATATATTTCTTATGGGAATACATATAATTTCTACTATATCTAATATCAAAAAAAAAACTTTTCTTATTTATTTTACTAATTTAAGTCACTATTTCCTATTTATTATCTTATTACTTTACCTCTCTATTTAGTATAATCTTAGATATTTATGTCTATATTTAAGTTAATTGTTAGGTATTATTGAACGTTGCTAAATATCATTTACTTATTATTTTTATTATTATTATTTTTGTGTAAATAAACTTCGGTTACGTTTTTATTTTTTTAATTCTATTATCTTATGTCTTTTCTTTCTTCTATTTATTACCTTATTGTTTAGCTTATTCCATTTATTATTTCTACTTTGCTAAGTACTACTTATGTTTATTAATTTTGGGTTCTTAGGTACTACTAAATAAAGTTTATGCTTATGTAATATTTATTTTACCTGGTCGCTTTATTTCTTATTTGCTATAAATTATTTCAAATTATCTTCTAATACCAGTGTAGTGGGAGGACCGTGGTTCCGCCAGTAATAAAAGGATGAGACGGGTCCAACCAACGAGTATAGATCTTTTTGATTATACTACTTGTATAGATCTCGCTCTGTGGAGACTATGAGTACGTTTTAACTTTTCTTGGGGTGTTGCGTAAACCGGTTCCATGGGAACGTTTTCAGCTGTAGGCTGTTGTCTGCGTTTAGCAATCCATGCCATGAATGCCGGGACGATATATTTTGCTAATGCCACCACTGATATAAGTAGCAACAAGAGTCCTGTCATTGATAGGGATGTAATAGAGAGTATATGAGGAATCTTGGCCTTTGGTCCAAAGTGGATGCTGTTCACTTTGGTACGGATTTCGTCTAGAGATTTTGTATCTAGGTGGATACGTTGGTTTGTATCATCTCCGAGGAGTAACGTTGGTTGTTTATCAAGGTTTTTAGGAGCGGATATCTTGGACATATATTCTGCCAATTCCTCTTGCGTTTCGTTTGTGCCTGGGAAGTAGGTTGGTTGGAAAACTTTTAGCGGATGTAGATTTTCTGCTTCGTAATACAGAGTGTGAGACCCTATTTGCAAGGAACATGGTTCGTTGACTGTCATGATTCCTTGTCCTGCGAGACGATGAGTGAGTAACTGTTGAGTACAAGTTATATGTACTATAGTGGTTTCGGTTAAGGAGTACAGCCACGAATTTGGTCTATTGAGCTTAATTATTGTATCTCTTGGGGGAATTTGAGCTCTGATGCTACACTGTGGGCGTTCGCCCAGCGGGTTGAATAAAAGTTTAATAACACATTCATCTGTTTTTGTAGCCTTGGTGAGTGGTGTGTTCAGCTTACCTACCCACGTATCTTCATTGATTCCCTTTGAAATTTTTTTGAAAGATCTCAGGTTTTCTGGCTTCAACAGCAGAAATTCCTGGGTCTGTATTTGACTTGCCACATGGGAAAATTCGATATCAGGTATTATTGAGTGGTCTGAATCCAGCCGTATGGGAAAACATCTAATCTGTTGGATTTTCATCTTGGGAATATTAAATATGGGAAGTTTGACTCGGATAACTAATTTGTCCTGCAGCAAATGTGTCTTAACATCTGCTGTTTGATACAGAACTGACAAACAGTCCTGTAGATTGGGACAAGTGGAGTGAGATTTGTGATAAATCTCTAGCAAATGATTTGGGGAAATTAAAAGTGGATGAATTTGATTATTTCTACTGGACACTATTATGTCCAGTAGAGCTTGTTGTCTAAATTCCAACTCTATCATTTGTAGTGTCAGACTAGAGACAATTTCTTGTCTTATTTGGTGGGCTGTCAACTCGTCTGTTGTATTCCTCAGATTGTTAATCTGGTTGGTTATCTGACGCTGTCGTTCAGACAGGGAAGATAGGGGTTTCTGAATTTGTTCAAATGTGGTTTTTATTACGCTGATCTGTTGTTTTTCCAGATCAGCTAAGGTTTGAGTATTTACCTCTAATTCGCTTAGTCGGCTGTACACCTCTTGTTCGTTTCCACTATCCATGGTACCGAAAAGATAATGCATCGCATTTCCAATTCCATCGAAGATGGATCGGGGCTTGCGCGATTTGGGCACAGCTTCCCTAATAACACTGGTACGCCTATTGATATTTTCCATTAGGGCGTGTATATGTTTTGTCTGTAGCGTACAAAGGTCCTGTATAGAAGACCCATTTCCACACAATTGGTGTATGTAGTGTTCCGCTCGTTCTGCTAGTCGCGTCTGATTTTCCAACTCGGCGAGATCTAACTCAGTGATGATGCTCCAAGTGTCGTGGTAAACTGATAGGCTTCCAAGATCCTCAAATAGTACTCCCGTATTATTTAGGGGCGTTATAGAGTAAGGTTCCTCCGCGAGGGCTCCTATTATGAGCAGGAATAGTCCGTGGAAAATGATGGACTGCATTGTTATCTAGGAGAGGATAGGATAGGGTATTAAAATGGGTTTTTATTTGACTTTATAGCTTACATGCTATTATATATGTGTCTTTGAATTACTTAAATTATATTGACACCATGTTATTCGTGGAAAGGTTTTAAACGGTTGTTATGTACCGTGACCTCTCGTTTACGAATTTTTATTGTGGTGTTTACAGTACTAGGGATACCGGTTACCGTGTAGGGTCCTACCCAAATCTGGGAGAGCTTATGTTTACGACTCTCGCTCTTGAGTAGAACCTTGTCTCCTCTGTGAAATGTCAGGGGACGTACAGCTTTGTCATAGTAATTTTTCGAGCGTTGTTTACTCATCAGAAGGTTTTTCCGTGCCATGGCGTAAGACTTTTGAAGCTTATACCTGAGAATATGGTAGTAGCTCTCGTGGTTATACACGGGTTCGGGGTCTCGCCTTAAGTTGGACGGAACGTCCGCTGTAAAGCCGTAGAGGCAGTCCATGGGAGTTAATTTTGTCCCTTCGTGTACACTGTTGTTGTACACGAAAGCAGCGGTTCGCAGATAACTATCCCATGACCTGGGATTTTCGTCCACTATAGTTCGTAGATATTCAATCAACGGTCTATGTGCACGTTCGAGTGCTCCATTTGATTGGGGATGATAAGCTGAGGTTTGCAGCTTATTTATCCGGAGTAGTTTGCATACCTTTTTGAATAGGTCACTCAGGAAATTACTTCCCTGATCGGTGACTATTCTTTTGGGAATGCGGTAGCGCGTGACGATTTCGTCGAAGAAAATTTGCGCTATCGTTATAGCTTCTCCATTTGGTATGGCATACCAATCTACGAACTTCGTGAGGTTGTCCTGAAACGTTAATATATATTTGTTTCCAGATTCAGTTTCCTCTAGTGGGCCGACTATATCTAGGTAGATTTTGTCGAATGGTTGTTCAGCTATGTCTGTAATCACCATTGGCATTTTATACTGTGGTGAAGCCTTCATGGTTTGACATTTGGCACACCGCTTAATGTGCTTTTTGATGTCACTAAGCATGTGCCTCCACCAGTACTTTCTTCGAATCCGTTTGTAGGTTTTTATCACTCCCTGATGGCCGCCAAAGAGAGAATCATGATAATCTTTTAAGATTAATTGAATCTCCTCTGGGCTTGTGATTACTTCAGGTGGACGAGCTTCGTCTATAATTGGTGGATTGGTACTAGGTGGACTGTCATGGTCTGCGGTCTCTTCTGGATGATGAGTTTGTTCTTCTTGTTCTATTAGTTTGGCCTGGCTGTCTGGATTTGTTCCACTTTCCTGAATGTTTCGTGTCTGGGCTCTTGTTACTGCATTGCATTGCAGACACTCCTTAAGGTCCGATGAGTGTTTTTCCTCCTCTATGTCCGAGTCCATTTGGTGGTGGACTATAGCTTCTACCGTGAAGGTTGTAGTTTCCTTGTCTTTGTTATTTTCCCGTGGAATGCGGCTTAAAGCGTCGGCATTCGTGTTGTACTTTCCGGGCTTATATTCAATTTTATAATTGAACTCGGAAAGTTTATGGTGAAATCTCACCAGACGGGATGTGGGGTCCTTAACATTGAAGACTCCCTTGAGTGGTTTGTGATCTGTATAGACCGTGAACTCTCGGCCTTGCAGATAACACCTGAAATTTTTAGTCGCCCAAACTATAGCCAGTAACTCTTTCTCAATCGTGGAATAGTTACGTTCGGCTTTGTTCAGGGTACGGCTGGCGTAGGCAATTGGCTGGTCACTTCCTACCTCTCCTTGAGAGAGAACTGCTCCAAGAGCCTCGCTGCTGGCGTCGGTGGTAAGGTTAAAGGGTTTTGAAAAATCGGGATATATTAAGAGTGGAGGGGAAATTAAAGCGTTCTTAATGCTTTGAAATGCCTCTTGGCATTTCTCAGTCCACTTAAACTTTACATCCTTTCGGAGTAAGTTTGTTAGTGGACGTACTGTTTTCGAAAAATCGGGTATGAATTTTCTGTAGTAATTGGCAAGGCCCAAAAATGATTGTACTTGCCTTACTGTCTTAGGGATGGGGAAGGTTTGGACGCATGCCGTTTTGCTAGGGTCAGGTAGTGCTCCTTGGTTAGAACATTTGTGTCCTAAATACACTACCTCCCGCCTGAGAAATTGACATTTCTCAGGTTGAAGTTTCAGGTTATTTTCTCTTAACCTGTCAAAGACTTTTCGAAGCTTTTCGTTGTGGTCTGCCAGACTTTTTCCATAGATGACGATGTCATCTAAGTAGACGAAACATTCTAGGCCTTGTAGGCCAGTTAATATGAAATTCATTAAACGCTGAAATGTGGCCGGGGCTCCTTTGAGTCCGAACGGCATACGTTTGAATTCATAATGCCCGTAGTTGGTACTAAAAGCCGTTTTTGCTCGATCTTTCGGATCGACGAGTACCTGATGATAGCCATTGGCTAGGTCTAGGGTGGTGAAGTATCTTGAATGGCCCAGTTGATCGAGGATATCCTCAATCCGAGGTAGAGGGAAGGCGTCGCCAATCGTTTTTTCATTCAACTTGCGGAAATCAACGACGACGCGCCACCTTTTCTCACCGTCTGGTCCCGCTTTTTTGGGGACGACTAGCAGTGGTGAGTTCCATGGGCTTTTGCTGGGCTGGACAATGTCGTTGTCAAGCATTTCTCTGAGTTGCTCATTTATTACATTTCGCTGTGTCTCTGGTAACCGGTACATCTTTTGGTTAATGGGTGCTTGGTCTTGCACCAGAGGGGTGTCATGGGTGATGGCATTGGTATGTGTAAGCCTGTCACCTTTTAAAAAGAATATGTCATCATATTCGTAACAGAGATTTTTTATTGAGGCTTTTTCCTCAAAATTTAAAGTTTCATCCAGACTGAGTTCTTGCTCTAATCTGGTGAGGCGGGGATGAATACTGGTGTCTTCTTGCTCGACATCGTTTGGGAACAAGTATTTTATGTGTTGTAGGGTGGCCGTCTGTTCAGCGCTTCTTGCCCTATTTTTATTATTCTTAAATCTAGTCTTCTTTAATGATTTTATATTACTGATTTTACCTCTTAACCTACTTGTTTTATATATGAGAGGCGCTGGGCCAGGTGGATCTGCGGGAGTTGCTAACGGCAGACCTTTTGTATGCTGGCCAGCGCCTGACGTTGGGGTTTTCAGGAGGGACCCGCAAGCGTCTTGGAGCAGTTTCTTATGACTGCTTAATTGACTGGGGCTCTTATGCCCTATTTTCTTAATCTTAGATCTAATTATATTTTGATGCTCCTCATCGCCGTCATTTCGACTCATGGGATTCAAAGGATGGGCTGTTGCAATATTTTTGTCTGGCTCTCGTTTGATGGGGACGACAGTGTAGTCTTTAATGGGAACCAGATTTAGGTTCACGCTGTTTAGAACTACTTGTGTACTGCGTGTATTGAGGATTCCGATAGGGACTGCTTTTAACCCAGCTGAGAGTAAGCTGTTTGCTAAGAAGACTCCGTCGTCTATTTCTTTCGACAGACTGAGCATTTCTTCCTGCAACTGCAACGGAACTTTGACTACGATCTGAGACCTTGCTGGTACGCACACAGGTTCATTTAAATTCACCTGATACTGTCCAGTCTTACGGGCCGGATCTTCGGTAATCAAGTCACCCTTATCGCGTTCTTGTAAGTCACAGCCGACTTCTTCTGACTGAGAAGCTTTGAGAACACTTCGGGTAGAAGGTGTATCCCCGTCGGGTTTAATATCTTCTACCAGTGTCTCTTTGTTGACTGTGTTTTGTGAACACGGGTTGTCCGATGCGGTTTCTAATGGAACAGCAAACTCTTCTGGATTGGTTTCCGTGCGAGGAAATCGCAGAACCTTGTTGGGTCCCTCAACATTACAATTTTTGGCTAGGAAATCATTTCCTAGTAAGCCGTCGTCAGAAATACCTGGGATATTTTTTACCACCTGAAAGTTGCAAGGTAAGTTACTTTTTAGCAGGAAGTTTCCTTGGCAACTTCCTAAGGTTTTTCCGGTGCCAAAGGGGCTTTGAAGCGTTAGTTTTTTATTGGGATTTATTAGCTCGCGAGATTTGAGAGCTTTTTTCTTAATTATACTGATCTCAGCGCCGGTGTCCACTATTAGCTGGGCCTGACCATTTAGACTTATGTCTAGAGGGAGTCTGGCGGTGGGCACACTGAAGTCGGGCGGCTGAGAAGACCCTTTTATATTGCTGGTAGGGTTTATAGTCGAGCCGGGGAGTTTTGGGTCGACTCTTTGTCGTTTCCCTGTTTTTTATCCTCCCATTTTTGCTTTTGTCGACACTCGTCGATCTTGTGTCCGCGGCGCCCACAAAAATCACATTTTTGTCTTATATTAAAGACTCTGGGGCCTTTTGTATTGCTTGGGTCTGTCTGTGGAGGATTGCTAGGCGATCCTCGTGTGAAACGATTTGCAGACTGCGTTTGGTTGTTTCGACAGTCGCGAATGTCATGCCCGTAACTTCTACAGTTAGTGCAGAAGGGGGTGTTTTTGCGTTTTAGACACTCCGTGTAGGTGTGTCCCCGCTTCTGGCAGAAATTACAGGTGATGTTTTGTACCAGATTTTGTGTATCCGGTTGTCTAGATTCCCTTCGTGGAAATGGCGGGCGTAGTGGTTGAGCATGAACGTATGGGGGATTAAACTGTCTGGGCTCTTGTGCTCGTGGTGATGCATACATGGGTGGCTGTGGTGCTTGATTGTAAGGTGTTCGGCTAAGAGCTCGAACTCGAAGACTTGGGTCTATTGGTGCCATTGGGTATGGCTGCTGCGTTAGCGGCGTTTGGACGAAAACTGTGCCTGCTTGTAACTTTTCCATGTCTAAAGCCTTTTGTATCAGCTGCTCTAGATCATTTTCTACCAGAGTGAGGAGGTACTGGCATAGGTGGGGATTGTTCACCCCACTTTTGAGGGCATTCTTGGCGAAGTCCGCCAACTGTGTCTTCACAGCTGGGGCTGCCGTTGCTCCGTACTTCAGTACCGCTGCCTCGTTGCAAAGCATCAGCAACTGCTTCACTCTTGTTGTGAAGGCAGTGAGAGTTTCCAACGGGTTTTGCCTCATTGTGATCAATTTGTTGACCAACTCTTGGTACGATTCTCGTGGTAAATAGGTTCTGTTCAGACGTTCCTCCACCTCACTAAAAGTAGTTGGAACGTCCGAAGCAAACAGCTGATAAGCATCGCCACGAAGTCTTGTGGGCAAGATATGTAGGAAGGCTGGTTTTTCTTCCTCACTTAAACAGTGTAAGGCCTGTTTGCAACAGCCAATAAATGTTTGTAGCTCACGACCTAGCTGTGGGGTATTTTCACCCGAAAACAGAGGAACTAGTTGTGCCGTGAGCTTGGCCACCTTTGCATAATCTACCATTGTGATTATCTTTTTATTTAAACTTTTGTAGGGTAGTCTACTGGTGCTTTGACGAGTTTCAGGGCTGGTTTCTGGACTAGAATCCGTGAAGGATACTTCTAGCCAGCCACTAAGGAGATTTTCTGCGGTTGTTTGGTCACCACTAATATCACTGACACTAGTATCACTATCAGCACTTACAACTACACTGGCTGTGGTCTTATCTATACCTAAAGAACGCGAAAGCCCGGCGAATTCGATAAGCTCCTGTTTGAATCGCTCTGTTTCTTTTTTGAATTTTTCGATTTGCGTCAGCCTCTGCTCTCTGCCTTGACTTAATCTGTGGTCAAGTGCGTCGCAGTGCGTGACAGTGAGCTTATCGGATTCACGTGCCTTCTCTAATAACTTATCTAAAAATTTATCTAGACTTACTTTAGATACAACTGTGGGCCCTGTTAAAACGGTGCCGCTTCGAAGGCGAACTCCTGTTGCTTCTTGCTGTGATGGGTCGTCTTCTTGGACGTTTTCTGTACCTTCCCGGAGGTGTTGGAGATTTTCACCTGGGGATTTCTCCGCGTCGGATGAAGGTATGTAGTCTAATCTCGTGCCTGTCTCAGGTGCCGGTGTCGAGCTTTCTCCTGACATATGCGTCCCGCGTTGTCCAAAAGGGGGGCTTCCAGCCTTCTTAGAGTACTCCCTTCTGGAATGCTTTTTGCTGCTAGGGGGGCTCCTGCCGTCTTAATTCCCTTGGCTGAGATTGAAAGGGGGGCTTTTGCCGACTTCGAGATCCCTTTCAATCCTGGAACGAAGTTACAATTTTCCGGTGCTTCTTTTTGCTGCTGGGGGGGCCCTAGGCCTACTTACTTCCCCTGGATATGGTTGAAAGGGGGGCTTAAAGCCTTCTTCGAAATCCCCTTCAACCCAGGAACGGTGATATCTTCCTTCTGGAGTTGGTTTTAAATGTGTGTCCGTTGTCCTGACTTCTTTTCGGCTGGGAATGAGCTTCTATTAGTGAGTCCAGGTCCCCTGATGATTTCGTTTCTTTTTCCACTCACTGGGGTGAACGCTTGCTCGCCTGGAGCAGAGGCGCCTATAGATGAGATCTACCCCGAGCGTTGGGGGTGACGTGGCCTTATAGTGTGGCTAGTGTCACAGGTTCCCCGTAGATTCGTGTAGGACCAAGGCTTTTCAAGCGTTTACGATCGTTTAACTTGATCAAGCTTCCTTGATCCTACCGGCTGCGCCAATTTTGTTGTATATTGCCAATTTGTTATATATTGCCAATTTGTTATATTTCTTTTTTACGTACCTTCGTGTTGTCTGGGTACAATAAATATCCAAAACACTTTTTTTTTTAAATTAGAACATAAACTTTTTATCTTTATTTAAGAGTAGAACTTAAACTTTTGTATATATATTATTTAAATTAGACGTGAACTTTTTATCTTTATTTAAAAATAGAACATAAACTTTTTTCTCTTCCTTTAAAATTAGAACATAAACTTTTCTCTCTTTATTTAAAATCGGAACGTGAACTTTTTATCTTTATTGAAAATTAGAACATAAACTTTTTTCTCTTCCTTTAAAATTAGAACATAAACTAAACTTCCGTTTACTAACTACTTTTCACCGATTAATTTTATTTTGATTTTCGAGAAACTAAAACCGCCGAGGTAGCCGCGCCAAAATCCAAAAACCAACTCTATTCTTGATCACATTCATCGTGATCAAGAGCAATTGCTCAGGATAGAAAATGCTAAGTTGCATTTTCTTATCCTGAGAAAATTTTACTTTTTAATTCTGGACTTGTTCAAACATGTCCAGAATTATTCGCGTTGAACGATGGCTGCAAAAATGTAATCTTACACTTTTGAAAACATCAGCCACCGTCCCGTCGTTTGACAATCGCGACGCGCATATACATGCAATGCATTTGTGTGGCGTGCGGTTCTTATTACAAAAGTTTTTTTTGTCGTAATATGTATGTACGTATGTATATGCATGTTGAATTTTTTCGCGGCAAATTGTACTGAAGGTACAATTTGCTTTTTGATTTATTTTGTAATTAAATTATTGAAATGACAAATTTTGCTGAAGGCAAAATTTTGTCGTGGAAATTTTAAAGTAAAACGACTTGGGGTGTAAAATGAAACTTTTGTTTTTCCCAAGTCGTTTGATGGGAAAAATTTTATGACTTGTTAGGAATGTGAAGAAAATTGCTGATGCAATTTTCTTCATCCTTTTTGGACGATAAACTAATCATGTTTTGTGCATGATTAGTTTACTGAATTTTTATATTTTATATTTATATTTTTCTTTTATATGCCCAATTTTAGGTTTCTAGGTATATAGGGCTTATTAATTATTTGTGTTTTTTTTTTTATTTTTACCTGTTAGGCCCTAAGGTTTTATATACCTACATATGGTACATATATGTACCTAAGTTTTTTATACATAACAGCAATGGCTCCAGATAAGAGGTCCCAAATAACTTCTGTGGCATTCAGAGCCTTCATAGTTGGATCTATTGTTTGCTTTGTTTCCGCAAGTTTTGCAGGTAAGGCTATACATATGTATTATGGATTTATCACCATGTGTGCATAGTTTATAATCGATGATATTTATAAGCTTTGAAATTTGGACCTTATTTTGGAAGACGAAATGAATTTGTATTTTATTGCTGATACTCATTCAGCTACAGTTCTTGCAGAAAAAGGTCCTATTCCTTCTTACTAATGCCTCAATTTAATATTGTTAATTTTTTTTTCTTTCAAGGACTATTGATGACTGAAGAAAGTCTAAAAGATTTCGGAAATAAGACAACTTATAGTGAAAATTCATCCAATTTTAATATAGAATAATAAAATAAAGAAAAATATTTTTTTAATATAACAAATCCATGTTCAGTCCTTTGTAATCTTTTATTACTATACCCACATGATTCTATCCTATGTATTTAGATTGTGGTCAAAATCAAGAAGACGAGATTTCTGGTACAAAAACTCAGTCAAAAAAAGAATTTGTTCGACATACAACCACTTATACAGGGTGTCAGGTAAGTGGTGTAATATCCGAAGGCTACGAAGAGGTTATGCTTTGACAAGCAAAAAATTGAATGGGTCGGGAGGAGGGAATCCTTCCGAGATAACGGGGACAAAGATATTTGGGTATGTTTTTATAGATCTGCCTATAATTTCTGAACGTTACACCCTATGATGATGATTTAAACTTTGGTAGATAGAAAATCATTGGACCTTTCCAACGGTTTATAAAATTGTCCCATCCTCCCGTCCGTTTTGAAATTATGGCTCAACAAATTTAAAATTTCAAAATTTTATTTTATTTAACTACTATTTTTATCAAAAAACACGTCATCAAGACCAATTTTTTATATTGGATTTAAGCAGCCCAAAAACTTAGCTTTAAAATGACCTATTAGACTCGGTACCCAAAAAGTTACCCTCTCTCCGTTTTTTGCACTTTTTCTTAAGCAAATCCAGAAAGAGAAGTTCATTACAAATAGAAAAAGAAGAAGGAACCGTTAGCAAGGATTTGGGAAGGCTTTTGATCCTAGAATAGTGACAACAACCTTTCAAGGAAGTTATAAATATCCTAGATGAAGAACTGTGTCCAAAATTGTTAAATAATTTAATGCCAACAGATGAAGGAAACAGAAAATGAAGCAGAACTTTTCAGAGAGTAGTGGATTTCCACTCATTCTAAGTTGTGTGCGGACAGAACATTGATAAGAATAATATAGCACCAAACACATACAGCCATCTTTTCTACAATAGAAAGAGAATATCTTTAGTATTAACACTATAACAGCAGCAACAGTAGCAGGAACAGCAACAATACCAGAAACACCAAATGTTACAACAAAAAACACGGATACCTCAACAGCGGCAACGACCTAACAAGCAGCAACAAAAGCCGGAGCTAGAACTGCAGGGCAGCAGCAGCTTCAGCTGCAGCAACAATATCAGCAGCTGTCACAGAGACAGCAGCTGCAACAACAACCCCAGTTACAACAGAACAGGATCATCAGCCTCTACTTTCTACACTACAGGAATTAGAATCTGTTGCTTCGTCTCAGATTTCAGGAACACTGAATATGTTCCACAGCAATTAATAGCTGTTAAAAAACCTAAAGTTTTATTCCTTTCTAGACTTCACCCAGCTACAAGGCCTGAGGATGTGGTGCACCATATATCGACCCAAGGTACTTTTAATAGTTCTTCAAACGTAGCGATATCATGTGTTAATATCGTAGACACGAGAGGAATATTTCATCTTTAAAATTAATCGTTCCTGAAAGCTCTTTCACTATACTGGCCGACCCATCTTTTTGGCCGGGTGATGTGATTGTTAAGGAGTTTACACAGCGCCGCCAACAGCATAATGGCTCAAAAAACCCAACGAGGCCCTTACGTTGTATTACCAAAACGTAAGGGGGCTTACGTACCAAGACATTACTCCTGTTTTCATCGTCATGGGATTGCACTTTCGACGTGATAGCTCTTACAGAAACCTGGCTATGTTTAACGATAACGTATGAAAAACTTTTTGGTTCTGATTTTCAAGTATTCAGAAAAGACCGTTTCTCCAACCCTAATATTACCACCGTTGGTGGAGGTGTACTTGTCGCCCTCCGCAGCTGTTTTAACTGCAACTTGTTGATTCCACCAAATAGCAACCAACTGGAAATAATTTGTTTGTGTATACAGTTAAATAGAAAGAAGCAATTTCTAATGAATATCTACATGCCACCTCATCAAAATCTAGAAACTTACAACAATTATATTAGCGCTATCGAATGGATCGCTGAGATGTGGAGCGGTTGACGATCTTATCCTGATGGGAGATCTTAACTTGCCGAACCTCAGGTGGGTTGAGGACAATACTAATAAATTTTTCTTTCCAGTTCTCTGCTATTGAATCCACCGTCATTGACGCTTTAAATTCCATAAGCATAAAGCAAATCAACTGCATCCTGAACTCTTCCAATCTGATGCCGGTAATACTGCTGTCAGTCCAAGTGACGTTTCCTTGGTTCCTGAGGACTCTCATCATCCTGCACTTGTAATGTTATATAATAACATTCCACCTGACCCTAACGTAGCTTTCACTCATTCTTATTCCATTGGCTGTGGTGGTCAATGAAAGTGATATTAACGAATCTATTGACAAATTTTACAAAATAATTTTTGATGGCTTTATATTATCAACGCCATATATTTGCAATAATAATGGACCTAGGTCCCCTCCTTCGTATGATGATGAAATCAGGAGGACGCGTAACTTACGAAAGAAAGCGTGGTTGAGATTTAATTTATCTAAAACTATCATTGAAGACAATGAATTTGCTAGAGTGCGGCGAAGATTCTCCAAACTAACTAAAGCTGTATTTTTTGGTCTTTTATCAACATGCGGCGGAGCTCTGATGGATATCCATCTCAAATGAAATATGAATGTCACACTAGTTCCGATCCCAACATTATCTCCAACCTCTTTGCTGAATTCTTTAGCACTAGTTTTACCCATCATAGTGAGGTAATTGTTGAATCATATTTTGCTTCTATTCTTCCGTCCCCAGGAGTGGGGCTTGGCCTTAGTGATTTTACGATATCTGAAGATCTTTTACTCGAGTATATTGCCAAAGTAGATTCTAAGTCAATACCGACACTGATGGAATCCCATCTGTCTTCTTAAAATATTGCGGGTACAATCTTGTAAATCCCTTGACGCATCTATTTAACTGGTTTCTGCGGATCGGTATATTCCCATTACCATGGAAGTTATCCTATATTATTCCTATACACAGAAAAGGCAGAAAAGATGAAATAGTTAATTATAGGAATATTGCCCAGCTTTCTGTTATTCCTAAGCTATTTGAAGCGATTGTATATGATGCTGTTTACTTTCACTGCAAACATTTGTTACTACAAAACAGCACGGTTTTGTGAAGAAGCGATCAACTTCCACTAACCTGGTTGAATTTACCTCGGCTTGTCTCAACTCAATGGAAAATGGAAGCCATGTTGACTGCATCTTCACCGACTTCAGTCAGGCCTTCGATAAAATATCTCACAAGCTTTTGCTCTTTAAGTTTGGTGTCCTCGGATTTCCTACTTTTTTAATTAAATTAAGTCTACTTTTAGACACTAAACTTAGCTTTTTACCACATATTGACAAGACAATTAATAAGGGATGGACGCCTGATTTTAATGATCCTTTTACTTTAAGGACCTTGTATCTAGCTTTTGTGCGTCCTGTTATTGATTATGCTATCCCTGTTTGGTGTCCCTTTTATTGTACTCATCTAAGTCGGTTGGAATCTATACAGAGGAGATTTATTCGCTTCGTACTTAGACGTCCCCCATGGGATAATCCTCCTTCCTCCTTATGAGCAGAGATTAAATCTTCTTAAGCTACCTACGCTCATCAGAAGAAGTGAGGTAACTAAAATAGTCTTCATGTTTCAAATAATTACTGATGCAATAGATGCTCCTGAGCTCTTATCTAAAATTAACTTTAATATTTGTCCACGAACTTTAAGAAATATCTTGTATGCCTTGTTACATGTACCTCATCATCGCACCAACTATGGTTATAATGAGCCTATATGCTCTATGTTGAGAGCCTTCATTGACCACTCACACCTCAGTGATTTTGACTTAACTTCGACAAAGTTGAAAGGTCTGCGTCTGATTTACGAATAAAATAATTTTTTCGTGTTGCTGTATTAGTTTTATAACTTATTATTCTAGTTTTATTTTCTTTTGTTTTTTTCTTTTTTAAATTGTTTATAGTTTTTATTTACATTTAATGATTTTTGTTTTTTTCTGCTTTTTTATGGTCTTATGTTTGTTTTTATTTTTTATTTTGTTTTCTATTCTCTTTTGCAATAGTCAGGTGGAATCTTTAGCCTGTTGGCTCTGCTAAATAAATAAATAATTGTAATTAATATACATACATCTTGCGTATAAATTGCTCACAAAAACCTCTTTAATTCCTTTTAACATTTGCAATAATGAAATATGTCTCATAGTAGTAAACGCAACGCAATAAAGAACACAGCAAAACAAGGTACATTCCTGGAGGGACTATTCGAGTGCTACAGATCCGGTTTAGATATCTCTTAAAATGGCTGGGAATTACATTATATCTCGGAAAAGGTAGCGCAAATAATAAATTTGTGTTGTGCACTGTACGAAATTGGGATTTATTACAAAATCGGAGATAACGATTTTGAAAATGAAATTACTCGAGTTTTGAGCAAGAGATATTTGTAGAAAATGAAGTCTTTACCAAAGAAGCTCGAAAACTTAGAGATTTAATTAAATTCCTTTTTTGTTTCAGTTTGGACATTTTCAATTCGCAGATTAAATCAGAGGTTTAGAGCTTTTCTGGATTTCTATTTCCTTCATTTTGTCTTCTCTAATCATTTAATGACTTTAACGTGTTTTTCTAAGAGCATACAATTGTCGATGTTTAACGCTTGTGGGATGGTTATTTTGGTGTCTATGTACAATGTCTTCTTGTGCAGTGGAATTCTGGTTGATCATGGAAACATTCTGTAACGGAAAACTATTACCATTGACCGCATAACTAGACCTGGAGGTCTGCCCATTATCATTCATCTAGAGCAAGATTTTCAGAGATACACAATGTTGATTTTGTGAAAATAATTTCACATTATTCGATGAATATGAACCGATTTTTTTACAATTTCGTTTGAAACTACGAATGAGAGTGAATACCTTTTAATCCATCAACAATGTTATACAGTCTAGTAAAATTGGCGACAGTTTCCTCAAGAGCGGAAATATGCGAAATTTATTTAGCCATCCGCTAGTACTTTTTATCCAGGTTTTGTTGCCCGTCAACTTTTTGTTTATGTCGACCATCATCAAAGCTTTACTGAGCAGCGTAATATCAAGATGTTACTCCAGTTGACTTAAATTGACTTGGATTTGTATGTTTATCCCCTAAAAAATATTCAATGAATTAATTTAAATTATAAATTTAAAAATATAATCGATTTTTTTACATTTTTTCTATCATGAACGCTAATCCGTCAGCATAAAGCATAATGAAAACCAAACTATCAGATTTGATAAATTTGCGGCAGATACCGAAAAAATGTTAAAACAGGTGAAGTTCAAACGAATTTGAAATTTAAACGAACGAAAATTAAGGAGATTTTATCTTCACTCATAGAAATTTTTATACACCCGACTAAATCAATTCAACTCTTTTACACGTTTATCGGCTAACAATAGTAAATTAAAATTCTGGAGAAAATTATCCAGTCCTAAGAAAGAAATTACTCTTATGTACATACAAACGAATAATGCATGCGTTTCGGGTGGTTGTGGTGGTATTTTTCAAGTTGATTTGTAGTTTTCGAGTTGTAACCAACTAGGTCCTAGAAACTTGAAATCTTGTAAAAACATATATAGATACCCTGGATTATAAGTATTCTCAAGTTCAAATATGGATTAGATTGACACATCAAACAATTAATAGATCTCTCCAGCTCACTTTTAATGTTAGAGGTGTTTTAGTGGTCCAATGTCATAATATATTTGACCATTTTTATGTTTTCATATCATCCAAAAATTATATAAATAAAATTTCAGGTCTACGAGAACCCATATGACTTCAAATCGAAAGATTAGAATCAACTTATCACATAATAAATCAAATTTATTTCTCTCCAGTCCGCATGCCAACAACAAAGATGCCGACATTAAAAAAACGCAATGGGTAATTAGGTAATGATTAATTCAATAGCTAAAGGATCGGATACAACGTAATTACATTCTTCAATTTTTAATTTGGGAAGGTAAGTTTATTATTCTGAAACTGACCAGGAGGATGTCGATAATCTATCGAGAATTGGGAAAGGGGGATTTGATCGATGTGAAGTCATACGAATCACGTTTCAGTTTACCCAGGTGATGTCAAAGCCAATTGTTATGTCGTCATTTCACATCCGATTTCGACCATTGAGGTCTCCCCAGTTTAAATGATCCTGATCATAAAAAGGTGGGGCTGTTACTGTCCCATTTTTTTAATCGAATGCACTCAATAGCCTTTTGCATTATGCTCAAAAGTTGTTCCAAACACGAATAACACGAACGAAGCCAGGGTTCTCCGTTATAGAATAGTGAAACTTAGGTATCAACAAGTCGAAAAGCTTCGCAGAATTAAAACAAATCAAACTGATTAAATGGGTACCCAGGGCCAGGTTTTTTCTTGTAAATTCTTGAATCAATGAAGGGAAACAAGAAACAACAAATGAGAGCTCACCGACAAACTTGTAAAGGATAACCACAGCTGCCCAAGGCCAACATAAATCTTATCAACTACAACATTTCATGTTCGAATTGAGGAATACCCTGATTTTCCTCAAGTCAAGAGTTTACGCAGCCAATGCTGTCTTCCATTAACCCGATGGAGCGATTAAAGTATAACTGTACATCATCGGATATAAATGAAATTTTCATTCATTCAGTTACTTTTGCTTTCTGTAATCACTTCGAAATAAAATATCGGCTCTAGAAGCCAAGTATTCTCTAACCCAGAAAATTCTTTACTAAATCTCACCATCGTGTATTACTCTAGAAAACTCCTTTTACAACATTCCAGTTTAATCATTTAATAAAACATTTACGGATCAATAAAATAATTATATTTTTTCTTTTCAATAAAATCTAAATTGAGCCTACATCAAGTTTTATCGAATAAGATAAAAAACAAAAGCTGCACATTAATAAAAACACAAGAGGCTCTTCTTTTAAAAGCGTATGCAACATTTAAGGTACCCGCTGACAATAGGAAGCGATCTTTGAACTTGAAATACTTTTACATGTATAACATCATTTAAAAAAGCTTAATTACTTTACCACTGCACTCGGAAAATTCTCATTAAATATAAATTTATTTATTAGATAAAAAAAAACGAAAACTATTAAAGCACGACAAGGAATGTATAAACTTTCGCTGAATTCTACCTAAATAAACCTACCAGCGTGTATCTGACGCGTGCGCTGGTAGAAAAGTATGGAGAAAAGCACATCTAAACGAATTAAAAATGGAAGGGAAGTTAGAAGAAAATTTAATTTTTCCAAACGTTATGGATATGGATATATATCCCTCATCCCCAAAAAGGGTTTAAAACCTCTTAATAAATATATCATATTTTTGTTTTTCGTACTGTAGGAAATTTTGAGCTCTAAACAAAGATTTAATTTATCCTAAAATAATATTTGGTTTGTTGCCAAATTACGTGCACGTCTACTTCGAAGGGGACTCAAGGTAAACCGTGTAAATCAAATACTGAAAAAAGTTGCTCAGTTCGATTATGAACAGTTTTCGTAATATCAAGCATATCTGGTAGAACGGCAATCGCTTTTTCAGTATCGACACAAACTTTTTTGAGCAATTGTTCTCGTGTTGGTAAGGCGTACATAGCAACTACTGCACCTTTCCTCACAATCCATGGATGATGTTTAGCAAGAGTTAAATTATATGCATTTTGACAAACTGTCGATGTCTTTTCGTACGGTTCCAATTTTTCTACTTGATCTAAAAACTCACGAATGAAATCTGAAATTGAAAGGAAAAATATAACAATTCTTATAATAATCTTGAATTTTTCAATTACCTAAACCTCTATGTAGTCGAAGCAGTGTTCGGCTTCCGGACACATAGTCACTCTTTAAGAGCAGTCCCTCAGACTTTTCGTATTCCATCATTATTTTAAAAGACTCGAATTTATCACTGTTTTCCTTTTTTCTGTATTCCTCCAGGATTTCGACTTTTGAACGAACATCGCTACTTACAAACCCAAACACAGTTCCCAGTAATTGGAAAAACCTATTCAAGAGAAACGAAAAGAATGGCATTAAGCGATGCATACGATTTTATTAGATTTGTAAGTTCCAGTGACAGAAGTTCATGACTATATGCTTAGACGAGTAGGATACGATTGCTCAACATAGACATAGGGTATTCTCTTAATAAAGTCGTAAGTTGGTTATATGATTTTTCTTCCCATACTTTTCTTATTGTGTTTTAATTTCTAAACCGATTGGTTGATTGCCTTATCAAATGTAAAAACATGTTAAAACATTTAAAGAGATCAATATGTCCTCTGGGAGTCTCCTATAAAAACGACATTTTCCAAATGAAATTAGCATTACAGGGCAATTCTGATGTATTTCCCAAAATTTCTTCCAGCAATCAGAGAGAGTTCATCAAAGTAGATTCGTTGTTTTGTTCCATAATTGCCTACCATAAAAACTCATATATTACATGGGACCCAACCATTCATAGAGCACACTATAGTACTGTAAATTTTTTTACAGCTCGCACCTTTTTTTATTGGCTAAACATATGGAAAAATGAAAAAATTCCAGCCGAAACAGACAGTCGAAATAATGCTGAGATTCCTTGCCCTTCCAAGAAATTCCTTTTAGATTAAACGTTTTCAAAACGTTCGGAACAATATAGAGACTTGTATAGCTTCAGTGTAACTATACCAAGAGATGAGTTTATAGCTAGAATATTGGTCTAAGAAATGCATAGAATTTTTCATTGTCATGTCTATGTTTTGTATTTGTTTAAATCTCGTTGGTGTCTGGCGTACCACACCAAACACGATTATCTTTTCCAAGAGCTTATTTAACGGATCTGCAATGGAATAGAAGTTTTTTTTTAAAGTATAATATCGCTCAAAATAAAAATATCCAAATACTAGCAGCTTTCTTGCATAAATTCTGTACCCCAAGTACTGACTATTTTACTCATCGAACTTGCATGTTGCCCTATACCAATGCAACCCGTACAATTTCAAGTGGCGTAAATACATGCATTAAAACCAGTAACAGATTTTGTCCATTTTCGGTGTGTCCATCAACTTTTAACAGCAAGTGATTTCAAGATCTCCACAAACATGAGACACAAACATTCTGACAAAGTCCTCACAAAAACCGTAAAATTTCCTAAGCAACACTCTTACAACTTTCATGGTACCAAAAATAAGGAAAGCCACGGTGCTGCTGATTTCGTCGACTCCAACCAATTGGTTATTAGAAGCATTTCCTTTTAAGCGTCATAATAATATCAAGATTGCTGTAACCGAAGCTGCTCGTAACTAGTATTGAGTACAGGCGATTAACAAACATTAAAACCTGGATTTCACAAAGGAGTGTCAAATTGCAATGGAAAGGAATCACGAATTAAATACCTTACTAGATCTATCATATGAAAAAAAAAATTAAAGCGCTGCAGAGCTCGTAAAGTAGTTAATCCAAAATTTAATGTCAATGCTAGGAATATTTACAAATAGCTGCAAGCATACGAAGGGACTCCATCTTCAGTTTAACGTGGTGAAAAAGTTAAATCTGCTGCTACAAGCATCCAAGCAGCAATGAAAGTGGACATAAGTTCTTTACAGCCAGATTTCGTAAGGCCCACTCTTAACAGAATTTGTGTAAAAAAATTAAGATATTATAAATCTCCTAAAACCGTTTACCAGTTTATGTACTTCCAGTATTGCATTAACTTCTTTATTAGAAACCAGAAATCTCTAAATTTCTCATAACATTAGTATAATTCTTATCAGAATTATAATCTAAAATAATCTGGTATAATTAATATCTTAGCATTAATGGACATGTCCGACTAAAAAGTAAAAAGCATCCTGCCTTCCTTTTTTTTATATAATGTAAAATAGAAGTCAACCAGTATACAAATGGAATGCAACCTTCTACGTAGTTTTCTGACAGCACAATGACTTGGTTAACTTTCGTTAAGTTAGGATTTGATACAACCGAACAGTTTTGCCATCAATCTCATACAAACGAGTAATCTTACATAGGAAATCGAGGGTGGGAAAAGCAAGCTACCCTTCGTTTCTGGACTAATACAATGAATGAAGCTATTTTAAGCAGTTACCAAATGAAATATTACTCATATTACAAAGTCTAAAAGGCTTTTTTGTGAGAATGTCTTAATTGATTGACTCCCACTAGGGTTCGAATACATGATTGACGAAATATGAGATTACGAGATTACAGCTCATTATACCACTCACAATGTTCAGTTCCTTCCAATAGTCCAGACAAAGAAATATCTTTTCGAGTTACCAAACACCAGTTGGAACATCTTAAAAGCCTGCAGAAGTTTATTTAGGCTTTTTCATAGAACCGACTTCAACGGCTACAGCTTTTTTATAAAATATGGCGGTAAACTGGAGTTTGCAGATCAGTTACCACAATTTCTCTCTATGGATTCAGAAGACTAAACCAAGATTAGGTCAGATGTCATATGGAGTTCTGATTGACGATAGCCACAGAGGTACTCTTGGCAGTAAAAGGCACTAGAGTCAATGGTTGAATCGATAACTTAGAAAAGGCTTAGCATGTACTTCTGCCTCATCTGACCAACCGGGACAGTAGATCGGTAAGTTAAGTAACCCTACAGCATATATATTTCCAAATTTTAATTATTTCTTGACCTCAAATTAAAGATAGAGTCGTGAGATTAATTTCACAATAATTCTTTTTATATATGAATCAATCATAGAGCATTATATAAATTCTTTGCAAATACTTCTCGTATTAATTCAAGCTTTTGTACTGTTTGTACTTGGATCACACAAACCGACATAGCTATCTAATGTAAGATAACAAAACTGCACCTTCAACTTTACATTTCAAGATAAAATCTCTCAAGTACAAGCCTTAGTCGTAAGAACGAGTCTCTTAGAAAATTAAGTACTGCGCTCTTTTACTTGCAATATCAAAATGCAACAAGAGTGGACCAACCCTGTCTGCACAAAATACTTAATAGCATTTAAAAAGCTTATTAAGCACATCATATTTCATGAATTCAATCATTTTTGAAGTACCAAAAGTTCTCCTTCAAGGTGATCCTTTACACTTAAATAAACATTTTAGGCTTTTCTTTCACAGACATTTTCTAACACTATTTTGGAGCTTATAATTTATAATACTTGAGTGAAATATTTTTACAATTTTCATTCAAAACATTCAAAAAGTACTAAAGAAACCTTACTTGTAAATTTCTTTGTATCCTTCAAGGTAAGTGTCCATAAACACGTCATCCTCACCTCTCATGCTACTTTTAAAATAATCATGTACTTTTTCTAAATCGAAACGTTCGTGGGACATTCCTCGATGAATATAATTTTCTACTTACAAATAAAACGAAAAGCTAATTAATTAAATTAATATAAAAAGTTAAAAAACTGCCTATTGAAAGAAGTGTACGTCGACAGCTGATATTGACATAAGCTCTGAGCTCAGCTGTTCAATTCACAATTGTTAAGTCTTCTAATGGTCTGCACTTTTTTTATTTGAAAAAAGATTTTAATGTTATTCTGATTAATTAATTAGAAATTAATTATATTAATAATTTTTAAAACTCAAAAAAATATTTCAATTTTGTTTTTTTACAAAAAAATTAATACATTTCAGTATTCAGTATATGTATTCTCATGTGCATTTTCTTATTATTTTTTCAATTTAAGATTGGTACAGGCCATCGCATTTGACAGTTTCTTAAATTTAAAAAACTTTTGTGGAGTCGACTGAAATTTTATAATCTTTTTAAAAATCGTCTCTATATTATTATAATTAAATATAATATCGGGTGAATTTAAGTGATACAATTTTTTGCTGTTAGTTTCATAGAATTACAAGGAAATTTGATTTGAACTGCTGAACACTGTATATAAATTTTGCAAATTTTATTCGCTGCTATTTCTGTTACCGAACTAAGTTCAGTTCAAATTTTTATTTTATTGCTTAAAATAAAATTTAGATTTTACTGAAAGTTAGTGAATAATATTAATAATTAAGATGCCGCTAGAGGAAGATATTTTATCTTTTAAAACTTGGGCGAATCGCCTAACTTTTCCAATGGAAGACATGCCAAGTGAGGACGCACTAAAATCGTAAGTTTCCCTTCCTTCCACCCAAACCATTTCAATTAAATTAGAAAGGACTAAAAGTCTGAATAACATTTTCAGGATATTTAAATCCCGGCAGAGTCTTCTCTTCATTAATATTATGGAAAAAGTGCGACCACGACAAACAGTTAAAGAAGTGCGTCGAAATATTTTACTACACAAAATTGAAAAGTTGAGGGGCCAAATAGTTCCTGTAAATTTAAACACATCCCTTTTGAAATTCCGAGAGATGTATCTGCTTATACTGCTTTTACTTTCAGGCATGTACTTGGAGTTTTCTTCCAAGAGAAATGCAACGATATTTGAAAATAGAAGAATTAAAGAAACATAAACTTCAAGCCGAGAATAAATTGATGGAAGTAAAAGGCGAAAGCGATACATTGTCAACAGTTATAAAAAATAAAAGTGAGTACCTCCCTCATTCTTTCAATACAAAAACAAACAAACAAAAAAGTAGGAGTTCAGGAGTTTTGTAAATAAATATTCAAATTAAAACAAAGTATATTTTTTACAATATTATACGAAAAATTAAAAACACGCTGGGCAATCCCTTGTCCATGACCGGTGGGTACATTCGACTGAGAGTAGACTTAGACTCTTAATTAATATCCGGTAAAAGTCAGAAAAACTGATAAATGAAAATAAAAAAAGTTTTTGGCTGTTTCCAAGTGGTGTTAGCTTTGACATAGATCTGTTCTCAGGCGTATTCCAGTTGTAAGCGATAATAATGAAGCAAATTATTCAATTTCCAAATTACGCAAAATTCGGCAACCCAAATAGACTTGATATATGCCTACCAACATTACAATCGCTAGTGCAATAGCTGATAATGCAGCAGCATACCGTTAATTCGATAAGCTTCAAAATACAAAAGCAAATAAACTAAAAAGACCAGAACTTATGTATAAAGATGAAATTATCAAAGAACGTGAAGAAGTATGTGAAAAGTTAATATTGTTTTCGTGGAAAGTATTACTGAAATTCAAAACAACGTAAACACCATAACGTTTCAGTTCACAAGGAATAAATACTATAGCCAATACAAATTTAAACTAGTAGATAGAGATAGTATATTAAATGTATTGTCAAAACTTTAAAAAAAAAATAAGATTCGGGGTTAATAAATGTCCAAATGTTGAAAGATGCTCATCAATATCTCTGTCCTATCATAGAAAAGATCGTGAACCAGTCGCTCACTGAAGAATTTTCTCATATAACTTGAAAGAATCTTCGATTACGCCTGTACCAAAAATCAGGGGAACAAACAAATGTGAAATTATACGTCTAATAAACAGTATGCCGATTATCGAGTAATGTATAGAGAAAGTAGTGCAAATACAATTAAAAGCATATCTGGAGGAAATCAAAATTATTAATACGCATCAATCAGGGTTTAGAAAGCAGCACTCTTGTGAAGGGCACCTTAATTATATAGCTATGGAATGAAAATCCTTTATAGATGATGCTAATACAATAGCGGCTGTTTTTCTTGACTTAAAGCGTGCATTTGAAAAAAATAAAGCAATTAAGAAAATACGGAGTCAGAGGAATTGATCACAATTGATTCAAGTCGTATTTATCTGCAAACAACAATTTTATCCATGATTCTCCTTATTCTACATATAAATGATCTACCAAATAACCTCAAAAATGCAAAGATAGTACTATTGGCAGAAGACGCAATATTACACGTAGCCTTGGAAAATATCAAAAAATTTCAAAGAATAATGCCAGAGGAATTAAGTGGTTTAACACAATATATGAACATGAATAAACTAAGCCTAAATATGTCAAAACAAAATATATGATGCTAAATAATGTGGTGAACAGGATAAGACTACTAACGTTAAATAACGAAGACATTACCAAAGTAAATAAAATCAAGTATTTTGGAGTAATGGTTGACAATAAATTGAAATTCTCCTTCTACATCGATTTTATCTGCGGGAAGATAGCAAAAGAGATTGGATTATTAAGAAGAATCAAAAAAAATATTGACACTGATACTTCGTCATATTATGGACTGTTGTGTAACTGTCGCAGGTTGGAAAAATTTCAAAAACCGGTCTATGGGAATTTTATTACATAGAAACTGATTTGAAAGAATTTTTGACATGCTACGTTATTTAATCTGGATGACTTTGTATCAAAGGATCTGCTTCCAGGTTCCGATGTTTATTTTCAAGTTAAAAATTATGTATGCAAGGATTATATTCAATAAAATATTAATCAATCAATAAAAACAAAAAAAACACAATCATACTGCTGAGGAACTGCAGAGACGTAGCTAGGTTTACCTGCACTGCTGTTGTACTGGATACTTTTTGGTTATATTAAACTACCTATCACCGATAGCAATGTTTACTATATTCTTTATTAGTGCTAATCTTCATAAGCTTTGTAGTGCTCTCGAGCACTTGTAGTAACCTGAAAAATAACTTAATTGATGCACTCTGGGGCCAAGCGTCCAGAAGAATTCGGGTCAGGTTGTCTCAATGACAACCTGCCTAATTTACTCTACGGCAATAGAGACGGAACACTGTATTAAGAGGAACGAAATGGCTTGAACTCAGATTGTCCGAAGGCTCTCTGTGTTGATGTTTGCTAGGGGACCCCTGCTGCATAGCAACGGAATGCTGTACGCAAGGGTTTGAACTCAGACTGTCCGATGGCAATCTGTTTTGTTGGCTTGAGGTTTGCTTCAAGACTAAGATTAACTAGCGCATCTGGTAGTCATCCAGAGGATAAATTCAGGCTATCCGAATGACAGGTGTTCTTGAGGACTTGAATGAGCAGGATTGCGGAAGGTCAGTGTTCTCCGATGTAGCTGAATGTAGTAAATGTGACCATTCTAGAAGAAGAACCATGCGTGCCACCGCTAAGGTCTACTAATCTGAGGTGAACAGTCCAGATACCAGCGAGCTAAATTAAGGACGGGTCTCTGGAACAAATGTATATATTGTTAGGGTTAAAAGTCCTTATTCTATTCTTTTATTCTGTCAGTATTTCCTGAAAACCGTTTTTTATTTTAAATCTTTTGTCTTCGGAAGCTAACATTAGACTAATAACATTGTTTTTAAGTCATTTATAAAATCTCGAAAACATACCCAGCTAAGCCTTTTCAGTAAAATGGTTCTAGAGGAAAATTTCGAATTTAATTTTGCCAGGTTTTTAGAGCATAGTTGGTCAAGAGTTCGGAAAGTACAACCCAGCACAAACGTGTTGCTACAAGCTCATTGCTTTCAATGTTAGTTTATTTAGATAATAACAAAATTCAAAAGAAAGCAGCAATTCAAAAAGAAAATTAAAATCTCTTAATTCAGTGCTTATTCTTCAATAATAAGAATGAATTCAGATTTGTAGAGAGCAAATCATAATTCTAAGTGAAGACAATTTACATAAAAAGTATTATTTCGATTTATTTTCGTAGTTAGTGAATATTAGGAAAACAAATTAACTTAAATTGATCCTGAATCAGATAGCTGCTGATCAATTTTTTAGATGAGGAAGGATGGAATCCTTAAATGACCCAGAGAAGCAACAGATTAGTATTAATATTTAATACTCGTATTTAGTTATTTCTGATTTAAATAGCTTGTATAAGCAGCGATTATGGTTATGATTATTAGCAAGGAAGCTTCACAAACGCAAGTAGTTGAATTCATAAAGCATATATTTTCCAATTTAAAGTTGTTGAAAGGACATACCTAAAAACAGAAGGTATATCGTGCCAAATAGTAGCACGGCGTAGAAAACATATTCTTGCTATCGAACTTAGTATGAACCGTAAGAAAAATAAGTCTAAGGTTGTCTATGCTACTCCATGTAAAGCGCATACGAATAAACAGCACAGCAAGCAGAAAGGCAGAAATCATGTCTGGCACGCAAGATCTTAGCTTGTACAAAACATAAGATAGCAAATAAGACTACATCAGCATAAAGGAAGTTAAGTCGTAGAAAAATCAATATAATGTGAGGCTAAATAGAGCGAACGAAGTGCATAGTATACTTGCGTGCAGATCAGATTTATATATGTTTCTCAGATGAGACCAGTATGCATGAGCAAAATAGGATATTTGACATGTGCTTTGTGTTTTGGAGGAATTTAAGAGTCAATCCATTCCTAAATTACCAAACAGAAATCTTGTCTCATTAATGTTCGGCACAATTTTCTAAAGGCTGGGGAACAGCTGAAAATATTCAGAACAATTGGGATCCGACCCCTCAAATCCGGGTATCACAATTAATCGGATAATCCGGATTCTAGTATCCAAATTTGTGTAGATCCGGATCCGAACCAAGCAAAGAAGCTTGAAAATTTTCTTTAGATTGTATTGTGTGGAATATGAAAAATAAGATAAACAGCAACATTTATTACCCCTCCACCATCTCTTTTAATGGATATCCGCCCAGTTTAATTTGAAGTGATAAGGCGGAGGGGTTTCATTGTGAGGGAGGAGTTGCTGATGGATGTTAAATGTTGCTGTTTATTTTATTTTCAGATTGTTTGATGTAATTTCCATGCTTCCAGAGCTAAAATGCACTCTAAAGGAAATTTTCAAGCTTCTTTGTTGAGTATGGATTCTAATAGTTCGGATGTGGGTCCACATGGAATTCGGATAATCCGGCCACTAGCATCCGGATAGCCGAATTTGAGGAATCGAAATGCCGCTGATCCGCGTATGCGTATATCCGTATATTAGCAGAATCAGATCCGACTTTCAGTTTTAGTAGTGGCATAGAAGATAGAGATGTAGGCATAAATAGGAGAGGTGTCAGAATAGCACCCTCTGGAATACTAGTAAGTACCCTTAGATTAAATCATAAAAAATCTACGATCCAAATATCTATTAATCATCTCAAGCATTAGAGGAAAATTCCAAATGTGTGTCAAGCTTTGATATCAACAGTGTACGAGATACTGAGTCAAAAGCCTTGAGCCTGAGGTCATGCAGCTTATAAATCATAGCCTATATCGTACAAATCTCAAATGTCAGCAAATACTTCTAGTAACCACATTGTACATTTGAAAGAAAATTATTTGTGCTGACGTGACAGAAATCTGAGCAGCAATAAATTCTTTCGATAGGGCTAGAAATAGGTATCGATTCCGATTATATAACAGGAGGAAGCCGATCTAGGAATGAGAGTGATCAGTCCCATCTTCAAATGCTCACCATTGTGTGCCGGATCATGGTATAATAGAGTATAGTAGTTGAAATCATCATATTTAACGCAAACTGCATGAAGACTTAAGTATCTACTGGGATCATACCATCATGATTTGAATTGGCATTTGTATGCACTCCGACAGTCACACGCGTAAAGTTGGGACAAAGGAACTCAGCAAATTCTTCAGGATTAATATCAGATTGAGCCTTTGCTTTAGAGCCCAGACCAAGATCGTTCATGTGTTTAAGTAAGTTCATTTTGATTTTGACCCTAATCATGTGCATCATCATCATCACATTTACCATTTTCCTGAGCCCTATAAAACTCCAAATACTGTTTTGAGTGGAACTTGTCTCTCAAATACTGAAGAGAAAATTGTGATAATCCCAAAAATACTAACCTTTCATATAGATAGTGATGTTCTTATGAATAAATAATTTATTGGCATTATCATGATCGCTCTATAAGGTAATTGCATCTCTATAAAACAACCAAGAATTGAGTTCCGATACAGTGTTACGGCGCTGTCATTTTTCTTTTAAGAATTTTGCGTTTGCTTACTAGCATTTTATATAAGTTTTCCGGATTAGCCACGTGAAAAATAAATTATTTATTAAAAACTAAATCAAGTACTAACCCCGAATGTTTCGCTTCAGGTTACATTGAGCGTGGTCACTGGGAAACTGCCTGAGTTGTTACGTATCATAATTCGATGAACCCATCGCAATTAGATCTTTTGTTTGCATCTGACCCGACATTAGTTCTGTTCCAGAATCAACTCACCCCGCCAAGCATACTCGACCATGATGTCTTATTCCTTACGTACGATATTAAAATGTAGCATAACATCGCGACCATTCTTTATCGTGACTATTCTAGGGTAAATATAGAAGCATTACATGATGAATGTAACTCATTGCCTTGGCAGAATATCCAATCATTCGCTGATGTAAATGACAAAGTGGAATTTCTAAATTATTTACTTCTTGGGCTTTTTGATAAGTTCATTCCCCTCCGTAGGAAGAAAGTCACGAGTAAAAGCCGTCCTTGGTTCACTTCAGAAATAAGATCACTGATTGCTGAACGTGATTATCTTTTTCAGCAATTTCGGAGTCTCAGGACGGCCGCTAGCCAACGTGCATATAAAGCTGTTAGAAATCGTGTGAACAGCAAAATACGATTTGCTAAGCGGTCTTTCTATGCACATAGATTTAATCCTAACTTAAATGCCAAGAAATTATGGTTTAACCTACGCAAAGCGGGAGTATATGGTTCTGTACAACCTATATGCGATTTTCATCCTGACGATCTCAATAAGCACTTTGCGCTTACTCGATTACCGGACCCTTGTTTAAGAGTAGATGCACTGCTATCTTCCTCTGATAATTCAATCGATGGGTTCAGTTTTCGCTGCGTGGATGATGATGAAGTTTTTAAGGCTTTTCTATCCATCAAATCTGTGGCCTCTGGTGCTGATAATATCTCGCCGAAATTTCTCAAACTCATCTTGCCCTGGATCATTTGGCCAATGCAGCACATATTCAATATGTGCCTCACAATGTCTATTTTTCCAGTTTCTTGGAAGATTGCTAATGTAGTACCAATTCCAAAAATACCTTCTCCCAAAGACTTGTCAGACTTTCGGCCCATTAGTTTGTTGTGCTTCCTTTCAAAAGTATTTGAAAAATTAATCTATAATCAAATAAATGAATATCTGACTGCGTTTAATTGGTTGAGTGCTTGGCAATCTGGTTTTCGGGCTGGCCATAGCTGTGAGACTGCACTTCTTAAGGTGACCACCGATATCCGCCACGCAATGGATATTGACGAAGTCAGTGTATTAACTCTTTTAGATTTCTCAAAGGCGTTTGACAGTGTAAACCATACTATGTTATTACAGAAGCTTTCGTCTCACTTTAGATTCTCTAAATCAGCTCTTCTTTTAATCCAAAACTTTCTTGTTGGAAGATCCCAAACGGTCACAATAAATCAGCAGGTATCTTCGAATGTTCTACATCTCATGTCGGGTGTTCCTCAAGGATCGATACTGGGTCCCTTATTGTTCAGTCTGTTCATCAATGACTTACCACTCGTTGTAAAAGATGTCAGCATTCATCTGTACGCGGATGACGTTCAAATCTACCTGAGCCGTCCAATCGGTCTAATTGAAGACTGCATTGAACGAATCAACTGTGACCTAAAGAGAATCCATGATTGGTCTCTTAAGAATTGTCTTTGCCTAAATGCAGGGAAGTCTCAAGTCATAGCGTTCCATTCTCGTATTAATGACTTTACCTCATTCCCCAATATTACGTTGAATGGTATGTCCCTGCCGTATATGGACAGGGTACGTGATTTAGGTATACTTCTCAGTTCAAGGATGAAATGCTGTGACAATATTAGTACCAACATATCTAAAATATATGCTGGACTTCGGCGACTGTGGCTATCTTCTAGTATTCTTCCGACTAGTTTACGTCTGAGACTTGTGAAAACTCTATTACTTCCGTACTTTACTAATGGCAGCCTGGTCTTTGGGTCACTCGACTCCTGCTGTAGGCGGAAAATAAATATAGCTTTTAATGACTGTCTCAGATTTGTCTTCGGTCTCAGAAGGTATGACCATGTCTCCCATTTACAGGATTCGCTTCTCAGCTGCTCTCTTGAAGTCTTCTTGAAACGTAGATTGCTTCTATTTCTTTTTAAAGTTCTTCATACAACTCAGCCGACTTATCTTTATGAACATGTCACATTTTTTAATTCTGATAGAGGTCTGAAAATATTGTTGCCGCGTTTTCGTACACTTGTTTTTGAGCGTTCTTACTTCGTTCTAGCTATAAGATTGTGGAACGCCCTTCCGGCTCGCATTCAGCGGGAGGGTTCTTTTGGAGCTTTTAAGAGGCTACTTATTCAACACCTAGTATAAGGTTGAATGGATATGGTGTGTACTGCATCGGAATGTTTTGCGCTTAACGTCTTTTTTTTTTATATATATATAACATCTTTTTCTTTTATACAATGCAACTGTAATTATATATGTAAGTTATATATATATATTTGTTTTTTATTTTTATTTTTCTTCATTTGTAATGTAAGCTAATATAGTTTTCTACTTTATTTTTCTCTTATTATAGCTTATTTGTAGTGTTAGTGTATTTCCTAGTTTTTAATCTAAAATCCTGATTATCTAGTGGTACAGTTTTATAAGATCGGATTAAGCATCTTAATGTACCCTTAAATTGAGTAAATAAAAATTGAATTGAATTGAATTGAATTGATTTTAGCTACGCAGATTGTAGCAGTACGTCTGCTGTTGCTGTGGTTGTTGCATTTGTTGTTGTGCAGAGTTTTACGAACAAACATAACTCACTACGAAAGTTTTTTTTCGGATCAACCATAAAGAGATGTTAAGGATGGAATCCCATCTTCGTGAAAGCTGTTTTCATGATTGGAATTAAGTCGACTTTTTATTTCAATGGCCTCACGAACGAGATGACGATTTTTCCCGCTGATTCTTGCTTACAGCATTATTGTCTTCTTTCAGGCGGGTAGCTATACTTCTTTTTGTGTTTGCTCAATATAAGATGACCCATAGCTACAAGGGACGGCGTATACGCCTGGTGTTTGGAGTGGAAAATGATCTTTTTGTGATTGTAGGTGGTTTATTTCCTATAGCTGCTGATTTGTGGATGGAGCATTTTGAGAAAAAAAAAAACCCTAAGCAGTTCACAACAAAAACCTATAGTGTGGCTCAGTTATGTGGATGACACCTTCTGTATTTTAAAAAGATCTGACATCGATAATTTCTTACAACATCTCAACTCTGAACACTCCAAGACTAAGTTTACGTTTGAGCAAGAACAGAACGGATGTCTTGCGTTTTTGGACGTTAAAGTAATACGGAAGAATGCTGGGCACATTAGGACACACAGATCAGCAAAAAATGACACACACTAATCGGTGCGTGCACGCTACCTCACACCAGCATCCGGAAATTTTAAGATCCGTCGTTTCCATACTAGTTCACCGAACCCACAGAATCTGTGATGCTAACAATTTGGCGGCTGAACTCAAGTGTGTAGACGATGTTTTGAAATTCAATGACTTCAGACAGAAACCAGGAGCAGTTAAAACAGAAGGAAGCCTTCCTGCCCTATGTTAGAGCGTTATTGGGGAAAGTTTCGAAGCGACTCGGTGAGAAATCCTTGTTTTTATCACCCAAAAAGGTGATGTAACACCTACAATCACCAAAAGATCATTTTCAACTCCAAACAACAGGCATATACGCCGTCCCTTGTAACTGTGGGTCATCTTTTATTGGGCAAACACAAAGAAGTATTGCTACCCGCCTGAAAGAACAAATTAATCAGCGGGAAAAATCAGCAATTTGCGAGCATTTTCTGGACCATCCAACAAAACATCATTGGATTCATTTTGAAAAGGTAGTAGTTCTGGCTCGCGAACCTGATTATACTCCTCGTCTCGTTTGTCTGCTGATTGAAATAAAACGTCGACTTAAATTCAATCAATCGCGATAAAAGTTTCCAGCTTTCACGAACATGGGATCCCATCCTTAACACATCTTCACGGTTAATCGGAAATGAATTTTTTTTAAGAGCTGACGTAGTGAGTTATGTTTGTTCGCAAAATTCTGCACAACAGCAACCACAAATACAACAACCACAGCAACAGCAGACGCACCAGTACAATCTGCGTAGCTCAAATCATATGTAGCAACTCGGGAAGTTAGATGGTGATCACGCTCAATCTAACTTGAAACGAAACTTTCAGGGTGAGTACTTGATTTTGCACTCAATAACTAATTTATTTATCACGCGGCCAATCCGGAAAACTTATATAAAATGTCTTGTATTTCTTTTATAATAGTACTAAATCTAATAAACTTTTTTAATGAAAATTCTTATCTCAACAGACGTACAAAAACTCAAATTAAAACATAAAAAAGACTCTCTGGAGATACGCGTTAATATCTTAGAATTGAAATGCGATTCCCTAGATGAGGAGATAAATAAGGAAAATGGCTACATGCAGCAAATGAAGACTTATATGCCAGTTAAAATAAACTCCTCCAATGCCAGTGAATCTAAAGCCATAAATGCTGTCGCAGATGCTCTTAATGATCTTGAAAAATTCTATCAAATATTTTTAAATAATTCAAAATGTAAGTAGTATGATTTTTGATTTTGATTTTTCATAACGGTATCCTTTAGCTAATTGCATTCGAGAAGCAAGGGAAGAACTTTGGAAAAAATTGCGACATACGTTCACAAACATTCCAAACTACTTACTTTGGACCACAATCTTGAAGCTAAAAGACGAACAGTTACATAATATCACATTATTAAATAAAAGCACCATAACTGAGTTTACCCTCACTGAAGATAAGATGTCATCATTCGATATAAAATTTTTGAAGGCACAAGCGCGTATAATATCTATTTTCTCCAAATATGTTGATGCAAAAAAGGATAGCGAAAATTCAGATAAGCGATTTCAATCAGTATATGAACAGTTTGTATGGGCTGTACAACAGAAAGTGAACATGTACGGTAATCAATCGGCGGAAGATAGTGAAGAGATTATATCTGATTATCTGGTTCAATACAACACTCGAAGTTTCAATAAGGGCCAAAATGACTCTTTAGCAAATGAAATAGAAAACTGTAAGGCACAAATCAAAGAAGGTAATCGTATTTTAAATGATCATGTTGTACTTTTGGGATCCATTAGGGAAATTTATGTCAATATTGAAAATCTTGTCCGACGCATTGAACAAGAAATGACACAATTGAATCAAATCAGTGAAAAAATTCTCTATACGAAAAGTGTCCTTCAGTTCATGTTCAAAGATATTCAAAGTACACAGACTTCATTTACTATGAATAAAACTAGAATGAATTCAACTGATAGTTTCGATATTTCGGATAATGTCTTTTGCAGTACAAAACTAGATTTCGAGCATACAGCAAATATGACAATAAGGTTTGTAGTAACTAAATTATTGAGGCTCTAATGAAATCGAATTATTAAAATACATGCATAGGTCTGATGTTACAATGATTAACACGGGAAATATTTTGCCGCAGCACTTATTAGAACTTTCAACTTTTATGGACACACCCATTGATAAATTGAACTGTAAAACAAAGGAATGGTGAGTAATTTTGTTTTACTTTAATATAACTAATTATTTAAGATTGGCTTTTGGAAGGAAAGGAGACTTCAATGTTAACAATTTGCGTACATTCAAAACATGTATGTGAAAAATAGTAATGAACTCAATTGACTGGACAGTTTCATATTCGGGGCAGCCTTCCTAATTTTTCTATTTCTGTTTGATTCCATTTCTAATAATGACTAATTTTAATTATTTTCATACGCATAGCAATTCATTTTGTCACTTGCTAAATAGTGTCACGGAGAAAGGGTATTTGAGCTCTATAACGTAGAGTTCCATACTGGAACTAACCAAATTGGACCCTTTCTTGATTAAAGAGAAAAGTGGGAAGTTTTTAGACTTATCTTTTAGAAGGTTAAAAATATCCTAAGAAGGGTTGCTCTCAAATTCGTTCAGCCGTTGTTTGTTTCCCTTTAAGGCTAGGTTGTTGTTCAAAATTCATAGATCTCTAAATGCAGTTCCAGAACCATCGTGTTAGCCTTATTTAAATACGACGATACCAAGACTGTTGGAAAATGCAGAAAAAGTTGTTAAATAAATCTGTGTCAATGCACTAGTAGTCTTAGTAGTTCTGAGTTTTACTATGAGGGCTATATCCGGTCAAAGTATTAGCTTGTCAATTGAAAAACTATCTTATGAATATTGGCAGAGCAATTATCCCAACATGCAAATCTGTCTGTACATGGTGATTACTGTATGCTTAGATCATATCAGGCCGCATGTACAGACAGATTTGCACGTTGGGATAACTGCTCTGCCAATATTTATAAGATAGTTTTTCAATTGACAAGCTAATACTTTGACCGGATATGGCCCTCATAGTAAAACTCAGAGCTACTAAGACTACTAGTGCATTAACACAGATTTCTTTAACAAATTTTTCTGCATTTTCCAACAGTCTTGGTATCGTCGTATTTAAATCAGGCTAACACGATGGTCCGCAACTTCATCTAAAGATCTATGAATTTTCATCATCAACATAGCCGTAAAGGGAAATAAACAAATGTTGCCTGACAACCAGATAAGATAACAATGCTTCTTTTTCGTGTAAGCTTTCTTGAAATTTTCGTAAATAGCAGTATGGCAAAAATTTTGGACAGACTTAAGTACTTTGTTGTTCTTGCCTATACTACTTGATAATGGTCCGAATATTGGGTACTCCCTTGAAATCCAGATCAAACACCAATCTGAATTGTGTATCAACGAATCTTCCAAGAGAAATAATGTGGCAATTTCAGGTGTCTCTATCCTTTTGCATTAAATTTGAATGCGGAAACAATAAGATTCCAGTTGGCATAATCCCACTACAAAGGTTCCTACGAATAGCTCTCATATTGCAGTGTAGGTATTACCCACTCTCTCCTATTGGTGCTGTGCAGATTACCTTAATTATGTTTATGCGAATCATTCTTTTCGATCATTATATCATCAGCGTATTATTGTATATCTTCGAACATAATAAAAAAAATCGTATATGCGTACAGCCATTTGTGACAATGAATCCGCGAGCAGTTGAGTAGGGAAATGTGGCTTGTGAAGACATGGGTACAACAATGTATTCGTTCCCAAAAGCTATTTGTACATCAATAAAGGTCGCCAATTCCTTTAATAAAATTTTAAATTGAAATTCAAAGTCGAACCCATGATTATGTATGCATAATGAGAAACAACTCTGCACTCTGCGATGACTCGTGACTTTCATTTCAGACTCTGCATTTATTGCAAAAGTACAAGAGCATTAAAAAAAAATCAGGTTCCATGCTAGAATAGAATTTTTATAAACTTCGCCGGACATCTAGAAAATCATTTAATAAGCCCCGAAATACCAACCAAGATAAGCACAGACAAAAATATAATGAGATTAAAATGAACTAAAAAAAACTCAGTGGAAAATTTTAAAAACTGGCCCTTGATTAATTCTTGAGGGATTTATAGAACCATAGCTAGGTAATTGCGAATATTGCATGGTGAAGCTTGTCATTTTCTTTACAAAGTCAACGGATCAGACCTCCAGTATTAATCCTTTTTACAATGCCCTACCAACACGAAGAGGTACATTGCTGCTAAGGTGATAAATATTTTAAAAAGGTAAAAGGCCAAAAATCTCAGCATTCTCCGCTTTTGAAATTCCAGACTCAGATGGAGTTTAACAACTCGATTGAATGCAAAGGCAGAGAAGCTGCCTTCCCCTCTCCACATGATATATAAGGTGTGTACTGCTTAGAATGCTTCCCTGTTTCCTGATTAGTGGAGATACTGGCTCCAAATCTGAAGCCTGTAGGTCTTCATATATGTATTCAAAGATGTTTCGTGTAATAAGAGTCATATGTTTTTTTAATTCCTGGTGCTTATTTTGGACGAATAAATAAAGACAATTATGCAATTATGTTCTATCCTTGAATACCGGCTGAAAGGTCAACAGGCCTTCATTTGATGTTGAAAATAATTGAGAGCTGTTCCATGAGAATGAGGAGTCTTTTGATATTTTGGACAAACCGCAATTTCCTTATGAAAGCTGTTTATCAGCGGGATTGTTGACACAGTGATTTTATAGCAGCTATGATGAAAGAAATCTATATTGGAGTTGAGTAATCAATAAGGGGCTGAGAGAACTCTTTCTATTTTCCTACACCAAGTATTTTACGTTTTTTAAAGAGGTGATTACTTTGCAAAATGTGCTCTCTGTTATTTAGAATAACAGGAAGGTGTCTGCTTTCGTTCCCTTAAAACTGTAGGCACAGCTTATTATTTATCTAGCAGATTTACCATTAACTCCCTCCCCTTTCAGATTATTCTTTGCCATGCAATAACTTCAGGATTCCTTTTCGGAATTATACAAATTAAGAACCGCACTTACTACACTGCCCCTACATGCAATCCATGTAAATTTAAATCCCCAGTTTATAATCACCTAATCCCTTTTCTTTGCCCATTTCTCTTCTTTCTTCATACACCTTTGTATTAAAAGATGTAAACTAAGCTTATCGCTGTACGAAAATATTCATAGATAATTTTTATTTCAATTTCTAGCAATTTGTATTTATCTCCAAATCCCTTAGTACTGGAATTATCAGAGTCCGTGTCAACTATCCAACTAGCTCCAGGTTTACTGTTAACACCTGAAGGTGTAATTCAGGAAGTAAAAAAGAGATGCGAATGGGATTCAAAACTACGAGAAGTTGCGACAGAATTAAAAGTTAATATTAATTTAGTCGAAGGTAAGAAAACAGTTTTTTTTTTATTTCACAACTAAATGTAATTTTTTATTGTCATTTGTTAGTGGATCAAATTCAGTTAAAAAATCGGAAAAAAGAGCAACGAGAACAAATGGTTGAACTCTTGGATAAAATCGATGTGAGCGGTGTCAATGTTAATAGAACTCTAGCGAAGTGTGCAAAGTACTACAATTTCTTCTTGGCAAATTCTCTGAAGAACTATATCCCAAACACAAAGTTATTTAATAATCAGACATACGCCGATTATGAAAGTGAGTATCAAATGTACTATCGAATGGCTACGTCTGGTACATCTATAACTCATTAAGTTTATAAATTTGGTATATAAGGATGATAAAAGGAGAGATATATATACAGTTTAAGTGCATAATTAATTGGATGTTTGATTATTTACCTACGCATGTACTCCTTCCCCTAAAATATGGTGTTATTTACATTGCATTTTTAAGCAGATAACATTAACATTGCAACTATCGTAGGGCTGGCCATTGCATACTGATTTTTCAGTACCACGTAAGCTGTCAGTAAATGTCTTTTGAATAATTATGCTTAACCAACATTTACTACATAACAACCGGGTTATAACCAAAACCATACGAACTCGACAGCAGCCAGATTAAAATCCACTCTGGATTCAAGAATTTATTTAAAAACTGATCTTTGCTTATAACCGAGCCAAAAATTCCTCTTATCAACTTGAAGAAAATTAATGTCGGGGTCGACAAGAATAGAAGCGCGATGAAGCCTATCAAAAAATAGATAAATAACATTATTTTATCATAGATGTAAACCTTGTCTGACATAAATACAAACGATCTACTTGTATGGCTCCTTCATCAAGAAAGTAATCTTGTACGTTTGTTTTTTTACAGGAACTCTAGCAATCCATATCAGTACGATTACAAAATTACTGTAAAGGTCGAAACACAATGCGAGCGCTCTCGACGTCTGGCTCAGCCGACTTGTGACTGTTCATATAGAACACACGAGAAGAAGTTGGGCAAGTGCTAATGGTGAAATCGGCCGAGCCCACTGCGCTGGGGCCAGACTGAAGTAGATCTAGTTTGTACTCCAACACAACTTTTGACATTTAGTAACATGATTTTCGATATTTACAGCCAGGAACTTATTTTTTTAGTGAATTCGCAAATGTCGGGTTTATAGAAATCTAGAAAAAAAGATAAAAGTCAGAATTAAAAGTTGTCAATGCTAACGTTGTGTTCAACTAAAACTTCAAGAAGTTCCTCACGCCGGAGTGATCAAACACCGAAGTCGTAAAAGCGCGCACACTGTTTCGTCCTTAAAAGCCAAAATTCGGTCATTCATACCATAAAATAATCATCAAATTTGCATAATTTATCCGGGATTCTACATACCCGCATTGAATGACAACTGAGTAAACAATTCATTTTATAGAAAATTCCATTAACATGATAAGTAGCAAAAATTTAGAAGTACATGAATCTAGTGCAGCTTAATTAACCCTTTCGGTCTTTTTGTTGCAATTTTACAACACGAACTAAAATCAGTTATATCACTTATGTTGGCAGGACACTATGCTATAATGCCAAAATGTGTTATACATATTTCTGTTCTCATCTCATGTTTAGAATCTCGACATTTGCCCTTCAATTGATATCAGATTCAGATATCGTCATTGAATAAAGAAATGTTTTCGGTGTAGAAAACCATGGCAATGTTTTATAGTATTCAAAACAAATCCTGCACTAGCCCATGGGTCCTCACATACAGCATTTCCTTTGCGCGAATTTATCGGATGAAACAACATAACAATCAAATATCACCCCAATTCTTCGCCGGACTTAGGTCCGTGTGACTTTTAAGCCCTGGTCACACCAGGAGCGGCGCGGCGCGGTGGCATGCGTTAAAATACAGTGATCACGCCGGGAATGGCAGATTTTATCCAATTGTACTCTAGTTCCAATGAAGAAGTTTTGTTATTAGTAGCTCTGGTAGAAGAAAAACAGAGTAAAGTGATAAAGTTCAATTACGAGTACTTTAGAATGCCAAAAGCCTCATTTAAAGAATTGTGCGGACTTATTTCGAGTGAATAAGAAATGTTGCCGCCAGCAGCAGCGGCAAAATTGTGTTTTTGAGTAATCTACAAAATGGCCACGCCGCTCCCGGTGTGACTTATAGATTTAATTTTGAAAGAGCAAAAACGCGCAGCGGCAACTTAAAAATGCCGTTCCCGGTGCGACACCCACTTTATTTGCTAAAATCAAAATGGTCACGCGGGGAGAACTTTTTGGAGATGTGCAAACCATCAAGCCCCCATCGACAATCTCCTGAAGGGCCTGGAAATCGCGCTGGCGTAAGTGGATTACAACATAGAGGGGGGCAGTGAGGGGGTTAAAATTGTTGTAGCAAAATAATATACACTTCGTAATATTTAAATCATATTTGACCATTAAAAAACAGGCCATTATTTGATAGGTACTAAGGCACAATGTTCCCCCTTTTGCAAGATTCACATTTCTGCTCTGGATATTAAACTTTTTTACATTTCGCATAACGTAAAAATATTAATAACTTTTTAATAGAAGCAGATATTGGGCTAATTTTGTTTTGTTTTAAAGGACTGTTAACCGGTCACATTTTAGAAGGAAAAAATTGTGTGCTTTGTGTAAAACTTTTACGTAATTAAGGATAAAACAGTAAATTTGTATGGTTTTTTTTCTAAGAACTGAATTTTAGGACTCGATACCTGAAGTATTTAACCATAAATCGTAGCATTTTGGATTGGATATCGTTCAAAGGGATCAAATATCCTCTTTAGAATAGGTGTTCTGAAGTTTGATCTTGCAATATCCTCAAAAAGACTTATGAGAATTTAAGCGACTGCCTCCCTTTGAAAACTAACGAACATCCTCTATATAAAGCGTATTTATTTATTTCTCAAATTTCATCAAAGGATGACTACTATAAAGTTATTACAAATTAAGTTAAAAATATTGTGATCCAATTTAAGTTAAAAGAATGAAGCAAATACATTAAATTAAAAAAGAATAGAAAAATGCTACGTTAAGTAAAAGCTGACTATCCAAAAAACAATTTTTTCTTTCTTTCTTTGCCAAATACTTTTTCAGACAGTTTGCCGTATAGTGATCCTGCGTTCGACAGAATTGACAATGAAACCCCTCCCTTCTTGAATGGAGTTCATCTTGGATGCCAGTTGTATAGTTTGCCACACTGACGTGATGAATTCGGCAATTAAATACCTCGTGCCCATATTCCTGGCATTCAGTACAGAAGAGTACTTGTTGGCACTCTTTCGCAAATCATCCCCGGTGTCCGCATTGAAAGCACTCAACAGATCTGGGAGGTGTTCTCCTGGTCGAAAATGCTTGATATCTTCCCGATTACACTGGCCCTGTTATGGGTAAAAATGATCTCGAATTCTATCTTGGCTCGTCTCTGCTACAATCCCCCGTTGGCCATCTGTTTGGTGCAATTACTGTATTTGGATTCCGATCTTGTTGCCATACTGCCGATTCTCTCACTTGAAACCTTTTGGCATCTTTTTCCAAATAACTGGCTTCCTCTCTCACTTCTTCCAGTGACTGACTCTTACGTCCTGTAAGGTACACTTGCGTGGGTCTACTCATCACACCAGATTTAAAGGTAGCTACAACATCGGCCTCCAACTCGGCTAGAAATTCCTTCTCCCCTCCAGGGAATTTGGCCGAGACAGCGTCTTTTATCTGATCGCGCAGCTCTTTCATTCGATCTCCGAGCTCCTGATTTCTTCTCAGGTCTCTGTACATGCCAGCATTTCAGTGCCTAATTCACTAAAAGACTTTCCCAAGTCCAAGTCCAGATCTTACGCGATTAACGTAACTAATTTCAACTATGACGATTTTAACAGAACCGATATCCCGGGATATTTGTTTAACATTTTCCTACAGGCTTTAATTTTGGCCTTGAATTCACTTAAGACTTTATTTTACTCTAGCACTTTAACTGTCCGAAAAAGATAAAAAAAACTATTAGTTACGCGATGTCTTTATTTTACAGCTTGTTGCGTGACGGCAAGCTGTATTAGTGGTATTTGCCTGAAAGATTTTCTCAACAAGTATCGAGTTTTTATCCCTTGCTGCAAACTCGAATAGAACTTATCAGGTAAAAAGCGTCATCTGCCAGGCGATATTTTATGCATGTAATAAAAATGCCTTGCTCCTTCTGCGTTAGTCTATTGTAGAAGTCCTTACTGAGCTAAGAAATCTATAGACTTCTTTTACAAGTTTCGGCGAGATCTCCGAGACTATCATTCCAAAGAAGGCTACGAGCACCAAATCTAAGTAATCTACGCTGGTCCGCCTCAATCCGACTAATATGGTGCCCAAAAAGGACTTCCACACTCTAAGATCGGTCTAACAAAATCGCAATGGAGTTGTTTTAACGTTACGTGATCTGTGAGTATAAAAGAGTCTGTTGTTAGCGCAGGATCTCGTGGTTGAAATTAGGAGGTATTGCGCTTCAAATGAAGAAAATTATTAGAACACCAAGAGTATAGAAGGTGTTCAAGTCAAAATTAATCAGAGCACAGTCATTGTCATTCAAGGTAGTTCGAAAAATCATTAAATTATTATTTCTATTGTCTAACGGCGGACGAACCGTTCCGGCATTCATCTAGGAGGGTATCATAAGAATTGGTCCTAGACCAAGATGTTTTTCGCGAAAACAGTCTCATAGTTGCTGGAAAAAAATGTTTTTTGTGATAGCTTATAAGACAACTCTTATTAATAAGATTAACTCATAAAATTACTCTTCCGTCCGTCTATTTGAATATTATTCAGTTATCAGAAGCATATTTAAATGCTGCGTTCCTTTTCTAGTTCTGAATGAATCTGTATGAATCGACAGAACGATGTCATAATTTAATTTAATTCTGTGCTCATAGAAAAGGAACGAAACAGAACCATTTCAAGTGTTTGACATTTCTTCCATTTGATAAAGGCAAGTAAAATTTCGTGAAAATTGTTTTTTATGAAAAATAAAACCATTTTCCAACAAAGGCCACTGAAACTCAACTATTATCACCTCGCCCAAATTGTAAATAACACTGTCACGAATACAAATTAAAATCATGCTGCGTTCCTTTTCTCGTTCAGAATGAGTTTTTTCAATTCATGTCGTTCTTTTTCTCGGGCCGAACGATTTAGTTTCAATCTTTCATCGCTTTTTATGGACTCCGAATCGTTCTGAATGCACCTGAGTTTTTCCCAGATTCAAGCAGAACGATTTTAATTTATATTCGTGAATGTGTTTTTTACAATTTGGACGAGGTGGAATTAGTTGCGTTTAAGTTTCCTTTGTTGGAAAATGGCTTTATTTTTCATAAACAACAATTTTTACTTGCTTTTATCAAATGGAAGAAATGTCAAACACTTGAAATGGTTTTGTTTCGTTCCTTTTCTATGAGCACAGAATTAAATTATGACATCGTTCTGTCGATTCATACAGATTCATTCAGAACGAGAAAAGGAACGCAGCATCGTTCTGCTTAAATCCGAGAAAAACTCAGGGACTTTCAGAGTCATTCGGAGTCCGAAAAAAGCGATGACAGATTGAAATTAAATCATTCGGCCCGAGAAAAAGAAGAACGACATGGATTGAAAAAATTCATTCTGAACGAGAAAAGGAACGCAGCAATAAACTTAAACTCGGTCGATCGACAGTTAAGATAAATTTCTTGTACGGAAACCTGATTACGCAAGCCAAACTCACTCTTAACCGAATGTTGCTTAAATAAAATATTAATTTTGCTATAACTTGTTTGCATTTACTGTAAAATATTATGTTCGTATGTATTTGGGTCTCGGAAGCTTGTGTTCGGAACTCCGTCTGCACAGACGCTTGCATGTCATATATAAGTCTAAATTCTTTGGAACACCATTTGGTAAATATATTTGTTTTTGTGATTAATAGAATTAAAACTGTCATTTAGTTGTTATGACATTGGAGCTAAATATGCATGCAAACAACTTTTTTTCCTACATTTTATGGTATATGTATATAGCTGCGTTTTTTTATTTCTCTGATCTGATCCGGTTCAATTTTATGTGCGTAAAACAACAACAATGCGTGATCCATTGTTGTTGTTTTACGTACATAAAATTGAGGCGGATCAGATCAGAGAAATAAAAAAAAACAGCTAATGTTACAAAATCTACAACTGCTGAAATGTACCTATCAATATAAATTTTCTTAGTAAAAACTTGTACGTTTGTTCAAACACGCATCTAGTCAGCGTAAAGGCTTTGTTTCGAGTATTGAAGGATTGATTTTGGTGTGTTGAAATTGATATTTTTTATTTGAAATTTAACAACGACAAAATTTAAAATTATTGGTCATTTAAAAAAGGAAGAAAATGTACAGCGATAGATAGAGCCCCAGTTAAGAATTTATACTTTATTATGGCCACGGGAATGTTCTCACAATTCTTTATAAAACATATTGTTTTATAAAATTGTTGTTAAAAATGTTATGTGAGCTTTAAAAAAAAACCCTTATAGAGCTAATTGGGCGCATTGTATAAGAGTTGTGAACACTAATTTATAAAGTAATAATAAAACATTTGAGCAGTCTGCGAGAAGGTGTTTGAAACCCTTATAAAACCACTTATATCTACAACTTGGTTGCGGAAATATTTCATAGTAGTTGTGAAAACTTTTTCTTAGACACTGAGGGGAAATGACAAGAGGAGTAACGCCTTGTTATTCGTCAGTTCGACAATTCTAATTTATTTCTGGCATTTCAGATTTTATGACAAGAAGTTCGGGTTTGATTTAGCGATTTTGTAGTAAATCACTAATTAAAAGTGATTTTTACTTAATAGTAGTGTGGTCCAATAGTGAAATATTGTTTTGTGAACGAGATATTATATAATCGAGACTCCGGAGTCTTTAATTATCGCGATGAAGTACGCTGTGCTGTGTTGCAGAAACAACCGCTGATATTCTCTTAGGAAATAATTTTGCAGGCAAGCTTAATTCTTTTAATAATAAATTATAGTATTTTAAATAAAATAAGAGTGAAATATTTATAAAAATAAACATCCGTGGGAAAAAAAAATGAACATTTTCCAATGTTTATTTATTTGTCATTGTCGCCTTAAGTTACAGTAGCTATACAAAGGCAACGCGAGAAAATAAACGGGGCACTAGGAAAATTCGTAAAAATGCAAAAAGTTATAAAAATATTATCAAATTAAAAATTAATTTAAAAATGTTGTGATATAATGGGATCTCTTTTATTGAATTTTTTCAATACTTAATAAATTATTCGCCCGGTGTGAAAATGTCGTAATTCACTACATCCATGACTAAAACGAATACATCCATGCTTTTCTACAACATGCAGAAAAATGCTTAAGTTTTCCTTCCTCATAGCCTATCCTTTTTGTTATATGATCTTAAGAATATGGCTCTATTGTTGTCTTATTCTTTCTTTATGAAAAATATATAATAAATTTACTCCAGGAAATGTGTGAGCCGGAAAAATAGTTTATGAAATCAGACTTTGTCATGAATTTTCGATTAATATTGGAATAAAATGTCATGAAACTTTAATTTTATTGTAAAAGTTATACTTCTAGCTCGAAAAAATACCTACTCAATTCTAAAAATAAATGAACTTAAATAAAAATTTATTATTAAATATTTTTTTAATGTTAAGCTCCAAATCGTTTAAAAAAATTAAGAGGGAAATCATCAAATTTTTTGTTTTATTTTCAAAAAAGATTTGCGTGTCAATAAACGAAAAAGTTAAATGTTAAAATGTTAATCGCTGCAATGTATTCTATTATGGAAGTATGTTTCGGAATGGTGGAGAGTGTGGGGGTTCCAAGAACACCTACCCCTTTCACATTACCATAATCAAAAAAAATATCGTGCCTGGTCAAAAAGGAGCACCACACCCGGTCAAGAAGGGATCTTTACACCACTTACCCTTACCTATGTGAAGGCTTGGCCCCATCCACCCAATGACTCTGAGGGCAGCAAGTATCGTATTCAGTGTCCCTATTAATGACCTGTAAAAGAGAAGAAGTAGCGGACCTAATCAACCATCATTGCTGTGGAGAGAGTCCGGGTGTGAGAAAAGGAGAAGTACCGTTTAGTTTAGTACTTCATCACGAAAAAAATTTCATTCGATCGAAGAAACACTCTGAGCGCAGCTCCGATTTCAACTTTATACGGAGAGTAGATAGTCATGCGTTCACCTAGATGTCGACACAAAGCGCACGTATAAAATTTACTGTGATGAGGACGATTTTAACCTCACAAGCACTGTATGTCGAGCATCTTGTCTGGTATAGTCTTCCAAAAATGGATATGGACTTCGGCACAAAGAGGACGCATAAAATTTATTGTGATGAGGACGCTTTTAACCTCACAAGCACTGGATGTCGAGCCTCTTGTCTGGTACTTTTCCGAAAGAATGGATATGGATGTCGGCACAAAGTGCACGTATAAAATTTACTGTGATGAGGACGATTTTCTTTCGCCTCCCCTTAAAAAAATTTATTAGTGGACGGCCTTTCACCTTTTTTTCTCATTTTCCACCTTGATTTCAGATTTTATCCCAGATATCCCTCGATTTTTCTTTACTTCTTACTTTTACGTCTTGTCTTTCTGTTTCCCCAAAAAAAAACTCTTTCTTTTCTTCTCTTGTCACTTTCGCTCGGGGCTATGCCTTAGCTAGGGTCTGGTCGTGTGGTTGTGGCGTGGTTGTGGCAAAAGTGTCAGCACCGTCGCCGTGTATCCCCCAGTGCGTACTGCTGCTAGCTTCAGTGTAGCATACTGCTGTATGCAGTACGCTACGACCATAACAATTTATTTTTTTCTAATAAAATGGCCGAATGTTTTCACCTCACTTTACAGCCCTTATAAAACATTTTAGATTCGTGTGAAATCCTCAGGATTGGAAATGTCAAAGTACACTCAATATAATACTTAGTTTTACACAGATTAATTGGTACTTGGAAGGATAGTTCTTATTAAAGTATTTAATATCAATGGAAATAGCTTCCATTTTTTTATAAAGTTGTCATAAATGCTAAAAAACAGCTTTCGAGTTTTTTAAAGGGGAAATCCCTTGCTCAATTCTGGTCGCAACCAAATGGTTTTATAAGTGTTCTAATTAAATTTTTGAATACCTTTACAAAACTCTTCGACAACTAAATTGCTCCTGAAACTAAATTGTTTTAAAATACCTTTAAAACATTTGTTTCGAAATATTATAAAATACGTATAGAATAAATTAGTTTCCGGTGCAAAACTGTTTTATAAGAGGTTCGGAAAGAGTTCTACAGCTACCTTAGAAAACAATTTTGTACCGGAACTCAATAGCAAGAAGCGGTACCTCTATAAAACATTTTAGTTTTCGTGTAGCTGTTATACAACCTTTATAAAATAAAAATCTATATCTTGCAACTAAGTAGCTGCAAAAATTTGTTCATTGGGAGACCATTTTAGTAAAATGGAGATAGTAATTCTTACCTAGTCGCAAAAAACGATGAAACTACTTACTCGCGATGAATTAGATAAGGTTGTATGTTACTGGTTATCCCAGCACCGAAGTAAAGGTATTCCGTTATCAGAGCCCATTATTTAACAAAATGCTTTAGATTTTAATAAAAAATTACTAAATAGTGAACCACATAATTTAAGTAAATCACAAGTTTTTGCGTAAAATCAAATATCGTCATGGAATAAGGCACTTGCCTATTGAAGATTAAAATAGCTTGTGCTCGAATGTGTAAATAAGCTTTAAGAATAACATAAAAATCATAATTTAACATTAATTTCGTTCTCGGAGACGATCAATGCCTGAGTATAAATTTCAAAAGGAGCGCATGTAACGATGCAAATGCTAACGACCTTCAAAAAATTTCTATGAAGCATGAACGTATAATTTATATGTATTAGTAAGTAGGCATAAAGCAGGATTTACATTATGATGACATCTAATTTTTGCAGAAATTGTGAGGGATATAGTTTATTCAAGTTTTTAATCGTTTTTTCGTAGATATTCAAAGAGGGATCATGAAAAGAAGTATAATTTTACAATTTCTAAAATATTGCATGAAAGCACGCAGGAACTCGAATGAGGATGAGGATGAGATTATATCGAAAAAATTTCTCGCAAAATATCAGGTGGTACTGTAATTCAGTTCTGCAATCATCATTTTGTACGATAACGAAATTTTTATTTAATATTTATTTCATATAATAAACAAAAAGTTCACTCAAGTGCTCACATGAAAATAATTCCACTCCACTACCGAACTAACGCCGGTGAAGATAATTTCAGCCCGGTTCGTGTTCAAAGGCGGAATAATTCTAGCAAAAAACTACCTCAGAAATAACTTCAATATTTTCTATAAAGAAATATTTAATAACTTTCTATTTCGCAATATTTAATTACAAACTCAAACCTTACTTTTGTTTATTTCGACAAATAATTTTACCTTACCTACAGTAGGTATATACCATAAAATTATAGTAACAAAACAGCAATATGGCAGCTCCAGTAGTCGAAATTGACAAATTAGGGCTGCCAATAACAATGTTTTAGTTTCAGTAACTATAAAAACTCCCTATTCTTGAGGTCTTTTTATGATTCCGGACACCCACACAGTGACAAATCGGCGTCCGGAAAAAATTCAGGACGCGTTTGCTTCTCTCGTCAATCGTAAATAAATTTCCGTATGCGATGTACTATCTCCCTCACAATTTCTGTAAAAATTGGATGTCATCATAATGTAAATCCTGCTTAAGAATGTGAAAAGTAAAATTAAGTTAGTTTATAAATCAGTCTTAATTCTATCATTGTAAAGAGAGCATCTAAAATATCCTCAAATAAGAAATAAATAATTATGCTTAATGTGAAATTACAAACAAGACGGAATACGTATTTACAACTGGCCTCCATAAGAAGGATTTATAGAAGATTTTAAATAAGCTTTTTTTTGTTTTGTAACAGGATCTAGGTGCTGACGAAATATAAAGAAAATCCTGTCTGATTTTCTCTCCAGTCAATATAAATTCAGGAAGCGTTAAGTCTTTTCTATAAGAGACAAGCCGAAGCGTTTATCGCAAGACTTGCCGAAACTTTTGTAACAGGACTGGTCTGTCCATCCCTGATATTTAGAGGAAAGCAGACGCTAGTGGTATCCATTTTGGATAAAGATATAGCTTACGTCACCTACACTCGCTTATTAGAGAACCACGTCTCTATCATTTGACGTCAAACCTATTGACGTAAGTACAATATCAAGCATAGACAGCATCAAAGAGATACACGTCTAGTGTTTCATTGTAAATTTTATTTCTTTTTTTTACAATCCTCAATACATAGCATAGCAAGCGGTATAAGCAATATCAAATGGGATAAGCCGTTTACCACAGATCCACTATGGACCAAGAAATTATTGAAAGTTTGCAGAGACGACAGCCATGGATATATTTGTTAGATAGATAATCGTTGGATCCTTCCAATGGTCCTTCCTCTTTCTCTCCCTTTTTGAAGTTATGGCTCAACAAAATTAAAATTTTTGAATTTAAACTCGGTTTTTTATTTAACTATTAGTTTTATCAAAAACCACGTCATCAATACCAATTTTTCAAAATGAATTTAAGAAGCCTAAAAGCTTCGAGCTTTAAAATGACTTCTGTACCCGAAATGTAACCCATTCTGCGTTTTTTGTACTTTTTCCTAAGTATATCCAGTGAAAAAGTTCAATAAATGTCGGAAAGTAGACAATTTTATTATGGGAATGAGCTCTTTAAGCCATTTTCAATAAATATATTCAAGAAAAAGCTCAAAACACACAGAAAGTAGCGAATAATGCTTTTATATGAGTCATTAGCACACAAAAACAAAATGAAAAAAAAAAATTAGAATTGGTCTAATATCACAGACAGAATTTGAAATTTAGTCATTTCAAGCAAATGAAGAGAAGACAGACTATGGACGAAAATTATTTCATTTGGAATATTATTGACAGTTCCTCAATGTGAGTAAAGATCATGGCAGAGTTCAGTAATTTAATTCAATGCTATCAAGAAAATTTGCGAGTATTTGTTGCAGTTGCAAAGCATTACTAGAGGACAATTTTTCTTGTTGATAGAGACCAAAAAGAGAAGAAAGTGGGAAAGAAATTTGTTACATGATCAGCTGATGAGCTATCACTGTTAACTTTATTGGAAAAACTCTTCACTTTCCAATAAATTCAACTCATTTTAATGACGGTAGGTGGCACTCTTACTGCAATTTCACTAAATGGAGTAAAATTTGGGCCATTTGAAAATGAAACGAAATGTTACAAATGGGTCCTTGATGGACTTCATTTGTGTGACACATTGCACATATGACTATATTTAATTAAAAATTAAGTCAATATGGAGACAGTCGTCTATTTAGGGTATGAGATCAATTCTTATGATATCTTAGATGAATGCCCGTATGTAATTTCGTATGATCACCCATCAATGCGAGTTTGATTTTTGAAGTGATTTTTCACATATATTTCTAGAATGATTTTTCGGACAATACAGATAATTATAACTAATTTCATAGGATTTCAAATTCCGAAGAACCTTTCAGTACCATAAAAACTTATAGGCCTGATCGTTTTCACAGTATACGTAAAAAAACCTAAAATATTATATGACAACACCAAGAAGGGAATGCTCGATTTAGTCCATTTTTTGAAGTTTTATTGAATATTTCCATAAAAACACCGCTCAGCTCTCTACACAGATGTGTTCTCAAGCAATGTCCGAATATAAAAAGAAAAAGAAAATTTTTGTATGGCAACACCACGAAGGAGTTACCCTATTTGTCCCATTTTTTTTTTTTTTTAATAATCAGTAGGTATGCAAAATTTTTCTCTAAGTACATGCGTTCTCAAGTTATCGTGAGAACAGACGTACGGACGACCGGATATGCAAAAATTAAAATAACCTTTAGCATTATGCGTGGGTGTCCAATCCATTTTGCTCTACCATTATTCTAGGTGTTACAAACGGAATGACAAACTTAGTATACCCCATGATTTCATCATCTAAGATATAAAATACGTATATTAGGTCGCAATGCGTACACAAACAACAACACTACATCTTTTATGAATGCCCAATAATAGCTAGACGAAGATTCATCACATTTCGGAAACCACGACTGTGGAACTGATTAACTGGTGGACAACTCTCCTTATTTGAAAATTAATACTTTGTAGCAGTGTTGGGAACTTTTCAATCTCGAAAATCCCACATATTGCCCAAATTTTTCCCACATTTCCCACAGTTCAAAAGCTGAAATTACCACAAAAATCCCACAAAATTTAAATAAAAAGTTACACATTTTAATTGTACTACCGTGTAAATGTGCATGAATGCATATAAGCAAAGATCTCACACCAGCTATCCGTCCACAAATAGATAAAACTCTTCTAAGAATTTCTAAAAGAAGAGTTTTATACTAAAAGGTCTGAGTTGGTCCGTTGGATTTTTAGAAATTCTTAGAAGAGTTTTATCGATTTGTGGACGGACAGTTTGGTGCGAGATCTTCGGCTTATACAGTCATGCACATTTTTACAGTAGAACAATTTGTTGGTCCAGCCAACTCAGACCTTTTAGTACAAAACTCTTCTAGGAAAATTATGGTGATGAGTTTTCCAACAAATTGTTCTACTGTAAAAATGTGCATGAATGTATAAGCAGAAGATCTCGCACCAAACTATCCATACACAAATCGATAAAACTAGAACTTTTCTAAGAATTTCTAAAAATCCAACGGACCAAGTCAGACCTTTTAGTATAAAACTCTTCTAGGAAAATTTTGGTAATGAATTTTCCCACAAATTGTTTTACTGTAAAAATGTTTTCCCTTTTTCCCACAGTGATGATTTAGAGGGCAGAAATTCCCACAAAATGGGAGTTTTCCCACAAGTTCCCAACACTGCTTTGTAGATCGTTAGAGAAATATGCTCACGTTGAGCAGGCAGCAATTCTTTATTACATTCCACCTCACATATTCCTCTCGAGGAAGGGGCGCAACTTTGGTTGAAAAACAGTATAAGCTGAAAAGAGTTCAAAATTTCGAAGACGCTCGCCACCACTCGCAAATGTCAAATACATAAAATTTATCATTAATATACGTGTCGATCGGATAAGTGAATGGCTACCACTCGGAACGAAGAAAGTTGCTCAACGTTCAACTTTTCCCACTCGCGAAAGTCACACGAGGCCTTAAATTATTTATTTTGTTTTAGTTTGTAAATAATGGAAGCGTAAAACTTCCAAATCACCCATTGTAGTTAGTAAAAATAGGGAAACAGATTTCGAGCAAATTGACGAATTAATCATAAATTGTAACTTTGCAAAATACAGGAACTAAGGGATACGCTTTACCTCTACTAAAGTCAAGAAAGTTTGATTATTTTAAATATATTATCAAGGCAAGTTAAGGGGATACCTTATGATGCAAATCACAGCATGGCAGGATGGTGATAGGAAACGATTTAGGGAACGTGAAGAGAGCGCCAGAGGTACTGAATGTCACCCTTAAACTTTTGCAGATTGTATGTTGGAGTAAAGACAGAAAATAATAGACTGTTCCACATTCACACAGTTCGGGATAAAAACCATCACGAAATTTTACTGCATGGCCGAAAGTAATTTTATGAGCGGTTTGCTGTGCGAGTTTTGCGTGCAGGAATTATTCTGCAAGGGATCAGACGAAATATTTCATTAGAACATTGACCACACATATAGCGATAAGGGAGTGAAGGGCATCCATCATTGCGGCGTTGTTCGAGTGAGTCGATATTACAAGTTATTGCCACATCGCCAGTGAGCTTGAAGGCTCTCTTTTGGACAATATCCAATGAAAGTAAGACTGTGCGACCAGCCTGGGGCCCAGATATGGAAATTGTATTATATTCTAGGTCTGGTGTAGGACTGGTAGAGGCGCGCTAGATTCGATGGGCTGAAATATTTCTACACCTTTTCAGAACTCCTAGACATTTCCTTGCTTCTTTGGCAAAACAAAAGATGTGATCTGACCACTTTAGCTTACAGAAAATATTAAAGCCAAGAATGTAAAAAGACGGTGTATCGCAAATCAGTATTCCATCAAAAGAAATTGGAGTGAAGAGCTATGATTTTGCTTCAAAGATATGAGATCGCTTTGGAACTTAGATGCCTTGAATTCGACGGGAATCGCTTTACTCCAAGCGAGAACATGATCAAGGTCGTTATTCATTTATCTAATCACGCAATCTTGTTTGACAGAAGTGACATTCCCTCTGTAGTCCATAAGAGTATGAAGGGTACTATCAACGGAAAAATTTGATATTATCAAGATCGTTATTGAATGATCTAATCAAGCCATCTCGTTTTACAGATATGGCATTCTCTCTGGAGTCCCCAAGAAGTCAAAAGAGTAAGCGAAATCAAGGCTACTGTCATAGGCAAAACTATGGATTGGATTAAAAGTACGGGAAAGTAGATCATTTACGGAAACTAAGCAGAGAGATATCAGAGCCCTGCGACGTCTCGGCATTTATAGGGTGATATTTTGGTGAAACCCCATCTAGTACAACCGGTATCATGCGATCAGGTAAAACACTTTCAATCTATAATAGAAGATGAGGGGAGAGACCAAGTGCTTTACGTTTAACTAAAACGGTTGGATGCCAGACTCTATCAAAGACCATTTAAATATCTAGAGCAACGATGTTGTTACTACAAAACACCAAAATTGTGTACGGTTCAAATGTTCCGTAAGAAAAGTCAGCAAGTCTATAGATGAGGGTCTAGTTCGGAAGCCATAATGCCGATCATTGATGAGTTGATTTGTTTCTAGATACTTCATTAGTTTAGAGTTAATGATAGATTCAAAAAGCTTTGAAAGAATCGAAGTGATTGCAATTAGTCGATAATTTGAGGCTATTTCAACAATTTGGAAATATTCCTGTCGAATAAGACAAGTAGAATAGTTTGCGCAAAGGTTTAGCCAAAATGAGCTTTTAATTAACAGAAATGAGAAACCATCAGGACTTACGGCTTTGGAGACGTTGATCCCATTAAGGATCTTGAACACATCCCTCTTACGGATTTGTATTGGCTGTTTTATAATTTGAAGCGAATCTACCAGTGATGATACTAGCTTGATCAAGGGAGTCAACAACCACTTCTCCGATATTAAATAGTGAAGGTATAGAAGAATTCCTGAAGTTATTCTTGATGGTCTTGACCGGGGACCAGAAGCCTTTGCTATCTTTGCGACTTGCCAACAGTCTGATCAAAAGGAAATTTTTCTCTCCAGATAATGGACTTCTAGGTGTTCTGTGCAGTCTTGTCGACTTCTTTCACTTCTAGACATGAATGCAATTGATACGCGCGAAAAGCAGACTTTCGCTTTTCTTACATTTACTTGGTTGAACTTATCGTTAAACCAAGAGCGATTTTACTCTTGTTGAGATTTGCTGTAAGAATAAAGAATGTATTTACCACATGCCAAGACTTCTTTCTCTAAGGTTCTGATTTAGAATTTCCCAATCAGCATTTAATTTTGTTTTTGTTTAAGGTTTTAGCTAAATATTCGACTATTGCATTTTACGAAATAATAAAACTGTTTTTCCAAAATAAATGTCTTGCTTTAAATGTAATAACTCACTACATCAATATATACAATGATTTCTTTGCCGTTGTGTTTTCAATTAAAACAAATCTCCCATCGCTTTTACCCGAATAAGTTCTGCTTCAAATTGAACGTTTCCAGAAATTTTTATGTCTTTTGCAAAAAGTGCAATAGAAGAATTCAGAAGATCTACTGCAGTTTTTTGTGGTCTTCAGGGTGGCTGGATCTGCCAGCAGTCTAATTATTACAATTTGAAGAAAAAAACAAAAACAAAAGGAAAATCTAATTACCCGCATAATAATTTATCCAAATCTTATAAATTGAAATTTGTACCACGAATTGCCCACATTCCCTGTAAATATACCACCAAGGATTATTTAATAACCTCTCATTTCCGCAGCCGTAACTTATCATAAATAACGCGCGCAATACTAATTTCAAGGTAATGAACACTTTCTTTCCCGGTCAAATAGAACGATGCATCCACACTTCCTTTTGCCTTTTTAAAGCATCCGGGATGTGCTTCAGACTCAGAGGCGAGATGGCAATCAACTTGTATTACAAACGCACGCCATCCATCCAGATCCAGCCAGCCAGCCAGGGTAGCTACTAGAACGCAATTAATTGGGAAACAGACGAAAACATACGAGAACTGTCTTTTACGTTTGCTTATAACTTACTTTCAGATAGCTTCCGGTTTCTTTACGTTGTTCTTTACGCACTATCTTGTATGTACGTCTGTACATATCTACTTACCGCAAATTAGAATCATAATCTGAAGACAACAACGTCGACTACCACTTTGCTATTTAAGAAAAATGATGCATAAAATGATTCTTGAGTGATCAATGAAGCTGGAAGTTCTCTCCCGAGTCAATCCGAGCGAAGCGGAACGAATATTTATGTGCCTCATGGTCTTTGTAGTGATATCGGATATAATTGAAAAAAGTGCATCAAGTCTTCCAGAAAAGAGGAAGACATGAAGGCATGAATTCAGGGCAACTTCCAAAAATATCTTCCATGTAACATTAGCGCAGCCGCAGAGGATTTCCGAAAAATTCAATATGGTCGCAATTAAAGTGCCGATGCTACACATATTCCCCTTTTTCTTATATCTATAGTGTGACTGGAAATAGATGCGCGGCTAATGTCGATACAGTAGTTAATGGATTTTTTATTTTATTTTATTGTCTGCTTTTATAAAACAAAAAGGAGTTCCTATACCAAAGACCGTTTTGCTTTTTACCGTCTGCCTGTGTGTAGTATAAAATGCGCAAGGCGAGACTTCTTCAAGAGGACGTGATTATTGCAGGCAAATGAGCTGATTTGACTTTTATGATATCTTCTGTGATTGCTTTAGGGGCCCATGCCCATTCATATACATAACAAACTAGAAATTTTTATGCCACCTTTGCTTGAATTGCCTATGCATTGAAACACCCCATTGCTGTCTTCATTCATGCACTCTTAAGAGAAAAACTTAATAACGGAACTGCTTGTTACTTCATCAAGCCGACGAAAGGAGTGATTTTTGAATAGGTCGGGTAAATGGTTTACGATTCTGTCGGTAATAAGAGCTACTAATTCTTTTGAGCAGCTGTTAACATTTAACTTAAAGGCTTTTAAGATTTAGTTTTCTTCCTGGCTTATAATCGTAAACTCCCTCTATATAATGTATGCCTTCTCCCATATAAGCGACTTTCATTCACTGCTCGTAAACTATTTTCGTATTTTGTTTTTTAATGTCCTCAAGTTTTTATGACGGAAAAGTAATAAGGGCTAAGACCGCTCCACTTAAATTTTTGTAAAACGAGATTTGAGAAAAAGTTTGTAGTTAACTACTTTTAGGAGATTATATTTTCAAATTAACTAATTTCTTTTTTTAAATGTTTAAGTTTAAGTTTAAAGGTTGTAGTGACCTGAAAGCCGAATAGACCATATTCAAAAATAATCGTCGGAATACATACATATATACTTCTTACAAGCTATGTCCACTCGCTATTATATTCGATATCCTCCATAGAAATGATTCGGCAAAGTATTTCATTTTCAGATGATAGTCATAAATGGCAGAATTAACTTATGTATATTCACCGATTGTGCAAATGTGAATATTTTATTCAACTTTGATTTGTTTCTGACAGCATCAATTTGATTGGTGTGTAGGACAGAGCATATGTTGCAGATAATGAAGTATCTGTAGAAACTAATCATCTCATCTACGATCGCCAATACGGCTTCCGAGCTGGACGCTCATCTGGAAATTACCTGACATTTCTCACGGAACGTTGGTATCGAAGTCTCTACATCTTTAATGAGTCCAAAATCGTTGCCCTAGATATTTCAAAGGCCTTTGATAGAGTCTGGCATCCAACCCTTTTAGCCAAACTTATTGTAGTGTAGTGTAGACAGCAGGCAGTTTTCAAGGTTCATTGCTGTCCTGATGAGATCGCCCTGTTACTACTGATCGAAACACCTTACACACAGTACCTATACTTCCAAAAATTTCTTTATGGAATTTTTGGTCTTCGGCTTTCAGGTCAGAAACTGACAGTACCTCGGTACTTGTTTTTTAATTTTCTTTGCTCATATACATTAGGTTGAGAATTTCCTGTAGGTAGACTCATATTTTGTACGGGTCTCGAAAGAGTAAAAACTCATTATCACTTCCACTTATAGTATTTGGTCTGTCCCCTCCTCTACTAATATGGATTGATAGTTTTTTATGCGGCCGCCAAATACGAGTTGTACTAGATGGCGTTTCATCTGAACCTCACCCTATAAATGCCGGTGTGCCCCAGGGTTTTGTTATCTCTTCATCTCTCTTCTTAATTTTCATTAATGATCTGCTTTCCATACATATGATCTGCCCATACATAGTTCCGCCGATACAGTACCCTTGATTTCGTTTACTCATTTGACACTCTTGCGGACTCCAGAGGGAATGCCACATGTGTTAAACGAGATTGCATGATTAGATCATTGAATAACGATCTTGCCAATATCCTCGTTTGAATCTAAGTCCCAAAGCTGTCTTATTTCATTAAAACAAGATCATAATTTATCCACTCCCGTTTCTTTTGATGGAGCACTAATCTACGATACACCATCCTTATGCCTTCTTGGCATTAACATCTCCAGTAAGTTAAGCTGGACAGATCACATCTTCTCAGTTGCCAAAGAAGCATCGAAATGCCTCGGATTTCTGAAAAGAGTGTAAAAAATATTTCAGCGCGTCAAATCTAGCGGTCCTCTACAAGTCTTATATCAGATCTAGAATGGAATACAATTCCCATATCTGAGACGGGGCTGGTCGCACACTCGCACATCCTTAGCTTAATTGGATATTGTCCAAAAGAGAACCTTCAAGCTCATTGGAGATTTGGCAATAGCTTGTCGTATTGACTCATTCGAGCACTACCGCAAAGTTGAATGCCTTTCGCTCCTTTATCGCTACTTCATGGTCAATGCTCCGAGGAAATATCTAGTCTGATCCCTTGTAAAATGATTCCTGCACGCAATTCTCGCGCTGCAGGCCGAGCACATTCTTTTACCCTTAAAATTACCTTCGGACGTGGAGTAAAATTCCGTGATGCTTTTTTATCCCGAACTGTGCGAATATGGAGCAGTCTAACATCTTCTGTGTTTAATCCGGGATACAATTACGAAAGTTTAAGAGTGACATACATCAGCACCTCCGCCGCTCTCCTCACATTCCCTAATTCCTTTCCCTATCTCCTTCTTGCCATTCTGTGCTTTGCATCATAGGGTATCCCCTGAGCTTGGCTTAATAATATTAAAAAATATATATATATATATATTCTAACGACGTTATCCTCTATTTACAAACTATATCTACGGAGCGGATTGCAATACTTGGTGAAATAGTTTTTTTTTTCTTTTTAAAAGTAGGGGACGAAAGATCAGAAGCACGGAATCCAAGGCGGCCCATTGTGCTAACCGGCCAAAATTCCTTTCACCAAAACCTTCCTCTCCTCTAAAGAGATAAGCTTTTCAGCTCATCCACAGATAGGAGGACAATCAAAGCGTATCAAACTTCCATTTTTGTTAGAGGAGCATGAAGCAAGCTGTGGCAGGTGATAATGCCAACCACAGTTTTATATTGTTCTCTACCGAGCACCAAGAGAAATTCAGTGAAAATTCTTTTAGGCCCATCAGAAAAAGTTTTGTAGACCTCCAAGTGCTCATGTTCCCCCATCGCTGTTGATGCGTCATGCATCCGCTTTGATCAGAGACCTGATCACCGAGGTTGGAACGCCTACGGCGGATTCTGGTTCAAGGAAGGGTGTCGAGCCTAGCTAGCAGGTCACCCCTGTCATTTTCCTTGTGTCTGAGTACCCACTGAAGGGACACCTTGTTGTGGAAACACAGCTTACCCAAAAACTTCTTGCAGTCCCGCAGTAACACAGATGTTATCCGAGGCCTCTCAGAGCCATCAAGGTTGCCTGACTGTTCGAGAAAATAGCGGTGTCCTTTCACTTGATTTTTATATCAAGGGCTTCCTCGCTGCGCCACTGCGATAGCGAAGACCTCAGCTCCAACTCAATGTCAGGTTCAAGAAAATAAACACCGACACTCTCTCTTTAGTTAGAGCCGTCGGTGAGAATTTTTAAAGCGGATCGAGGAAGGCTCAATAATGCTCTTCCCGCAGCCCACGATTCCTTTTCAAAAAACCTCACAGAGAAGCGACACCCAAAACAAAGCTCAGGTACCATTGCATCAAAAGTCATGCGGGCCAAGGGTTTTCTCGTTCCAGCCCAAATCGCATGGAGCCTGCAATTCCCACGTAATCAATCCTTTGTAGGTCCGCCAGCTTCCGAATCGTAGAAAGAGGCATACAAAAAGCATTGGTTTTATTATCGAGGTGTGCAGAAATACTTACCTGCGCAATAAATTAACAGTAGAGAATTCACAAATATAGTTTAGATTTGAACATATTATACAGGTTAGCTATAGGTTATATTAACAATTAATTTAAATGAACATTTTGTCTACCAGGTCAGAAAACGAACGAGTTTTTTACTATAAATGAACATTTTGTTTACCAGGTCAGAAAACGAACGAGTTTTTTACTATTATTTGAGACTCCTATTAAAAGGGGAAATTCTATGCAAGATTTTTCTGCTTTGGAATTAAAATTAAAATTTGTAGGTAAATGCAATGTGAATGTGGATGTGATAAAGAAAAAAGGAGGTTGATGGGCCTTGCAGCAGATATAAGGAGTTTTTTTGGAATTAAAGTAAAATTAATTTTTTTTAAGGGAATTTCCTATGTAATAAGAAAAAAACAAAAACATAAAAGAGGAAAAATTACTATGGAAAATAAGATCTATGTGGGAAATTAATAGAGACGCGTCAATAAATGATAATTATAAAAAAAAACGTTAAATATATTCAATATTACGTTATTAACCACTCCCTAAGACTCGTTATTTAGTTTAAATTAAAGCATGTAATCCCACAGTTGTAAAATTTAAGTACCTATATCATTATCAATACCAAGTATTTAAGAATTAACAATTCCCAGTAGGTTCTAATTCTTCTGTATTGAAATTACAATTTTACGGTACCATTCCAGAAATTACAAATACTTAATACTTAAAAATTCCAGAAAGTAATTGAATTTGAGATTCCATTACAAAAATACTTATAAATACCCAAACGAATTTAAAAAGTATTTCAACATAACTGTAGAATTGAAAGGAGTTACAACTTTCCTCCAATACTTCCAATTATTTTTAATTAGGTACTTTGAAAACTTCAGTATTAAATATGATATTGAGAATTTTCATAATTTTGCGGTAGAATTGCATGCGTAATGTTATGCAAGCTTTCCATCTTCAGTAGCAAAATTAATGAAATTATGCATCATAAAACTGTGCATGTGCGTGGACACATGTGTAGAATCAAATGAAAGGTAACATTCTGAGGCTTCCAAATCTTACAAGAAAATGTGACGGTTATTAGGTATTTTCGCGGGAAAGCCGTTAAAATTAAAAACAAAATAGGATCTTTCCCAATGTGTTGACTTAGCCGCTCTACAAGTCAGTGTCGGTACATTGGCTTTCGAAGAATAGAGGCATTTTTTGTATAATATATAAGGGATATTACACATACCATGTACATGCAATGGACTATAAATCTGGCTAGGGTTGGAAATATCGTTTCCAAGGAACTGAACTCTGCTCCGAGTAGGAGCGGAAAAATCTTAGAAAAACGTCTTTTTACAAATCGGAACAAAACATTAAAATCTCTGAAGAGGACTTTTTCCAAAGAACAAAATATTTTTTAGCTCTGTGTCACTGTCTCACATTAGGTTTGAGTCGAAACCATATCCATCCAAGCACTGGCCGAGTCGGAGGTTAAATCTTATGTTGGATGGTATGATGGATGGGTGGGGAAAACGCTATGTTTTGTTCAGCGTCCCATAGGAATGTACATATTTACATAATGTAAATTTTTTGCTTGTATGAGAAAATTTGGCGTTTCCCAGCGAGAAATAGAAGGGCTCAAAAACACATGCAAAAGCTCTGAGAGCTTATCCTCACCATATGTACATGATTGCAGGAGAAGTGCACACTTGACGATTCCAGGGAGCACCTTGGAGCGTTTATAGGCAATACAGAGAGAATCAAGAGAAGCTTTTTTCAAGATTTCAGTTTTTTTATGTGTTCTAAATGCGCTCCTTGTAAACCTATACGAATTGCAATGACATGTTGCTAAATAAAATGATAAAAACAATATTGTCAACAGTTTATTATTCAAAACGAAATCACATACTTCAACTAACTACTCAGGAATGACATTTTTTCTCCATCTTCTACTTTGAAATGCATATGAGTAATCTTTTCATGAATAAGCGTAAATCTGTGAAGAGGTCTGCTTCCAGATAGATTACTTTGGCTATGTTAAAACATTGCTTCCAAAAAGATTTTTTTTGCTATGGTATGGAAGCGCTTCCCTTTGCAAGCACTTCTTATATTTCCGGCTGAGTTCATACAAAAACTTTCCGCTAGTATTTAGTGGTGCTAGAGAAGAAACAATTTTCTACTTTTTAGACAATGTTTTTTTTATATTCTAAGAATATTTTTTAATGTAAGTAACTGATTTGTCTTTTATGTATGGAGTTTTGCATTTTGTCAAGGGAAGCAGTGCTTCCTTTGCTTCTAACGACGAACCGCCCCTGTTATAACCAGCGACATGAGGGGGTAGAGTGTTGGTTGGTCATTCGGTCGAATGCTTAAACTGTTTATTATCATATGAGTAAAAATCACCATTATATGTTGTACAACAAGGAAGATACGGGGGTTTTATGAAAAGCTAGCAAATTTTTTAATCCACCACTTCAACCTATCTCCTGTTTCATTTATAACCACCATTTCAAAATCACCCTGTATTATCGAGAAAATCTCATAGTGGTGTTTATTATATTTTTGAGACCATTCCCTTTAACTCGTACACGAATTTGTCTGTCTATTTATTTACATATTTCTCTTTTACTATTTTCGACACTCTCGTAGACCCACTTTTCGTCATCACCGCGAGATGAAATTTGGCACACAGGTTCATGTCGCATGACAATTGAATCTATCAAAATTTGAACCGGAAATTTAAATGGAATACCCGGAAAATCGGGAAAAATCATTTGAAAATTTGGTACAAATTTGATTAGTGGTAAATCCGTTTCAGGAAAAATGCACAGTTTTCTGATTTTTCCGAAAAAAAATTCCGGAATTTTCCGACATTTCCGGAAAATTTTCCGGTAAAAATGTTTTCTAAATTATGCAGGGTCAAGTTCCCTATCAACTGGCATCATTACTTTCTCTCCGACAATGGTGAAAACTTGCAGAAAAAATCGAGGAAAATTCATGTAAAACGCTTTTCCGGAGTTTTTCAGACCAAGGAAGCGTTTGAGCGTTTTGCAACCTACGACAAAGTTGTACAGCGAAATGAGTTGCATAATGTTGCTTTTGTGGAAAGCTCCGTGGAAAACCCGGAAAAGCGGCAAGATCATCGGACAAATTTTCATCGATATGCTTAGTGTGTAACGAAGTTACAAATTTAAACCGAATTAAATTATTTTTTTTAATTAAATAGCGGGCAAAAATAATTTAATTCGGTTTAAATTTGTAACTTCGTTACATCCCTCTCTTTCTTCAAAGTGAAAAGAGTCATAGATTTTATGCCATTAAAAGCGAGGAGTAGAAAACTCTTTCCTTGTCGGACTTTATTTACAAAGTACCAATTCATCCCTTTAGAAAACTCAGTCAGACAGGCTCGGGAGTTCACTTTAACACATACAAAAAACTAGTTCATGATAAGTATAAATTCCAAAAAAATGTCACACCTTCAGGTACTTCTTACTGGTTAAAACTAGTAGTTCAAAACCTCAACCTCACAAAAGACATTTGGCCCACAAACTCTGATTTATTTATTGTAACTAAATGAACTTTGGCTTCATAATTCAGGCGACTTAACTTTCTGTAGTCTTATAGGCTAAGTTTATATAAAATTAAAAAAATATAACAAAACAAAAAATATTTCATGGTGTTGAACTCTGGTTCTGGGTCTTCTGGATTTAAACATCCTGTACAAGTCCTCGCGATCGGAGGATCCACTTCCCGACCGCTAGACGTCGGGCCCGGACGGAACCAAACGGAGTCATCACTCGGCACTCTTGTCCCTTGGGTTGGAGCACTTGGAGTCGGCGACGGGCTGCTGCGAAAACCTTCTCGGGATAGTTGTGGGCGTGAACTTCTGGGGGCTTTGTTTCAATTACGGGTTTCGGTTGTCGTGGAATTTTTGTCAGGCTCTAAGGCTCCAATAATGCATATGTCGTAGACACTTGACGTAAAAATTAGTACTTCATGAAAATTCTATGGTGATACTGTAATAGTTTGCGCTTAATGCATTTTTACACGAAATTTTTAGTCTCTTCATGTGTTACAAGCGTTTATGCAGATAGTGAAATACCAACAGATATAACCGAATACTAGGAGAAGAAGATGAACGGTGAATTGTGTGGTTGCGCTCAGACCTTCGAGACACACGTACACACAAGCACGTACACATGCGGCCAAGGCCCTCGAGAATACTTCCCAAGCCATGAAACAGAAATCTATATGTATGAGTTGTGAGTCCGTTTTCTAAAATGTTCTATATTGATACTTATGGAAAAAAGCCAAACAGTGACTTTATATATGTCATGGAGCCGTTCAATAGCTCTCAGCTGAGTAATAATTGCATGTGTTATGTATGTGTAGCCGGAGTCCGAATCTGTAGGCAGCTACATTTGATATCATAAGCCCACGGCATCCCATGACCGCACAGCGACATTACAATGATTACTCAGCTGAGAATTTTTGCTTGAAAAATCGTAGTCATTTGGTAAGATAATTTTTTTTAAATAATTTTGTTAGGAAAGGTATTAAAATTTTATTACGGTTCGGAAGATAAGAAAGCAAGCTTAAGATTATCGGAACACCATTTTTCTGTATGAATATTAGTTTAGGGCGGAGGAGCTATTCAAATCAATAATTCTTCAAATGAGAACTTAACTTCATAACCTTCAGTTATGACGTTGGCATATACATACGTTAGCTCCCAATAGAAAATCAATCAATACGGGTATGGTCTATTAAATATATGATCAACTAACAAAATTTCTGCGTGTTTGCTTATATCAACTTCCATCGGTGGTGTACCTGGAAGGAATCAGTTTAATTATAATAATAATAAAATGGCGTCCACTGCGAGATAGGAGTCTTTTTAGTGTCGAATCTGGATTATGATTTTCACTTTATTGTGTTTTTTAGCTAATTAGGACTCTCCGACCTCCGACTACAATATTATTATGGCCCTGTAATTATAGAATTTGTAAGGCAACTGCATAAAAACTGACTGAATAAAAACAAAACCACATATAATTTCTTAAATATTTTTTTTTTAATCTTTTTCATATTCAAGACAATTCTATGACTAGAAAACTTAATAATAAGGTACAACCCTAGTGCGAATAAAAAAAAAACACCTAACCATTTTTCGGTTACATTGAGATCACCTCTAACCTGATCTAATTTAAGTAACTTTTTTCATTAGGAAATTGTGAGCCCTGTTGTAACACTGCTCACACAGTGGTTAACTTTAAACGAATATAACTAAAAATATCCTTTTAAACAGAATAAAATTAAAAAAAAAAAAAACTGTACACCTCAGCTACCATTTATGCAATTTCATCAGTGCAATTCTCTCTTAAAATGCTAAAGTTTGACTTAATTTAATCGCTGAATTGAACAAAAAATAAACAAACCAAAAACATTATTTACAAAGCACGAGACAATCTTGTAATTGACTTTTTTTTTACTTAAAACTTAATTTAAAAATAATTTACAAAAATTCATTTAATTTCTATTAAAAATAGGAATTTGTCAGAGATTTTCTAACTGATTTATTAACAAAGTCCAAAATATTCACGTCAGGCTCATTGCTCGGGCTAACCGAACTCGAAAGTCTCTGTAAAGCATTTTACCTCCAACTGGAACCCGGCTCAAGTACATATCTAGACTCATTAAGCAGAGAGCTTTTCCATTCATGGGGAATTTCTGTGCCAGTTCTGGTGTTGGATCTAGACCCTCTGATACCGCCATATTTATAAGCCATTTCCAAACATCAGCTCTTGTCCAATCTCGTGGATCAATAGGTAAACCATCGGAGCCTGTTTGAATCTCTTGGGATTTCTTTGGTGCTGTTGTTTGTAACTTATTCCATCGGAGATCAGTTTCTCGGGTGCAAACATTAACTGTAGATAAATCTAATGGTGGTACACGACCTGCGTACTTACTAAATCCAGACTCAACTTGCATTTTTGATGATGTTCAATATCCTGAAAATAAAAAAATAAACAAAATTAGTAATCGCTTTTGTTGTAAAAAAAAAACAAATAGAAAAAAATTGCATGCCTCATTTCTGACTCATTTTTAAGTGAAAAGTCCACAATAATTTATAGCGATTAAAACGCTTAACTGGCTTCCACCTGTGAGTATGCAACTTCGTAGGTTCATTTGTGGTTGATTGAATTAAATTTAAAGAAAAAACAAACGTATTTCCGGTAGAAATTCACTTAATTTTATTTGTTATTTGCCATACGGGTCTTACCTTCCTTCCGTTTCTGTTTCTTTGCAGAGTGTTCTGTTATCTTTTGCGTTTTATACTTTTTAAAATTCATTTACGTACACATGCGCAATCAAATTTTATCTAACTCAACTGAATGAACAACTGATTACTATGTATATTTTGTGGTTCAAAGTGTTTTTGGTTTACTTAAATTAGAACAAGTCTTGTTTAAAGTCTCCGAGAGATGAAGTTCAGGTGTCGAATGGAGATATTTATAAGCTTTTGGTGATACAAGCAAGTTTGATTTTATTAAATTTGGAAGAAAAAAAAGCTGTTTGATGTTCACCATTTCCACCATAGTTTTGGTGTGCCTTTCGGATATTCCACCGAAATGGACACACTTGATAGCTAGTAGGGTAGCTAACATCAGATATCGATTATTATAAGTGAAGTAGTGGTTACATAAAATCAAAGGATTGTCTTACAGATTGGGTATCTAGATGCAGTGCAATATGTATGCATATGGGCCTGCTGGATCTTGGCCAAAGGCCCCATCACCCATGGAATGAATAATCAATAAAATAAAAATCGAAAAAAAATCATCTTATTTATTGAGAAGAATTAAAAAGTTATCGATAACTCTTATTTCATAACCAAAACAAGAAATTATGAAATAATGGTTATCCGATTACCAAAAACAATTAATCAATAATTCTACATGTCAGAATTGATTATGTGAACCGTTTAATGTAGAGGAGCAAGAAGATATTTACGTCTTACAATGATTAATTTTATGTATGAGCAATCGATCCGAGATTTGTCTGGTTGCCGAAAATACATCTTAGTTATTTTAAGTTACGTTAAAGAATTTCTCAGTGCTTAAATATGGTGTTTTAAATATAGTGCTATAGCGAAAGCACCGATAGGTAGGCTCTATAATCAGCGAAGAGAATTCTAGATTTATAGGCCTGTGTGTAAGTTGGTTAATCCCAGATGGGAAGAACTAATAACAAGAGCGATCTCAAGACACCTTTGTCCCAAGTTATGTCTTAAGAAAAAAGAAACTCTGCTAAGGAGCAAGTACCAAAGAAAAAGTACTTAAGTACAAGTACCGAAGGCCTGAGTACTTCAGCATAAGTACAAGTACCGCATGTATGAAAAGTACTTGTAACTAAGTACTAAGTCTATAAAAAGTACTGAGTACTTTTATAAGTACCTACTTTTTTAGAATCTTTGTACGTTGGCAGTAATATAATGAAGTTTATAGAGTTTAGTTAGTCGATATTAATAAATAAACCAGTGGTTACTATATTATAGTTTTCAAAAGGTATTTATTTAATAATAGACACCGGCGCTATATGCACAGTAAAACGTTCACTTCTCATTGCTACGCTCATATAAACTGGTAGAGGCCCAAGCACCTGTTGTCGCCTCCAATGATGCATAAAAATTATAAGCAAAAAATTTCCAGTACATTTCTAACAGAATTAATTGAGGCCTTCCCTACATCAGGTCTAGGCATTGTTGATTTTATATTGGAGCAAGGCATTGCTAGCATATCTTTGGTTACGTTATCAAGACTAGGCATCGTTGCTTTTATATTGGAGTGAGGCATTGTTGGCTTACCCTTGGTTATGTCATCAAGTCGAATCATCGTCGATTTTATATTCGAGCGAGACGTTACTGGTTTTTGTTCCACTTGCCCAGTCTTGTTTGTATGTTATTAGTTTGTCTAACGTTCTGCATTGACGCATGAGTGCGGCAGATGCTTTAACAGTTCTTTGCGTGCTTTAAAACTCAACAGAAAAGGAGTTTCGCTAGAGATTGTGTTTGCTTTTCAACGAAGAATTGATATTTGTAGGTACTTAATAGACTCAAAAATACTTAATTAAATTATTGGTACTCAAGTACAAGTAAATAGAAGCTAGTACATACTTACATATGTTCAAGTACTAAGTAGGGCATTTCAAAAGTATTGAGTAATAAGTCTTAAGTAACGAAAATGTACTTTAAGTAGTACTTAAGTCTTTTTTTTTTACTTAAGTATTGCCCAGCTCTACTAAGGCGAACCATAATGATTTAAGGAATCCTACCTGCTACCATTTAAAAAATTTGTAATGAAGCAATATTTTTTAAATGTTTTATAATATTTGATAGCTTAGTTCATTACATATTTTGTGTGGAATACATATAATATCTACTAAATGACCTTCCTCCTACACATGCACATGCACAGGCACATACACCACATGCTCTTTTGACTAAGTTTTCCATAACATTCTAACACATTTCTGCAACTCTTGTCCTAATTTCTTCAAAAATTTTGTCTTGGAGTTGTAGAACTACTCTGTAATTTGCATGTGTAGCCTTATACTTTAATTATCCCCACCTCCTTTCAACATTATTTAACCAGGAAACACGTCAAAATCTTATTGGAAGACAAACCATCCTACTATAGAATCAAATATTTTCTAGACACAATTAATCCAATTCAGGTTAGGAAAATCTTTGAAGAGTATGTCAATTCCAGTCACCGTAACTGTAAATTGTCTCGTTCTTCTTAGCTTACCACCCAGCTCTTGAGGATTAAGTCAATTATAAGAAGTTCACGCAAGGATAGATGGTGTGTCTATGTCTACCTAATTAGAATTGGTGATGCTTTGGACTAACAAGGACAATTACAAAAGATTGATTTCCAAAATAACTCATCTGCTGGTAACCGATGAAAGTTGTCAACAATAGATTTACAACGGATGAGATGTTGGAGATACAATTATTTACGCGATCAATAGTTTTGAAGATGCACGTCATTTTTACTTTGTCTAATAATTATTGCAGTAGTTTTATTATTTATTATTTTTCTTATTCTCATAAGTTTAGTCACTGCGATTTGTAAAATCCTTTGCAACATTAACCCTAAGTGCCCTAGGGCGCCCATTCGAACAAAACAAGGCCTATAAAATACTTGCGGGTAATTTTTGTAATATCCTCTGACAATAGAAATGCCTTTTCTAGATGTTTTAGCATAAGGCCTGAAACACAATTGAAGCTTTTCAGCCAGCTTGAGAATTGTTGACAATGTAAATCAGTGCAGAAGAACACAATTGGAGCTTTAGCTTTTCTGCCAGCTTCAAACTGGCTTGATATTTGATCATATTGCAAATTTCAAGCCCAATGGCTGCCAACTTGAGGGAATTTTTAATGTTGCCAATTGTGCGAATGTCAAATATCAGATGTGAATGGCTTCTGCTGACACATTTTTTGAGACCATTGAGAAGTAAACAGCTACCAAAAATATTAAAATGGATGCAAACTTATAGAGTTGGTGAAAGATAAGCAGTTCTTGTGGGACATAAAAAATAAACTTAGTATTACTTTTACATATAATTGGTATATCTGGAAAACTATCCAAAAAGGTATGAATTTATCGTAATTTTGGAAAATCGGATGCATTACTGTCGTTCTTTAATAAAAGTTCTTACCATAAACAAGTTAAAGTTGTAAATGTCAATTCGGCTTTTTCAGTCAGCTTTAGAAGAAAGCTGGCGATAGAGCTGCCTGAAAGGCTCCAATTGTGTTTCAGGCCTTATACGATCAAGAGTTTCATAGTCGCAGACGACGTCTTCAGTAGTTGTTGTTTTTGTATGATGATGCCATACAAAACCAACAGGTCTCGCTATTGATCTTGCCTCTCTTCTTAACATGACATCTGAATGAGCAATGCTCGTTATGAGTCTGAACTCTTTCCTGCTGAGCGTGAAGAATATTTTTATCCTCTATTGCAAATACGATATAAATTTCTTCTTTTGTCTTAGCCCCGCCGGTGTTTTCGCAGTGGACCAAATTTATTATGTCCTCCCAATGTCTGACTTTTGTCCAAAAGCATCTAGCCGAAAACAGGCCAATAAACAAAGCTCTGGCTTCTTCCTTTGCAAGGTGGTCCGTAATTTCTTTGCCTTGGATGCTTTCATGTCCTGGCACTCGAATCAGTGTAACCTTATTTATTTCGGCTAGGTGATTCAAGGCAATAAAGCAGTCTCAGTGTAGCTTAGATTGAAAGGTATACGAATTTAACGCTTGAGTGCTGCTTGGATTGCTTTGTATATTTTGCTCCAATCAAGTTCTTATTATTATTGTGTTGTGAATACAGAGTTCTATGGCATGAATTTTTGCCTGGAAAATGATAGATAAGGCCTCCAACTTGTTTTAGCGAGTCGATAGTTCGGTCAATATATACCCACGCTCATATGTACCATTTAAGAAATCCTTTTTAAAATGATGATTGGTCACCAAAATGTCACTGTTGACAATCATCTTGAACAGTGTTTCAATGTTGTAGCGTTTCTGCATTACACCTGAGACAGAATTGATCATCGGATCCTGTGGGACTTCTTCAAGGACTTTCAGATGGCCGATCATAATGCCTGTATTAAGGAGATTTGAGCCATCTGCAGTTTTATTGCGTTGAGGATGGCTTCGTTCTTAATATGCAGATGTACTGAAAGCAGGTCCAGTATACTCTCTAAGATTACAGTCAGGCAGGTATAAGCATTGCACCAGTTACACCTAAACATGCAAGCCGTTGTAATTTTTGTATATTGCATAGTTTAAGCTGCCTTTTTAGTTTTTGGCCGCACCAAATAAGTAAAGCGCATATGATTATGAATATTCTAGTAGATAAGACCACAGAGTCATTTTTGGTTTGAACCCTCAGGTCCTGGCAAAAAGCTTAAGACATGTCTATGTTACCACTATTGGAGTAGTTTCCCAGCAAACAATTTCTCGAAGCTTTGCTTTTGCGAAGAATTCTCGAAGAAGTAAAGAGTAGGAAAGAAATAGTTTTGGAAGTAAATAAAATGATCGAAATTTTCGACCCAGCGATCAGAAAGGTCTCATCGGTATTGTTATCTCTGAGCGCCTACCATAGAAGTTCAATAATGGAGGTCACACCAACTTGAACTTCTATGGTAGGCGATCAGAGATAACCATACCGATGAGACCTTTCTGATTGCTGGGTCGAAAAGTTCAATAATTTTTTTGCACTTAAATGCATTTTGTAAATTTATTGAAATTATTTTCAATAAATTTTGAGTCTGTTAGACGAGAAATCTTCTTCGTATAAATAAAATCCGTCATTTATTAGTGATTCGCTTTTCCAAGATGAACTACAAGGTTTGACTTAAAACAATTTGCTGATCTCATATTTCGATAATTTTTCATTTTAACTAAATATACTCGAAGTTTTACCTACTCTGAAGAGTCAAGTAAAAACTGTAAGTTCTGAGAATTTATTCCGTTGCGAAATTCATGCGCATTTCAGAAAATTCTTTCATTTCTGACTGACTCTCGCGATAGTGGTGCTTTTTGTCAGAGGTTAAATTTTATAATTTTTGTCAGATAAAATCATGCGCTCTCCGTCAAGAGCAACAATAATTTCCTCTAATATTACTTCAAGAAAATAATAAATGAAATCATTATGAAGATATTCTATCTAAGGTGTGTAACAGGTAATAACTCGTTGACCCGTTTCGATATCAATTCATTTCTTCAAAGAAAACTCGAATATATAAGTCAATCAAAATACATTCAAAAAGTTCAAGATACTTTCGATAAAATGATTCGGAATCAAATCGTTTTAACGATTCGATATAGCGTTCCTTTTGTTTCTTTTTCGGATCGATATCGAATCGAAAACGACTTCGAGATCGAAGTCTTAGTTCACCTTAACGAATCGTGTTCGATTCGATATCGTATCGTAATTATTTCATTTTGAAAAAAATAAAAAAATTTGCTTGTAATGAATGCCAAAGAACCTATAATTTTTCGTTTATGGAAACTTCACAAAAACAAAAAAAAACACTTCAATTCTGTAAAGCGTGCAATTTTTGTTGACTCTCCAACTATGAAGATGAACTGGATAACGGAAAAGTTTTCAAATTGAAAGATTTAGCTAAATCATATCCATACATTTACATTACAGTGCAATTTTGAACACACCTTAAACCATAACTCAGTTCTTTGTACAAATAATTTTTCCAGAAAAACATATTTATATTGTGATAAGGTCTATAGATTTTTATCATATGGCTGATTCCATATCACATGATCCCACAAGAAAAATAATAAAAGTAATGTAAAAAAAAAAAACTTGTCATTTCCTGAGGAGATCAATATAATTATTATCGATAACTATACGACAACACGCACTTTTCAAGTTGGAAACATAAAATTTGAACTCTGATAAAAAAATTCATGATTACATGCGACATCTATCTGCAATCTAAGCCAATTACAATACTTATTGTGAAAGAAAGTGCAACTTTCTTATCAAATAGGTACCTGTGTACATAAAAGAAGTAGGTATAGGCTGTATGTACCTACATATTAAGGAGGTATTTCAAAATCTCTTTTCAATTTCCGCATAAGAAGCTATATTCAGGATTGATAAGACCGCAACGGATATTATCGCACGTTTAGCTAAAAACAACAACATTTCGAAGTAGAAGAAGAAAAAAATCGCACCCCTTCCGTTACGTAACGACTTTTTACTATTTCCGCCCTTTATATTATGGAGAATTTGAATCTAAACTGCTGTCGGTCGCTTTATTCATTCATTCGTTCATTCATTTACCATCCGTTCGGAGATAATCAGAGGTCCATTCACACACAAGTGGATTTATGATAAACACGGAAATACCCTGCCATATGGGACTCTTTGTGGGATAACGAGTATTCGAGATCCCCGGTTTGTGAAAAACAGCATCATTTTTTTTTGCGCGTCAATTATATTGTTAGTTCTCTTCCATTCATAAGCGCGTCCGCATTACATACTGCGTCTAATGAAGATCACAGCGACAACAACAAAAACAACAGCAACCACAACAACAAGAACAACAATAACACAGCAACATCGAGTGAAATTTGTTTTGGTCAACGATTACTGATCGAACTGAACCATTTCCGTTTTATGGTGGTCATTTTTAATTCGCATAAATTCCGGTTCTCGGTTTATGCATTATGTGTGAGGCCGCCACTTACATATGTATGTCACGTGATGATGTTTATTTCCTTTCCGCTTTTGATTGCCAATTCTTCAGCAAGGTCTTCAAGGTCGTCACATTATTGCATTTTGTTAACGAACTTCTCTAATCTAATCCAGAATTTATAGGTATATATGTATGTAGTATTATAGGTATGCGCAATGTAGGTACATACCTAAATAGAATGAAAAAAAAAACAAATAAACACAAAATCTGCATAATATGACGTTGAAAGGAAGCCGACTGTTTGTACATACTACTACGACTCGTCTGGCTCTCCAGATCATCTGAATTTCCGCATCCGAACAATGCGGTTATGTTTTGTTTATTGTTGATGCTTTAAAACAAGAAACTACCGAAACCAACATTCATATCATGTTTTGTTGATGCACATATTATGTAATATGTAGGCGAGTGAAACATTACTCCGCGCCATTGTTTTCATTTTGTTTTCTTTCACTTGCTCAAGCTGCGCACGCCGGTCGGCAGCTCTGGCGGGCGGATGAGGAACTCAATTTAATAATCACTGAATGGCTTTCCTCTTTTTTGTTTACAAAACTTAATTGGATAATTTTAATGGGGGAAGTAGATAGTTTCGTGGATTTAGGTAGAAAATGCGTGAGAACGTAAGTTTTGTCGGGATGTTTACTTTGTGTTTGCAATTTTTTGTTTTGTGTTGTTTTGTTTTGATTTTTTGTCGAACTCACCTGTTCCAGAGCAAAAATAAAAAAACAAAAAAAAACTTGATTTTTCTATAGAATAAAAAAAATCTTTTTTTGTTTTTTGTTTTTTTTTTTTATTAATATTATGCAACAATACGATGATTGCCAAATTTTAGGCTCGATAATAAAAAGCTAATAGTTGCTTGGTCTCTTTGTTAATATAGACAATACGATTTACGCAATCGCATAATTAGTTTAGTGTAAAATTAAATTTTTGCATGCAACCGCAAGACGATTAAAAGGAATCTTTTAAAGAGAAACTGTAATATGTGTTTAACATTTTGACCACAATAATTAAATTCACTTTCAATTTATTATTCTCTAACAACTATCACAATTAGATACTAAGTTCTAAGACACTAAGAGTATCCTGGATCATTGGATATTTTAAATTGATTTGGTTTAAGATAATTCGGTTAAATGCGAGTCGGGCTCTCGCAATCAGGTTTGCGCACCAGAACTTTATCAACGAACCGAAATTTCATACGGACATTCATTTAGAGGGTATCATAATAATTGGTCTTAGACCAATGCTAGCTTTCTTACTTGTTATTATTTAAATATAATTTTTGTAAAGTATATATGTATATATAATAAAGATGTTACAAAAAAAGAGGCAATTAAATAAACATACATATTTGATTCTGGCATGAACAAACATACATCATCTGTCCAGCACATCCAAACAATAAATTGACCTAGATCAAGATCTGAAATTTTCAACACAGTAATTTTATGAAAAACAAGTAAAGAATTGGCTAGAATTGGTCTAGGGCCAATTCTTATAATATCCTAGTTAAATGGTGGTATATAATTATGTGCAAATCTGATTTTTGTGTTTTTTTGCAAAAAGTAAAAAACAAAAAAACAAAAAAGAACCGGCCAAAATGCGAGTCGAATTCGCGCACGAAGGGTTCCGTACCATCGCAAAAAATTTAACACTGTACTTTTTATTTATTTTTTCAAATGAGAGTAGGCGTCATGTGAAAAAATAATGCTGTCATTTGAAAAAAAAAATGCCTGCATATGAAAATAATAATGAATGAGAATAAGACGAGGAAAAAAACGCCGAAAAAATCACGTTTCTTGTATGGGGGGGGGGGCCTTTAATTTTGCATTTAATTTTATTTTTATTATTTGTTGTTATAGCGGCATAGTCTGCGAAAATTTCAACTATCTACCTATTCCAGTTCATGAGATACAACTTGGTGACGGACGGACAGCGAAGTCTTAGTAATAGGGTTTCCGTTGTTACCCTTTGGGTACGGAACCCTAATTAATTAAAATGATTAAACCAATTTCATAAGCTTTCATTTTGTGAAGAACTTTTCAGTACATTAAAAACGTCTAGGACTGACTATTTTCACATTAAACGTAAAACACCTACATTTTTATAAGGCAACACCAAGTAAGGGTTGCCCCAAAGGGGCTGGCTAATGAGATGAAAAGACTTAGAGATTTAAACATAATAAGCAGATGTGGGCGATCAGCTCCAAGAATTCCTACAGCGGGGATTTCACCAACTACTTCAACTCTATTAAGTGTCCCATAAATTTCTTTTTCATTATTTTGTCATAATTCAAGCATGGATATAAGTAAATTTTTCGGCTTTAGTTTTATTTTTGAGGCTCTGTCATTTTCCGCAACATTTCATCCACTTTGTCTGTTTATTTTATCTATTAACAGCAAGCAACGCTTAAACGAAATCTCAGTCTTATTTTATTTAAATAACTAATTTTAAGACATATGAGCCTACCAAATATATAGTGAAAAACAAAAGTTTTGTATGGCATCACTAAGAAGGGATAACCCAACTTAGTCCATTTTTGAAATTTTATTTACCATTGCTATGAAAACACCACGTAACAATTTTTTTGTATGGCAACCCTACGAAGGAGTTTGCCAGATTGGTCCCATTTTTGTACTTAATTTAATTTTTTTTTTTTTAGAAAGTCGCGTATACAAAATGTCAGCTTTTGTCGACGAGTGAGGCAGTGTCCAAATATATATGTAGTGAAAACCTAAAGTTTTGTATGGCAACTCCGAAAAATGGTTGCCCGATTTGGTCCATTTGTAACTTGTATTAGCAATTTTCATGAAAACGCCGTGTACAAAATTTGAGCTGTCCACGTCGACGTGTTCTCGGACAGTTTCCAAATATATAGTGAAAAATCAAAGTTTTGTATGGCAACATCAAGAAGAGTTTGCCCGATTCAAACTATGTTTGTAATCTTATTTACTATTGCAATGAAAACACCAAGTACCTAATTTTATTTCTCCCCGTCGCGCCTTCTCATACAGTGCCAAAATCTATAGTTAAAAACGAAGTTTTTCTATGGCAACCTACGAAGGAGTTGCCCGATTTAAACCTGTTTGGAACTTAAATTTTCAATTTTTTTATAAAAACGCCGTGTACAAAATTTGAGCTCTCCACAAAGTTGACGGGTTCTCAGGCAGTTTCCAAATATATGTATAGTGAAAAAATAAAGTTTTGTATGGCAACCCTACGAAGGAGCTGCCCGATTTAAACCATTTTTGAACTTGTATTTGCAATTTACATGATAACGCCGTGTACAAAATTTCAGCTTTCCAGGTCGAAGCGTGCTCAGGCAGTTTTCTAGACCTCGACAACAGCGCCATCTATCGTGTCCACTATCCTATCTTTCAAGCTGGAACCAACCAAACACATTCACAAAATTTGATTGAAATCGGTTGGGCGATTTCGGAGATTAGTGTGTACGAACACAGTGACACGGGTTTTTTATATATTAAGATAATAAAAGTCAGGCAAGAATCGAAACGGCATTCCGAAGCCCAATTTAAACCTGTTTGGAACTTAAATATTCATTTTTTTTATAAAAACGCCGTGTACAAAATTTGAGCTCTCCACAAAGTTGACGGGTTCTCAGGCAGTTTCCAAATATATGTATAGTGAAAAACTAAAGTTTTGTATGGCAACCCTACGAAGGAGCTGCCCGATTTAAACCATTTTTGAACTTGTATTTGCAATTTACATGAAAACGCCGTGTACAAAATTTCAGCTTTCCAGGTCGAAGCGTGCTCAGGCAGTTTTCTAGACCTCGACAACAGCGCCATCTATCGTGTCCATATCCTATCTTTCAAGCTGGAACCAACCAAACACATTCACAAAATTTGATTGAAATCGGTTGGGCGATTTCGGAGATTAGTGTGTACGAACACAGTGACACGGGTTTTTTATATATTAAGATAATAAAAGTCAGGCAAGAATCGAAACGGCATTCCGAAGCCCATAGTACCTCGTGCGCACTACTGGCTGATTAGGAAGCGTGCGTCCAAGCTAAGTAATGGGTATATTGCTTTTCATTCTCCGTTTTTCGGTGGTTTAGGAATTTTTAATGAAAGGAAGACCCATATTCAAAAGGAAGCTATCAGCACTACGCTCGGGAAAGTTATTGCTTTCGTCAGTCGTGAAGAAAATCTTCCAAATTCAAATTATTGATAAATTTGACTGGAAATTGGCTGAGACAGTCATCGGGCTATTATAGATCACTTATCTTTCGATAAATTCAACAAAATCTCTGTGAATTAACTATAAAAAAAAAAATAATCCACTTCTCTTCAAATTCTCCAGTCTAGATTTAACTTAGCTTTTTCTGTCGATAATTTTACATCCAGCAATTTAATCAATACAATAAAACATATGACTATAGTTCACATAGCAACAACTGTGTAATGACTTTACCGATAATGTTGGATGACCTAAATTTTATTCTAAAAGTAGCTTACCATATCAATCTTTCCGCAATAATTCGAAAATCCATCTTCAAAGCAGCCGAGATATTCGTTTTCCTGCACTGCGATGATATTTTAAATGCAAAAATTGTGTGATTAATTAATTTCATTTATCTCTCCGAAAACATAAAACTGTTCAATTTCTGTTTATTTCGATCTATCAGATGAAAATATCAAGAAAATTAGAAACCAACCGAAGACGATGACGAACGATCGACATTTCTTGAGCACAGAAGATCAGTTTCTCTGGTCGTCTATTTTTTGATCGTTTTGTAATGTGCCGACAGATTTAACAGCCAGAGCGGATCGAAGAACATAAGCCGCCATGTGCTGTCAATTTAATAGACCAAAATAACGTCAAGTAATGAATATTACTCTAGAAATATTGACTGGTGCCAAAATTTACATTACCACTTCCGCCTTATGGACAGGACGAAAGCCTATCAAATTTTACTTAGTTCAATGCTGTATTGAATAGATCTGTTTATATGTGTGTGTGTGTGTAAATGACAACCGAAATGAAATTGAAAAACGTGTAAATGTAAACATAATTTTACGATCGCCTGTATTGCAGCATCCAATTTTTAAAGTACATACAAAAGAATACAAAATTTTTTATATTGACTGCATAAACATACACAAAATGTGGGGGAAATCCCACGCCTTTTACTATACTCAAGGGTCATAAATTGACTTCAGATGACACTTTTATGTTAATTGATGGGAATTTTGGAAAGTCTTTCGTTTTATTGCTCCGAATGTGAGTTGTTTAAAGTAATATATAAAAAAAAAGACAACTCTTTTATTGCTTTATATTTCACTCACAATATTTTTTCAGTGCTCAATTAGTGTGCATAGAATAGAAGAGCACTTGTTTCGATCCGGTTGCATTATAAACCAAATGACATATAGCTTTTGACATGGGATAACTTGTGAGCAAACATATTCAAAGGGCCATTGACTTTACTAACTCCCCATTGCATTTGTTGTTGACAGCATTCAATTTTCCTATCATGGGATTTATAAAATCTCTTGGGAATATCCAAGAGAAGTTTTCCCATATAGACAAATCAATTATATTGGGGACTTGAATAAGTTCCCGCTGTTTTTTCGTGAAAATAAATGCTAAACTAAATACAGAACATGTCATTGAATGTACTGTCCATCACTAGCCACTACTTTCTCCGATCTTTCTGGCAGCATATATATCCCACGTCGGAAAAATTACACGTCTTTTGAGGCTATCCAAGAATCGACTCAATTCTTCGAATCTTCATATGATCGTAACTGCTGCCCAGTCATGTCATGAGTCATCGATATGAACAAGTGGTGATCAGAGAGATCAACGTCTGGAAATACAGCGGGTGAGGTGGGACTTCCTATTTAAACGTTTCCAAGTAGTTTTTGGCCAGTCTTGCAACATGTGGCCGAGCATTCTCAGCGGCAAAATCACTTTGTCGTGCCTCTTCTCGTATTGGGGCCGTTTTTTCATTAATGCTCAACTCAAACGCATCAATTGTAGTCGGTACAGTTCTTCCGTAATGGTTTCGTTGGTTTTGAGGCGCTCATAATACTCTAGAGCCATCTGGTCCCACCAAATACAGAGCATGAGCTTGAAACCATGGATATTCGGCTTTCTCGTCAATATTAATGCATGGCCGGACTTACCACACAATTTTCATCGCTTATGGTTATCGTACTGTATCCACTTTTCATATATCCAATCACGATACGATGCAAAAAACCTCTCCCTTCCTGCTGTTGGAGTAGCTGTTCGCACATTAAAAAGTCGTTCGACATCTTTCAAAATTAATTCATATCGAAGCCAATTTCGTTGCTTTTGAATCATTGTTAAGGCTTTTAAACGTTCGGCAATTGTTGTGTGATCAACTTTTAATGATTCTGCAAGTTCATTTTGCATCTAACATGGGTCTTCATCGAGTAATGCTTTCAATTCTTCGTCTGCAAAGTTTTTCGGTGCTCCTGAGCGTTTGACATCTTTAATATCAAAAACATTATTTTTGGAGCATCTAAACCAATCTTTGCATATTGTTTCCAACAGATTATGGCCACCGTAAGTTTTCACAAGAATTCTATTTGCTTCAGTTGCAGATGTTTTTCAAAAATATAATGCAGTAAATTTTCTCCGCAAAAACTCTTTTTTTTTTTTGCACCAAATTCGACATGTTTAACACTATCAAAAATTGATTGTTTACAGTTTCCGCGGAATGATATATAATTTTATTTCGAGCCTTCAGGATGAAGTTAGTTATAGTATTTCCCCATGCAAAAAGGTTAAGATAACAGTATCTGTCGGTATTATGATTGACTGGCAACATTTTTCAGGTTTTATGTACATACGTTTTAACTGGAATTCAGATCATTAGTTGACAAGATTTTGTTTAATTCAGAGCACTTTAAAGGCAGCCCTTCTTCAACATAAAGAAATTGAAAGGTGGGCAGGAAGTCATAACTTACCAGCGTTACGAGTTAGGCCTTTACCTATGCAATGGCATCAATATTTGTGGTTGGAGGACAACGACATCTTCTAAGAATAGTCGGCACACTTAAAAAGTATATTTTAACAGTGCTGCGAATGTAAACACGGGATGCTATTCATCATCTTGCAGCTAGAAATTAGTTAGCCAACTATTGATGAAGTTTTGAATTATCTAAAGAAGATTAAAAACTATGAACGACGTTATACTTGCCATAAGATCAATGTCATCTAGCAATGTCGAATAGTACTCTGTTATGTCCATATAAAATAAATTAGGGTGCAAATTCTGATCCTTTGCCCTACTTTTTGTCGTATATTTTTTTGCCATCTTTTAACATTTCACCATAAACTTGTCGTACTTTGGTTTTCACCATATATCCTTTTCATAGATTACAAATTGAACTAAAGTGAATTTGCTGTGAACAAACATCAGAATGTACGCCTAAAAGTACGACCAATTAGTCAACTGCTTCTGAGGTTGTGGCAAAAAAATTTGAAATTAGACTTAATTAATATTTAATACCTACTTACAGCAGCCCAGCTGCTCAAACTGAAATACATATTTTTTATTTGTAATTCAAATTATCTGTTTCAATTTATTCTACGTAATACAGACTTGCTGTTCTGAATAAAAGCACAAAAGTAGCGGAAGAAAAGTTTATTTAATTTTGTCGAATATTTTAACAATGAAGCACGACAAAAGATCCAAATTACCAGTCGGTTTTTCGAATTTCCTTTTAAGATAAGATTCCAATTATTGTCGAAGAAGAGTTAGTCAAAGATGAAATATCAAACCTATGTAGACCATTGATGAAACGAGCACCTTCATTGATATTCATATCCAGCCTTTTTGAACGACTTTAATGTCCAGCTTAAGAAAAACTTAATTTCCGTAAATAAATAGAGGCAATAATAAACTTTTTATCAGTTTAAAGCGAGCGTCTGTATGTAGACAGCCATAATCTATGAAGACTAGAATACATTTTCTTTAAATAGTCGAAGATATGGCAGCAGCATTTTATGTGGATATGGATGGAGATTCCAAAACTTTTATCAAGTCCAAATACTTAGGAACAGTGTTATAGAAGGCTCGAAGACCATAGAGGTATTTCTGGCAGTAAAGTCTAGATTGATACGTTTAATCCAATTCTCATTGTAAGATGTTGACTGACTAAGATGCAGCTCAACATTATCCTCATATAATTGAATATTAGCATCCTTAACGACATAACAAAGATAATTAATATATAACATGAAGAGAAGAGGACAAAGTATGGAGCCCTTAGGAACGCCACTATTGACTCGTAATAGACTGGAGAGCTGATTACTATACTTCACCTGCTGGAGTCTAACGTTAAGAAGTTATCTCAATGTGCATTGTTAATTTATTGAAGAGCTTGCCATAATTTTTTATTTTATATATTCTGTTGCGTACAGCCTAGCCACCGTTTCGGAGTGGCAGGATGTTTAAGAAAATATGCTTTGTTTTCACAAAACACATTGTATCTGAAAAGTACTGGATATACGGTCACCATAAAGAGTATACAGAACTTCATGGCCTTTCAAACGACCACTCTACTTTCCACATACTCCGCTTCTCTCAGGAGTTATCGTGGTCTAAACTAAAAATTTCGGATTTTCTAACTTTTTTAAGTACGACCTCTTTTTTTTTAAAGGTGGTTAACATAACTTTTTTTATATAAGCTGTAAAGTGTGTACCCTCCTCTTCAATTGGATTTACTACACCTATGTGCTACTGTATTCGTTAAAGGGTTATAAGCTCTTAATGTATTCCCAAAGCTTTTCTCAAAATCTCAATTATTCTAATTTGTTCCGTTATACCGGAGACAGACTTGCAATTTCAATATTGTTATATTGATATTGCAATTGTGTCAATTTCAATATAAAATGTCAGAGACACAGTTGCGGCTCACGATACTCAGAAATTAATTAGAAAACTCACATTTTATTTGTCATCTAATTTGTCATTTGACTTAAGAAAGCTCCGCGCACGTACAAAATGCGAGAATATAGTGTCAAATATTAAATGTCAGAAAAAGTTGCAGTCAACAGGTTCGTGTATTAAATGATTATGGTTGGTAACTAAGGTTATATTGCAATAAACTCGTATACCGCGTACATTTTTCGCAATTTCAATATTGAATTCCAATGAACTACATACTCACTGTACACTGAGCTGTTTTTCAGTATATAGAGACAGACCTGCGGTTTAGCGCAAATTGCAATATTGAAATTGAAAGTTTATCTCCGGTATTAGTGACTGAAAAAACCATCGTTTTAAAAACGTCATTTCGGCATGACCTGAATAGGTTATGAGCTAATAGCTCCTTATCCTTAACGGTGTAATAAGTCAACTTAAAGAGGAGAGTCCACAGTTTACAATTTTAGAAAAAAAAGTAAAATAAAAGGAAAACAAACTAAAAATAAACTTTTCTTCACACACAGAGGTGGGCTCAGATTTTTTGTCATCTTTTGGGATATTTCTCTTGAATATTCTTTCTCTTCATGAATCAAATCACTTATAACCTCTGATTGATCATACTGAAATATATCGGTGATTGTCAGCGAATAAAATCTGAGTCCGCCTCTGTGTGTGAAGAAAAGTTTATTTTCTACTTTTCATGTGGCTTGGCATCAGTTTTGTTTGAAAACTCGTTTTTTACTTATTTTATTTTCTGCATTTTTCACGTTAACTAAATTGTTATTACATGCTGCATGGAGATATTTTAAAACAATTTTTAAGTCATGTTTGGTGCCGATCCGAAGACACAAAATTTTCGAGTATCAAATCGTTGAAGTACTGCAACGGTTTTCTGAAATTGAAATTATGTTTTAAACAGCGCTTTTTAGCTGTATTCCAACTTGATCCCATATAACATGAATTTTCCCGATTTTCCATATTTTCCACAGACTTTTCCTATTACTATGATTTTTTTTTAAAAATTTACTGAATTTTCCTCGATTTTTCATGCAAGTTTTTATGATTGTTGAAGAGAAAGTATTGATGCCAGTAGGACGGGAAAAAAATGATTCCGCATTACTTATAAAACTTTTTTGTCAAACAATTTTCCAGAAAAGTCGGAAAATTCCGGAAATTTTCGGAAAATTTTCCAGAAAAATTGGAAAATTCTGCATTTTTCCTGAAACAGACTTATCACTAATCATATCGATGAAAACTTCTCCGATGATTTTCCCGCTTTTCCGGGTTTTCCACGGAGTTTTCCACAAAAGCAACTTTATGCAACTTATTTCGCTCTACAACTTTGTCTTAGGTTGCAAAACGCTCAAACGCTTCCTTGGTTTGAAAAACACCGGAAAAGCGTTTTACATGAATTTTCCTCGATTTTTTCTGCAAGTTTTCACCATTGTCGGAGAGAAAGTAATGATGCCATATATTGATAGGAACTTGATCCTGCATAATTTAGAAAACTTTTTTACCGGAAAATTTTCCGGAATAGTCGGAAAATTCCGGAAATTTTTTTCGGAAAAATCGGAAAACTCTGAATTTTTTTGAAACGGATTTGTACCAAATTTTCAAATGATTTTTCCCGATTTTCCGAGTTTTCCATGGAAATTTCCGGTTCAAATTTTGATAGATTCAATTGTCACGCGACATGAACCTGTGTGCCAAATTTCAGCTCGCTGTGATGACGAAAAGTGGGTCTACGAGAGTATCGAAAATAGTAAAAAAGAAATATATAAATAGACAGACAAATTCGTGTACGAGTTAAAGGAAATGGCCTAAAAAAAGTTAGAAAATCCGAAATTTTTAATTTAGACCATGATAACTCCTGAGAGGAGAGGAATATATGGCTGGTTGAAAAGGTCCTTGGACAGGCAATGAAGCTCTGCATATAACGAGCTCTTGACGGTGACCGTACACCCTGTACTTTTTCAGATACATGGTGTTTTGTGAGAACCTAGCATATTTTTTTAATCACCCTGTATCTTCGAATGGGTGATATGCCCTCCACCCTGTCGTACAATTTTTTGTTTGGCTAGATGAGTATTATCACCTCCCATCACCTCCCGCTCTATGAAATACTATGGAGGAAACACCCTGTATACTTCCAAATTAGTTTTGTATCTGATCTTCTTCCCTTAAAGACATAATACGCCATTGTTATAATTATACTAAAATCTACATTTTAACTATGTGTATAGATAGCCACTTAGTAACAACAACAAAATATAATACAAAATCTGCTTAAATTGCATTATTATTAAGCTTTATGATCAGCGGAACAAACTACGCGGAATTAACTAATATAATTACAAGAGGAAATGACAATACAATAATAATCGCATCTGCATCCGCCACAAAGTCGTTGAAGCATTCGGAGAAGTCTCACTAAAAGAATTCAGCTTGATTGTCACCTTTTTTTTTACAAATTTCCATGCCTAGTAACATACTTACATTTACATTCACGCATACATATAACTATAACTTGTAACATAGTAAGTAATGTACATACATATGTATGCAAGTACATCCTCCGATCCAAGATCTTTTCTGAGCAATTAAAATTCCACCACACAATTTGATAGACGCGTGATAGTTTTTTCCAATTAAATGTGAATCCTTACTGGGTCTGACTGAACATGTCTACGCAGATTAAAAAATTAGGCGACACGCATTTTTATAGTTGATCATGCAGTGCAGGGGGGGTCAGGCAGACGACAATAATACACTGTCATCGGAAATAACAATTTCACCTTGGCGTCTGCGCGAATTGCTTAAAATTCTTCTTCTTATTTGTCTTTTATTTTTATTATTTATTTTTTTTCAACATACTTTTCTTGTTCACTGTTTAGTGCTGCTCGAAGTCAGTTCGGTGTTGACCTCAATCTCAACATTGAAACTCCATCACAGCCTAACAATGGATTTTGAAACTTTTTCTTTTTGAGGTCATTAAATATGTATGTATGTAATGTATAGGTACACAAAATCCCGCTAAGAAATATTTAAGTATGTTAAATTATGACCGCATTTATTAGACTTAATGACGAAAACCGTAAAAAATAGAGCAACGGTGAATTATTATTCAAATAATTCATCGATCACACATATCAGAGTTATTGAGATTTAACGTTTCCGGTCATAAATATTGCACAGAAATCTTGGCTGCATGCTAGCTAGCCGCCTAGCCAAGCTGCTATATGTATACTACATACATATTACTTGTATGAGTATTAGAAGCAGAAATCTGTGATCAAACCAGATGTAGAGTGCGGATGATTAAATTAATCTGGGGCTACCCTCTACGACTGACTTGACTCGACTTGACTTGACTTGACTTGACTTGACTTAACTGCTCTCCTGCCTGCCTCAACTGAATGGAGATCTTTATTTAAGATTTATTTTTGTGCGTGGCGCCTACTTGTCCCAGACAGAAGATCTGTTAACATCGATCAACTAGAGAAGCATGTCGCTATTGCTTGCTTTACACTTCAGTGATTCTGACAACTCCAAACACCTTGTCACATGTCATGATTTTTCCCCAATGAATTTAATAATAATTTTCCCAACTCCTCTAATTAGTCAGCGAGCCACAAACTTGGATTTTCTATCCACATTAATCAGAGCCAACCGGATGCGTGATCGAACGTAATTGAATCCAAAGTAAGCGACAATAACGCTCAATTTCGACATATCCGATCTAGTTAAGCTCTTTCCGGTGTTTAATTATTTATTATTATTGTCCGCGTTTAGTGTTGCACACGCAGCCGAACACACATGAATGATATCGCATTGCATTTGGAGTGATTCAACATGGATGAATTTTTATGGTTATGAAATATTTTTGATGATTTTGTTGTTGGTGTGACGTATTTAAGTATGCGCAAATATATTCTATGGAAAATGATGTATATTTCGTTTGAATATCTTTATTGCAATTTTATTATTAACTTAAGTCTATATTTGTACTTATGAAGGTACTTTGAAAATGAAATTTATTAAAATAAAGTTCAAAATTGAGGCAAAAGATAAAGGTAAAAAAAAAGTTACTCATCGAATTCTTCAGAGCATAGTAGATCAATGACAAAGAATTAGGATCGGACATCTTTCATCGTACCTATACCAGCATTTGGGTTTGAAAAGAAGGGAAACCTGGAAAAAAAAATATAATATAGATGGACTCTTAAATCAGTATTAACTCCAAAAATTATTCATAATGACGCCAAAAATTGTAAGTACATATTACTAACTATTACTACTATATAGTTTGAGTACTAATCACAGTAACTGGATTTTAATTGTCCTTTTCTACTAGATCGCAGAATGCAAGCACGAAGAAATAGCGCATAAAATGGAAGGGGCATTTGTTTAATTTATCGGATCTATCAGGGATCACAAAATAATAAGAACATTCAGGACAGGGATTTTGTAACACGGAGAAATTGTGCAATATGGGATATAAACTCTCCATTCGCAATTCACTACATCCTTTCGATATTAATTGATTTTTCTTTTTATTTTCATGCTATTCTTTTCGATATTGTTCCAATTTAAGTATACTACCTAAGCAAGAACGGGAACTTTTCCGTCAACATCAGGGGAACGTTAGAGATTCTGCTCAAAACGTACTGTCTACTTTGGGACTAAGAAGCCTAACATAGACGCCAGATCCTTATTAGTACCTATAGCGCTATCATGGATTGCCGATTAGCAAAGAAGATCGTCACCGAAGCCAAAATTAGATGAGCTAGCAAGTCTTTCAAACCGTTTAAGGCTCTTGACGGTGATGATCCTGTATTTCTAACGAGACTGCAAGATCGTTGGATTCCACTAAGCCTCTTACTCACAGAGATATTTAGGACCAGTCTAGGCATAGAATATATTCCCAAGGCTTGAAGATTAACAAATATTATTTTATACCGAAAGCGGGTAACAAACCACCTAAAAATCATACAAACCTATATCAGTCTGACATCATTTCTCCCGAAAACTATAGAGAAAATAATTAACAACTAGGTATATTCGGACGACTTCCCTCAAAACTTGTCTACTCACTGCCAATCAATATTCCTACAAACCGAGAAAATCCTCCGAGGAAGCTTTCAGCAGTCCTGTAGAGACTATCGAGAAAGTCTCATAGTATAAGGATGTTCTATTATGTTCCTTAATGGATATACATGCACAATATCCCCTTTGACTCCATCAAGAGGGTAACTTGCAGATAGAGGCATTGAAATCTGCATCTGCAGAAGGATTGGAAATATGCAGAAAAAACGCAGCATAACAGCTACCTTAAACGGCGAATTCATAACAATCAATTATGGCTCACTTTATTGCCCAAGGATACGCTGATGACATCGTCATTTAGGTATGTTAAGGGGAAGTTTCAATCATGTTAACCCGAGCTTATTCAAACTGCATTTAAAAGTTTTACCAGATGGTGCCAGAGCATGAGACTATCAACAAACCCAGGTAAAACGATGTTAGTTCCTTTCACTAGAAAAAGAAGCGTTCAGCTCCTAGGCTAAATGAAACAATGAAGAATTCCTAGATAGCAAGCTTACCTAGAGCATCCACCTTAAAATGTTAACCAACAAAGCTATTTGGGCATTCGGTTCAAACCAAAGGCCTTTCGAGAAAACATGGGTGGGGTCTGAACCCTAAAATAACCTTATGAATCTTTCAGGGAGGGCAAAATCAGACCCGTACTATGTTACGTCTAGTGGCCTGAAACGATGCAAACAGCCACCAAGAGAGCATTTGATAAGGTGGAACGGATGCCATGTTTCGCGCCTACTTCTTTATCCAGAGGGAAGCAGGGGAAAGTATGCTTAGAAAGAAAAAAGAAAAGGTCAGATGATCACACTTCTTCCTGTGTGGGACATCTTAACATCCTCGGGTCAACATTAAAGACCTAGATGCTCCAAAAGATATTATGGTTAAAAAATTTTCCTTCGAAAAAGATTATGAGATACTAGAAACTAGACAGAGAGCTTCAGTTCCCGCAACGTGTCCATGTCTAATATGCTGACGGATCCAGAAAGATGGTAACACAGCCGCAGGCGAAAAAAAGGAGGCAAATTATTACCCCAACGAACAACTTGAAGAACGTAAGAGCTGTCCATACCTAATTTATGATATCTTGGAACGTTTCTATTTCCAGCCGACGATGTATATTGAAAGAGTTTACGAATATATTCTGGTTTGCAAGTTTCAAAATGGTATAAAGGCGTAAGTCAAGAAGCGTTGTTTTAGATAGGAAGGCAAAGAGCAACCAAGCAGCTGATTTAAATAAGGCGACATATGCGTGCTCACTAATAAACAGCTACGTATCAAATGGTAAAAGATCCTCCCCTGTGGAAGTGGTCTCAGGTGTTCCACAAGGGGCTGTTATGGCCCCTATACTCTTTTCCATGTACATAAATGATGTATCAACAGTTCTCACTGAATCCACATTACTATCGGATCTTCGCTTTCACCTATATGAGGATGACCTGCAACTATACAGTGCGTCATCGGTTATAAACATCCCCACACTCATAGTTAATCTCAATGATATCCTAGATAACATCTAACGATGGTGCTCGCATAATCAGCTTAATATCAACCCAGCAAAAACACAGGCAACAATCTATTCATCCTGCTCTAGGACTCTTGCTCCTTCCAGCACGATCCCTCCGCTGATTCTTCAAGGCCAGGCTGTTCCCTTCTCCACCAATCACGTCAAAAACTTGGGTCAGATGATGGATCCACACGTATGCTGCGGTCCACAGGTTAAACTGATCTGTGCGCGTAATTATGGTGCACTCACCTCGTTATACGCAGTGTCTCACAAACTCCCTCCCAATATCCGTCTGATGCTGGTCGCAGTTCTTCTACGCTGACATAGTAACCCTTAAGGCCTGTGTCAGATTCATTTATGGACTCAGGCGATATGATCATATCTCTCCGTTCATGCAGCCATTCTTTCCATGCCCTCTGCCCGAACTCTACTTAATAAGAGTGGTTATCTTCATCATGAGATCGAAACTGAAACTGCTTCCTAGATACGTAAATGCTAAGTTTAACTGCAGAAGGATAAGTGCTACATGAATCAGACAATCTCGCACCCGCACCCACTTTGGATCTCGCAGCATCAACTACCTAACACTAGTAAGAGGAGCGACAGCACTAGAAAGCTTTAAAACTCTGGTACTGAAGTATTTCTTCACTCTAACTGACTAACCTATGTCTTATCTTCAGCCTATACCAAACTAATTAGTCACATTTTCCCACTATTCAGCCCGTCAATCTCCCATTTTCAAGCATATGGACTCTTGGTCATCTACATTTACGGTTCACCATATCGTGAGCTCCGAATTCCAGTGTTAAAGATATATCAGTAGCCAGGTTCTAAATTCTAGTCTCTCAAGGGTACTCGGTCTTAGGTCAAACAATTGGAAACAGTGAAATAACGGTTGGTAGTCAGCGACAGCTCCATCTATATAATAATCGGGCGTATATACTGCCTATTTTATAACAGTGTTAGTCTCAAGATATATGACTAAAGGATAGTCAATTTATATTATTTTTGTTATTTTTTTTTTATTCTGTTTTAAGTGTCCGATTGTTACACCGAATCAGTAGATTCATTGCAATACTGTTATGCAGTCGTAGTTTTATTTTCAATATTTGTTAGGTATACTTTCCTCTTTCTCATAACTTTAAGGTACATTTATATGTAAATAATATTATTAAGCTGTAACTGTCAAATACGACTAACCTTTGCGACGTTTTAGTCGGCCATGCGAAGGTATCAGTCTTAGCCATTAATATTCACTACTTGTGACATTGAATATCGGAGTATCTTTGCTCTACCACATCATTTCCTCCGTGGCTCATTATTTATATAGTCGGAGATCTTCATTTGCTCATTTACTTAATTATTTCTTTATTTCTCTATTTACCAAAACACTGCTACCTCTCGCTTGAATTCCCACCGATCGCAGACTTAGTTTATAAATTTAGCTCTAATTGAACAAAGGCAATGACCCTAAGTCACTCCTTTTGTTATAATAAAATTAAGTAATAATCTTATATTTAGCTTCTAATTATCTAAATGGGAATTGTTCACTTAAACTTAAATTTAAGATTTTAAAATTACAAACTAAAGGATATGTCACCATATACCATATGGTTAAGACATATAATTATTCTAATGTTACATACTTGTACTCATTCTAATTACAACAATCTTATTAACCGCTGTTAAATTGCTTAGATCCTAAGCTACTCTGTAAATATGTCTTAGTACCTAGTCGCTGTACCCAATGCTAGTCTGGGTAGCGCTAATGCCGGGGTTTGTAATAAATAAACTTTGAATTTGAATATGGTCAAATCTGCTAAACCTGTATATGAACCGAATACAATCATCCAAGCCTCGATCATTCGTCCACATATGTTATCTAGCTTATGAAAAATAACACTCGCCAAAATGAAGTGAGACAATATTAGTAACTTGGCAAGTTTGAAGCGCGTACTAGAGGCCACCATATATTTTCTGTATAGTCCGGCTCACATGCTCACAGCATTGAAATTCTTGATTTAAAGCAATCATCAGTACAGATTGGGCCGTTATAAGACTTGCTTGAATTCGCCTATACCGCTGATTAGTATACTTTTTATATCATCGTTTATAGGATGTGGTCCATGTAGTAGTCGACAAGTTCGATGGGCCTGCTCAAATATAACTGTATTTCATCGGCCTACATGTAAACCTTACATCTACAATTATTGTTCACAGAACTGATCTTTGCGTTATCCCAGAGGATAGAGTAATATCTTTAGAGTGTGATTCTCCAATCTTCACCCTTTGAAACCGACCAGTAAGAAAAGAAAGTTTTTGTTTATGAGAGTAACAGCTAATGTATGTACCAAAATTAAAAAGACTGCTGAGTTTCCAAAGGATAATGCTATGGTTTAAGCTATCACAAAAGATTTGGAAAACTCTAGAAATATCAAAGCACCGAAAATTTCCTAATACAGAGTGTTGCTTATCTCATTGCTTATACCATTAGGACACATCTCCCATATCCCGATTTCCAACACGTCAATATATTAATTAACAGGTTAGAACCCGTAATCTCTATACTGTTCTAAATAAACTTAAATGAACTATGTACCAGAAACTATTCATTAGTCCCCTCCCCAGTACAAATGTATGTCGATTATGTCCACAAAGTTTTTTGGTTGTTAATCCGAATAAATCCAAATTTCTTTTTCTCTTGTGGAATCCCTTCATACTTCGAATTTTCTAAATGTCTAAATCTTAAAGAGATTAGACTACAGATTATCCATAGTAGGCGTAGGTTGGGAATAGTGTAAATTATTTTGACCACATTATAATAATAATATTCGTTAAATTTATGAGACGTTGCATTAATCGTCAATATCAAAGTCGTTTACAGAAAACAAAACATCTAATTTATCATTTGCATACAATTATCTAAGCACTAAAGAAAATATGATAGTCATTTTCCTTTCCGTGATAAAAATTTTCGAAAATTTATTTCGAATAATTATTTTCGAAACTGCTATTTTCGAACTCGAATCTTCTAAAATAAGGAATTGTACACAATTATATTTAGAAAATGTTTTCCATAATTTGATTTTAATCCCTTACGCCCAATAACATGTATTCCATCCATGCACAATGTTTACCTTATTTTTCTCGTTCCAACCACTTACTCCTATCATCATCCTAAAATTGTGTAAAAGTTTTGAAATCTCAACAACTTTAACTTTTATAATATTTATTGATTTTTTTTCCTTTTTTTTTTCAATACCTATACCTAAAAAATTTCGTCATTTTAATGATGCAATTAAAAAGGATCATTATAATTTAACAAGTCGAATAATGTGCGTTTTTCCAGACAGACAGACAGACAGACATATATGCCTACGTGTCTTCCTTTCATTGCGGCATCAGAACACCATAAACAAATATAACGTCGGAGGAAACGCGTAAATGGTAGCCTATTGTGTGGGCACTTTACAAGCCGATTCCACACGCATAAATCTGAAAGGAAATGCATAATTAGAAGCAACAAAGCCCTCCTATATGAAAAAGACAAATCGTCTGAATTTAGCTGTTTCCTCTCTTCGTGTATATAATACAAGTAGATATAGACTTAGCTAGATGGTAGGTATAAGTATAACAGAAGGCTCATCTACAGGAATATCTATGAGGGTAGTAGGATGACTGTTAATAAGATTGAAGCAGTTCTATTATATGGTAGCATAAATTCTAAGACTATCTTGACGGATGATGAGGCAACAGGATTTAATACGAACACAGAAAATTAAGCATAGCAAGTGTGATAATCGTATAATCAGATTGGACCATCAAATCACATATTACCACAATCTTCACACAATAATCTAAGGTAGTTTTTATCTTACCTATCATTCGTCTTTTTATCACATATTCTCATCATCATCATCATCATCATCATCATTGTGGCTTAAAACAGTCAAGAAGAAATTCAAGAAATTTCCGACTGTTATTGTGCGGCAGCAGGATATATTCAATTTGAAACGATTAAAAGTTCTCTATGCGTCCTTCCTGTTTGGGTTTTCCGTATGTTTTATTTTGGGAACATCTTCTCGACACTTCCTGTCACCAAACAAAAAATAAATAAAAAAAAAAAAAACTAAAAAGAAAAGGACGGATTTGAAATGATTACAACAAGGGTCTAAAGTGATTCATCAGTTTTGTTTGATAAAAGTGTATATTTGCCAGATAGATTTAAATCTTCTATGTAGATATAATCACATACACCGCACATAAACCTGAGATAATAACTAACGGAAAAATCTGTGATATTTAACAGGATGTCTTGCAATGTAATTTTCTGAAAATAAGTAGTTTTCTTAAATCCATTCAAGACGACCGCACTATCTTCTCGGTAGATAGTAAATATAATTACAAGATTTCGAGGAAACACCTAAAACCCCGTAAACAATGGCTACTTCCGCTCCGGTCATTTCACTTGGAATTTATTTATCCATTGTTCAGTGTAAGACGGAGGCTCATGTACAACATAAGATCGCATAGCGATGTTATTGATGTCATCACGCCCGGAAGCTACGCCAACATTACCAACAGAATAATAGACTCGACGACGACAACAGGCAAAACTTTATGCTAAAGTATATCAGGTTCTTTGCGTATACGTAAACTAAGTAAATATGTAAATTCCATTGCAGATAAAAAAAAGAGGTAAATCGTAAGATTATAAAGCAGCTCTCTTCATACCTGAGTGAGGTGACTTAAAAAATAAAAAAAAATGTAAAGAATAAAACCGTAACAAAAATCTCACAACAACGGGATCTGAATAAAAAGAGAGATCAGACTCCTCTGAATATATATACCTACAGCTACCTACATATTATATGTGCATGCACACGTTTTGAATTGATATAACTTTTCTGGCAGCAGGTGATGAATACCTACCCAAATAAAAAAAAAAGGGGCACATGCTCAAAACATCTGCTATGCGCCCTTTTAATAATATAATCGATCCCGATGGCAGTACTAGCCTGAGGTTTAACAGAGAAGCGCATCCAAGATAAGAAAAAAAATTTTAAATCAGCAAATTAAGGAAGTTGGTAAGTGCGCTTGCGCGTCTTACTCAAAAAGAACAACGTTTCCGTGCATCTGCTGTTGTTACATTTGAACTGATATGCTGGTGCGCATAATTATTATAATTTTTTCAATGGCTTAGCGCATAAATCTTGTAAAGGTTAAAAAAGATCATATTCCTTGATATTTTGTAGATTTGTAAGTTTTTTAGGTTCTAAGGTGTACTCGTATGTTGGAGAATTCCACCGGCTGCAGCCGGATGGAGTAGTTTAACATCTTCGGTTGGGTTAGATATATTATGATGTAGCTTAGTACAGATATATATGCATACAGGTCGAACAAACTGTCTCTCTCATATACATAGACCTTATAGTGGTGAATTTTGTGTTGTGATGCCACTAAGTAAGCCCCGATGTCCAAACTTAACAGGGTTAGTATTGATTATTAAGTCAGAAAAATCTGATTGCTTCCCAAATTTACAAAGACTACATAATATAATGATTAAGATTTGGACAGGTGAATTTACTTAACTGTGCCTGAAATTATCAGAGTACCTATATAGTTCTGTTAAATGACCTGTAGAGAAGAGACTATAGACTTCAAGGTTACGGAAATGTCGATTCATGTAAAGCGAAGAAATACAGATTCATGTAAAGTTCTCAACAAATAAAATAAAGTAAAGTCTTTAAAAAATACACGTTATAAAAAATATTTTTTCCTTTTTTCTCTGACAATAACCGTGAAACTTTTCCACTTTTGACCATGAAGACTATAGTGTTCGTACTACAAGCGTTGAGTGTGATTGTGAAAAGACAATGTCCTATAATAAAAGTAGTATTAGCGTGTTTAGGAAGACGAGCAGAAAGGGCGGTCATCTATCCATCAGTCAAATCTTCTGTTAAGCCTCGACGAAGAATTCGGAAGAGCTCACCAATAACATATAAGAATTTCTGCTCTTTGTTACTAATTATTTCATGAATTATAAAATAGTTTTATATATAGCCGAATTGAAATAGTATTATGGGCTCAAAAGATCCCCATTTGAATAACTTTATTAATTGATTACTAATTAACGAATCTTAAAATAATCCTAATATAACTAAATTTGTCAGAGCATTATGGGACCAATCAGTTACCTGTTGAAAAAACGTTGTCAGTATTTTAATATATTCAAACGAGGAGTATTTAGATACTTTGTGGAACATGTTAGATAGAATAGAATTATGTAAAACTATCATTTTTAATTAGGGCTAAAGGAAAGCAATACACTTGTTTAGCAAATATTCCACAAATATATTTATTTTAGTTTTAACAGATATTGTTGTTGTTTTTTTTATGGCACTGGGACAGGAGCAGGGGTGGATGGGCCCAGGGGGAAAAAGGGAATTTTCCCCTTGGGCCGGTGAGATTTATAAAATTTGGGCCGGTAGTATTAAACCAACACTTTTATTTTAAAATAAAATTTTTGAAAAAAAAAATAGATTTGGGTCGGTAAAGTCAAAATTTTAACCTAGATAAAATTAATATTTATAGATAGATAAATTTATTAAGTTATAAACATTACTTTAAACGTCAGGTACAAAAAAAAAAAAAACTATTAAAATAGCCCAAAAAAAAAGCCACACATAAAAAAACGATATGCAAACAATAAATATAAATAACAACAACACAAATAAATATCATCAGAAGTCAAAATCAGTATTAAAGAATTTATTTACAAAATAACAACACATATTAATTAAAATACTTTTCACAGATTTTAAAAAAGCTTTAGTATTTTTTATATTTTTTATTGACTCCGGAAGATGATTAAACAACTTGGGTCCTCAGTAGTTTATGATTTGTTGCGCGAATTTACACGACAAAAAAAATGTAACGATATTATTGCTAAAATAATACCAATACTCGACATTTGGGGCTTACAGCATTTCTTGGAATTAGCATTGAATGAAGAGTGCATGGCAACATGGTATTTGAGCTGTGCCCCGTGCGCTAGAATTCCTAGTATAGGAACCGTCTACTAATACAAAGAAATATTTTTCAAAATGAGTTCCTCGAGTTCAAAACATAAGGGACGTGCAGAAAAACAAAGAGACAAGAAAAAACAAAGGTTGACTGAGCAGGCAACAAAATGTGTCAAGTTGGAAAGTTTTTTTAAGAAAAACGATTCTGTTTCCACGCAAGGACATCTCCCATGTACTCCGAATGAATCATTGTTTTATTGAGTTCTCAGTACATGGTGTCCGGATTTAGATGTGTTCATATACGAAGCACGAAACACCTGTATTCTTAACTAGCCGTTATTATTCTGAAGTGCTACTGTTTTGAGACTTAAAATTTGGCGCAAAAACATTTTTGATAGTTCTTTTAGTTTTCGAGCTAATAGATGATTTTGGAAAAATTAATAGAGATATCGAATTAAAAGAGATATCGAAATTCTGTAAAATTATTTTTTAAGCCACTTTTCTAGTAGATTAACGTGAGACGTGAGGTGATTTGTTTTAGATTCTGACGTTTCGTCTGTGAAATTCCATCATGAGGACCAAAAAGTTAAATACAGGCCTGGATTTTTTATTTAATTTTTTGTCATCTTTGGGCATACCTAATCTAATAATATAATAATGATATCTTAGGAATCGCCGCAAATGCAAAAATTGAAAGATGATATTGATGAGACGCCTGTCGATGATTCAATCCTAACTCAACTAACGACAGCTTCAGGATTGAAACATATAACTTTCTGTTCGATTTAGTGATTGAGTCTATGAAACGACGCTTTACAAATAACACAAATTTGTGCATGAACCTCTCTTTTTTGGATCCTAAAAACTTTGAAGACATAAAAAAGAATAAGATCCCAAATAATCTTCTGGAAAATCTTTCACATAAAATTATGCCGTTCAAAGATTCAGCAACACCTGAGCAATTGCAAGAAAAGATTTTCACCTTGCAAACAACTGGGAAACATTAAAATCAACATTGGAAGAATCTTATGAATTTTTCCCGAATCTGGACAATTCTGAGGAAAATCACATTATCAGCAAAAATTGCCGAAATTGTGCGAGCTGTTGCTATAAAACTCTTATTAAATGTAATTTATACCAAGAGGCTTATCCTGCATTGGCAACAGCATACCAGTTTCTTCTGACGGTTACCAATTTCTCATGTGGAATGTGAGCGTTCCTTCTCTTTGTTAAAATTTATCAAAAATAGACTTCGGAATAGATTGTCCAATGAAAATTTGGAAGCCTTCATATTGGTGAGCACAGAAAAAGCGAATACAATAGACAATGAAAATGTTATTTAATGCTTTCGCTCAACCGTCTCCACTGATAAAAAAGTTGTTAATGTTTTAGATCTTTATTTTAATGAGTCATTTTTTGAGTTTATTTTCTGTTAGTTAATTTTTTTACTTTATTTTTTGTTTGATTGATGTCCGTACCTGAATAAAATCAAATATTCCATAAGTAGCCGTATTTTTTTAATTCGAAATTTTTACTTTGTGGCCACTATTATTGATGAAAAAGAATTATTATTATTCTTATTACTCCTCAAAATTTTTCCCTGCGGCGCCATTTTCTTTGGGCCGCTTCCTCTAATTTCCCAGGCCAGTTTGTATCACCCCATCCACCCCTGGACAGGAGATTCTATCCCAAGTACGAAGGCCAGAGCGGCCCATTGTGTATTAATACAATTAGAATTGTCTTAAAAATTAGAAAAAGCCCGACGCGTTTCGCCTTATCAAGAACTGTCAGGGCATCGGGCTTTTTGTAATTTTTAACGCTATTTTAATTCTATTAAAACTAAAATAAATATATTTGTGAAATATTTGCTAAACAAGTTGTTTTGCTTTCCTTTAGCCCTAATTAAAAATGAGAGTTTTACATAATTTGTCAATATTATCGTATTCTTCATATACCGATTCTCTTTAAAGCTTTTCCGAACCTAATCAACTTCTGTTTTGCAAAAAGGTCAGAGATAATGAAGATAGTAGCTCGCCAAACTGATGTCAGAAGTATTCGTACGCGCTGTCTGAATTGGGACATTAAAGTCCCTTTCGATGATTCGAAACTTGATGAAAGCCGAATGAACTTCGATCAGTTTTCTAGTTTGAGACCAGAGTACGTCGGCAGCAGACAGTTTTGGAAAAATTTTATTTTAGGTCGTGCATTATCTTTTATAATCAAGGACACCTAAGATTAAAAAGAGTTTCGGTTGTCCTGGAAAGATCTTCCATGATGATACATATTAAGAGCTGAAATAAAATAAAATCAGGTGATGCGTTATCATATTTTTCTGTGATAGTCAAATTCGCTGTTATATTATGTTATTCAATTTTGAGTGTGATTGACGGTAGGTACAGCATCTTCCCCTACTGGTTCAGCCAAGTGTTCGCTCATTTACACTTTATTTTGCTATTTTTTGTTAGTTGTACTGTGTCTGATTTTGTTTTTTATTGAAATAAAGTTACGGTCGGGTTGCTTAAGTAATTATTAAGTTTCATGGTTTTCCTCCCAATTAAAACTTAAAAAAAAATAACGGCGGCCATACTACCTATACAAAGACCGATCTAAAGAAAACTTACTCCCTTCCCACCGAGCTACCTAACAGTAACAGTAGAGTAGAGACTACTGTTACGTCGTGCTCGTGATCGTGAAGAGTAACACTTCTTTGAAGATCTTTTGAAGCCAGCCAGGATAGTAGTAGTATAGTGCTGCATCATTAAAGATTGTGAAATATTTTGTTATCGTATGCTTTTAGATTTAAATTTTCCATTGAAATTCATTACTGGCAAACTGGCGGTACCCCATCTTTTTTTAGTCTTCTGAGGATCATTATTATTTTGGAAATAGTATTCGAAATTTCACACTCAATAGCAGCCATTTAAACAACAATTGCCTTGCATAATCGATTTGAATTTAGAACGCTGTGTTCTAACTGTACATACGAGTATATTCAAATTAATTTCGCTTTAGAGTTCTCACTCTGATCAATATTATCTACATACATATATCACCCTGTAAAAACTAGAGATATCATTGGCAAGGCCAACGCTGTCATGATTTTAGTACGAACAACGAAGAGGACAAAACTTTGACGTTTCGAAGCAATCAAAATGGCGCCTCTCAGATTTTTTTTAAACTGACATTTTTCAAACAAATTGAATGTCAATAGTTTTACCTTAACCTAAATTGATGTCTGTCAAAATGCTCCGAAAAAAAACGAAGACAAGACAAAAAAATGTTTATGATTATAATTTTGTGCCGCCAATCTTTTAGCTCATTGCAATATTGCGCTAGGGCTTATACGTTCCGGTATACTTCGTTTTTCGTAGATGAGAGATACTCAATAGGAGGAAAAATCCCTCCCATCATCAACAAAAAGTGAAGCATACTGCAGCGTCTAAGCTATATACATTCATGTTAAAATGATAGCGTAACCTGGAGTGTTAGATTGCACTACGTGTTATCGAAATTCAAGAACTAAAGCGCTTTGCCCTTATGTTGAATGGATTTATGTACATGTCAACTAAGGGGATAATCTAGCACAGGCGCGGATCTAGCATTGAAATTAAGGGGGGGGGGGTTTCATCTTACAAATTAAATTGAGAAAAAAAAACATCCACCGCCGTAAGTCGCTTAGTTTCGCTACTGCAGTACTTTGAAGGTTTCCGCATTAAGCGGTGTGGATGATGTGTCATTTTTTAGTATACTTTTTTACAAAAAGTCATATTTTAATAAAATAGTAGTTTAGGGTGCAAACTGAAGAGTCATCCAAACCAAGCTTTTCTCAGTTTTACACACTGGTATATACATATATGTATGGACTGCTCGATATGCTATTTCATGCGGGTACAATTTTTTGTGTCAAAAATAGTTCTTACGTCGCTGCCAACATTGAAAAAACCATTGGCGGGAAGTTGAAAAGTGATTTTAATAAAACCTTTCGAATTTCTATGAATATATGTATTACGTTTGGTAAAACACTTTTTATCACTAATTAACCCAAAATATTAATTTAAAAACATTTATTTCGACGAATCCACTTATTTATTAGTTGTTTACAGTTCTCTCAGTTTGTACTTTGTGCTTAGACCGGAAGAGAACGCTATATAGAAGTGAGTCCACTTTCTACAGTGTATTTCAATGGACGTAGTCAGTCGATATTATACATGTCAGTAGTTTTACATAAGAACGCTGCAAGTATTTTAGAATGTTAGCAGTTAGGACTAAATTAAGGCTCTGATGTGGTAGTGAGGGAGTCTGTTTCGTGGCTTGGGAGGTGTTTCTCGAGGGTTTTGGATCACCCATAGTTGAGGTCCCAAACTCAAATTCTGAGAAAAATCTATACACAAACATCACATGCATGAAATAAATTTAGATTTTTTTAAGTTTTGGAATAAAACATTGTTTGAAGTTGAATTATATAAATAAAAAAAAAAAAAAATAATAAATATATTTTTTCAAATAAATCAATTAATTAAATATTTTTTTCTTTAAATTTGGGAGGGGGTCATTACCACCCTTCCACCTGATCCATCACTAATCTAGGATACATCGTATCTCATGGGATGCTTTTAAATAAACTATTTTATTTATTTTTGCCATGCGGAAATCGAACTCACAATATTTAGAATCGGTCATAGTTGGACCAACAGAAGAATTTTAAGAACTTTTATTTTTAACGATTCTAAATTAAATCATAAATAAAAAGGAAAAACAGCCGCCGAATCCGGGGTTTGAATTCCGAGAACTTCCGCTGTTATTTTTTACTCTTTTGTTTATGGTTTGATTTAGAATCGATAAAATTGAAAGTATTTAAAATTCTTCTATTCTCCATCTAAAACTCAATGATTTATGATTCCAAATTGTTAAAATAAATCGCCATTCAGATATTTTCCTTAATGTTCTTAAGGAGATACGTTATTATACATAACTTTCATTTATAACAGTCGTGTAAAAATGTTAAATACTTTTTGATTGCAATTCCACGTTTTAATTAATTCAAGTCAGAAGGTGTCTGTACAATGCACAATGTATGTGATGTGTTCAAGATTTGGCTTAAGTACTATTGTAGCTATTTGTAGCTAAGAGGCTACCATACCCAGACCATATCCGGGCTCCAGCTAAAACTTGTGCACCCTATTAGTGGTTAGATTTACTTTACAGTGAATAATGTTGAAATTAAATGAACCTAGCACTCGAAGACGATACTGTACGTAATATTAATGTGATAGTAGAGGAGGTAGTCCATATGAGATCATTGATAATGACGAACTAAGCCACAATAGTAGAATCCAACTCAAGCCAAAGTAGCCACAGGGAAGTAAGAAGTATTCTATTTTTCTAAAATAAAGGAGGAAAATCTCAACAGTTGTTTCCGCACGAATTAACAGATGCACATAGTTTTTTTCTTAAAATTTTAAATTATCAAATACAAAATTTTCAAAATCTTCAAATATAAATTAGGAAATTCGGCGGTCGCACGTTTTAATTTATATTTTGAGACTTTTTCTCAGCTGTTTTATTTTTTTCTCTTGTTCTTTTGATATTTTTATGATAGAAAAGTGATAAATATTTCCCTCGTCGTATTTTCAATTACGCACAATTTAATGCAACTTTTACGAAAAAAATCAATTTTTCCTGTCTTTTTTTCGCTATTTTAGCTTAGCAATTATGAAAAAGAAAATATTTTGTTTGCAGAAACTTAAAATTAAGCTTTATTCAATATGAAGATTTTGCCTACCTATTGTGGAAATTTTTGTCTTTTGAGATTTTTTTCTACATTATGAAAAATTTTTAGTAATTCATCAACAATTTTTTATAATGTACACCCAAAGTAGCAGTGAAGTGAATTGCATTTGCACGTCTTTGTCGATTGATTAGGTAATAAGGAAAGTGCCATTTAGAGTTGACGAAAAATCGATCACTATTCTCAACACAGTGAAACTGATCAACAACAACAATAATGATGTAATATTTTAATTTCTGCCATAACTGCTCTTGCACAGGATTGAATTTGGTCCACAGCGGTGATAGAAATTTTTGGAGTTGTGCTTTTATCAACCGGGCTAAATGCTTAAATGACATCTATGTTAAAAGCGTGTTCAAGCAATTCACGCGTCTAGATCTCCAGATTTTTTTTTTTTAATGGTATCCATTCACTTTCGTCTCCGTACTGATGCCATAGGGAATTAATTGGATTAATAAAAAAATTATTTTTGTTTAATTTCATCTTTCAAATCTAACATATCATGTGCAGTAGTAACCTAAATAGCATTTACATAAAATCATTTGGAAGATTGATTTAAACTTTATCTAATCAAAAATATTTGCAAAATAACTCCTATTATATGCAAGTCCTTATTCGTTTTGGGGAATAGATTCACAGTAGCATGAACGTTATTTTACCTTATTTCCCCTCATCAACCACGCTAAGAATTGCGCGTGAACGATGCTTTTGTTACGTGTGGCTTGTCTCAAGGATACCCAATAGATTAATTAATAATCTAACAGATCTATGTATGTAAGTCTGACAAATGTAGCGATTTTCCTGCAGTTATATAAAATCAGGAAAATACTTTTTGCATTAATCCTGCGTTACTTTAGCGCGATGAGGAGCGGGTGTCGAATATTGTTAAAAGACCTCATATGCAGTACAACATCATTTAATTTAATAAAAGCCAATGATTCAACTACATAATCCCATCGGTATTGGTATCATACTGTTGGCTACACTAAATGGTCCCACCATGTTGTAGAAACCTTTATAAAGAAGCATACTGTGTAATTTTTAGTATTGTAGAAACCGAAGAAAATGTTTTGACAAATTATTAAATCTTCTTCTTGGGTAATATAACACCCACAGCCTAATTTCAGCCTAAAATATCGATTCCTTTCTTGAATATGGCACATTCCGCCCTTCATTTAATGTCATTTAAAAATGTAAAAATACAAGAAAACTTATGAACCACACAGAGAATTTTTGTGTAGGTATCAGAGAAGACTGTCAACAGATTTTTCTTTTCAATTATTTCTATATATATTTGTTATGTACATGCCCCATGCCATGCTAACAAATTTCACATGCGAAAAATTCATTTTTGTGTGCTCTTGAAGTGCGTGTTGATGTCGACTTAGAAAAGTCTGACACATAAGTTTCTACCTGTAAGGTGTTATGTTAAACCTTCTAATTTTCAAAGACTTTTTTTCTGATATTTTATTCGCTATGATTTGAACAATATTGAATAACAGCAAAAAAAGTTTTCTTATCTTGAAATAAATTAAGAAACAAGTCTACGGACTCTGTAAAATATTTCTTAAGCTTGTAAGAATTTTTCTAAGCAGCTACAGATAGCTTATGATAAATTCATCACCACAATGCTACAACTATATTGGTATAACTAGAAAATTAGTTGATTTTAATTAACTGGTTAAATCAATAAATTTTATGGCGGCTATTAAGTGCTACAAGAAAAGAAATCTTCTTGTATTTATTAGCTGCGCGTGTGACATCTCAAGGTATATATCTAGATATATCTAAAAATATCTAAATTCGAGTTATACCATAGTTGTAGTATATTGAGGTTGTGAATCAACTTTATAGATATTTTTTTACATAGTTAACTTAGATAGTCTGTGCGCATGTTCTTGAGTAATAAAAGAATTCCAACAAAACCTTAACCCTATAACTAATGTAGGTATACCTATAATTTTTTTCGATTTTAACTGCATACAAAACTTCGATAATTATTTTCATGGCAATAATGATTAAGACTCATAAAACCACCATCAAAAGAAAATTTTCATCTCTCTCAAGAACTCATTTCCGAACAAAACATGTTCAAAGGAAACCCATTAAAAATACTTCAGGTACCTACCTCAAAAGTAATTAAGCCAAAAGTATCCGTTATATAGATATTCGTTTCGTTTTCCTTTTAATTTCGCAGACTTCCGGTCTTGAAATGCGATTTGCGCGCGCCACTATCTATATGTTAGCTTTTCTTTTTTTCTTTTTTTTTCTTATACACACACGATACACTCTTTTACCATACTAAAATGCCACACACTGTACTGAATTAAAATTCGATTTCAAAAAGCTGTTTTTAGTTCTCAACCAAAATTACGATACACTACTTGACTGCAGTAATTACAGAAAGTTATTTTAAATTCGACAACGTCTTAATTCACACTGTAATTATTGTTTTGCAAAATTATTCGATTACTGTTAATGATTTCGGATAATTCGCGTAAGCGCAACTTTTCTGATCAAGGTTAAAATAACGATCTTCACCCATCGAGGAATCAACATAAACTAATGCCGGCTAAACGAGTGGAGTTGATTTTGTTGGTTCTTCTTGTTGAGTTTAATGACGAACAAACAGCTGATTTTGGCTTAAGTCACAGTCACGGTCTCACAGGGGTTCCCAGCAGCTCAGGGGGCTTGAGTTTTCTAGCAATATATAATATGTATGTATGCACATGTATGCATTGATGTAAGCCTAACATAAAACTGGTGATGACGTTCTGCGGCTGCTGATCGTTTGTATGGTTGGTGTGAGTGACATGTGTGCTGATCACTGATCATGTGAGAATCGGAGGAAGTAGGTACGTATGCAGTACATTTCCCGTAAAAATTATTAGGAAGTGAGTTACGGTTTTATTCTTTAAACTTCACATTTTGACGTCCCAGGGAGCATTTTTATTGAGAGAATAATAAATATAAAGATACAGACAAGAGTGTTTTTGATAACAAGTATATCTTAATGACTCAGATAAGTAACATCTAAGGGTAACTGCACTAGTCTCCGGATAGCTCCAGTGTTCGATCGGACATTACTAATTATATTTAATAAAAATAAGAAAAGTACACACATAAGCTTTTGAACTTTTTTTATCAGTCTGTTTATGTACATGAGTTTATTGTAAAGTATAAATAGTGCATTGGACATTAATTAGAGAAAGTGGGAAAAAATTATTATGTACCTATTGCTTTATTTAGTTTAGGTGTTTTTGTACTGATTGAATATTGTATTTTTTTATACCTATAGATTTAATCAAAAATTTTAAATATTTTTCATTAAATTCATTAGATTTTTGGGTGTTCACAAAAATACAATTTAGTTTCCGAACACTGAAAGAAATAAATGCGAGTTCATCCGTTCGACTACTAAAATGTTAGTTTCAATAATGTCCGGACAAAAAAACCTTAATACCTACGTAATCGATTAATTAACAGTAAAATGAACCTGAGTAGTAAATAAGTATAATAATTTTCAGAATAATGGATGACACTACTCATGAATATAAACCGAAATAAAATATATTTAAAAAAAAATTTAAAAAATAACTTTGTTATGGAACTATGTCAGAGCGATTGACTTGGATGTGAAGTCCAGACTGCCAGCATGAGCTGACAGATCATTCGGTGGACAGCGTTGACTGCAGGGCGGGGGCACGCTAGCTCGCCTCGGCTATTGGCGGAGAGTGTGGGGCGGTTCCACGAAAACCTGCCACTGTGCCACCAGCCATATACAAAAAAATCGTGCCTGACAAACTAAAGGCCGTAGAACACACTCAGTCCTGAAGGGACCTTTACACTACGTACCACTTACCTAATTGGAAGCACAGGTGTTCTGCTTCCACCGCCATTGCCCCAACCACCTTCCGATACTGTGGGCGATATGATACAATATCCCTGTTGACGACCTGAAACGAGCAAAGGAGCGGACCTAGTCAACCACCATGTTAAGAGGGCTCCAGGAGAGTGGAAGGAGAAATGAAAAGTATTCAGTAATCCATTTTCATTTTTTTTTATAAGTTATATAAATATGTATATATATACATATTGTTACGAGCGTGGCCTTAGTTCGTTATTTAAAACACAATATTTCAGATATAATTCAAAAGTTCTTTCTTTATTTAACTTTACTGTTTACTCTCACAAATTCACAAATAATTATCAAATCAACTCTTTATTTATCGCTAGTACTGTACTTCTAATAATCGCAATCCAAATAGTTTACTTCGTTCACTTCGCTGTCTGAAATAATACTCGCCTCCTAGCTGTCAGAGGGCCGTATTTATACTCTACGAATTATCCTAGAACCTTCCTGAATATTCCGTTCTCCGAACCCAAAGTTTACTAAGATGACACTAACCTAAAGTTGCTTCCATTCCTGACAGATGTCGCTTGATTCACTTTGTGGCACGTAAAACTGCCCCCTTCTTAAAATTTGTTCGTCCCGAACAACAGATGGTCCACGGTCTTGGTGCTTTCCGAATTGACCCAAGCGATCTAGATGAACGATTTTTCTTTTGCATCTTGTACCGCGCTGATTCTTGTATGGCATGTTTTTAGTTTTAACTGCATACGGTCTCTCCCAGTGTTGTGATAACTTTGGAGAACGTCTCGTGGCCTCGTGCACATCAGCTAATCGTTGTCTGAGCTTTGTTACGTAGTCTTCTGGTTTCTTTGGTCGCCTTTGGGTATACCAAACTTGAGGTCGCTAGGTAAACGCATTTCCTTTCCGAAAATGACCTTAAATGGGCTTTGTCTGGTCGTATTGTAAACAGCTGATATATAAGCCATTAGAAATATAGGAATATGTCAAAACCAATCGCGCTGATTATAGTTGAAGACCTTCCTGAGATGTTTGATTAATGTTCTATTGAAACACTCTTCCATGCTTTGATTTTTCTTTCGTCTTTTATCTTTGATTCCTTTGTCCTCAAATTTCTTGCCCTTTTGATTGCCGTTGTCATCCTTTTCATTGCCGCCTTTGCGCTTCTTATTATTATCATCGTCAGAAACTTTATCTTTACCTTTTCCGACCTACATTATACCCTTATCTTCGTCATTATCAGCATCTTTAGACCTTTTACTTTTCGTCTTTTTCTTTCTTTCATTGTCCTCGCTCTTGGATTTCTTTCCTTTCGTCTTTTTACTTTTATCACCGTAATCATCATCATCTTTGGACTTCTTTCCTTTCGTCTTTCGACTTTCGTTATCATCATTGTAGTCATCGTCATCTTTTTCTTCCATCCGTCTACAATGTTTCCATTCAGAATTGCATGGACGTTGTGAAAAAGCTTCTGCATTTCCGTGGGTACGTTCTTTGCGGTACGGAATTTCAAAGTCATGAGGTTGCAGTCTAGTCTCTCCACGGAAAGCTTGCTCTCTAGCTCGCCATCTTCTCCCTTCTTCTTCTGTTGTGTGCATTCGTCCCCGTTTGCTACAGTCGTGCAGGTGTCCCAGTCTACTACATTTCCAGCATCGAATGACACCACGCGAAGGAGTGGTCTCTGATGACGGTATTCTCCTGTGAGTCTACTGCCCAACTCGATATCTTTGCCTATCTCGATATCTCTGCCCTTCTTCTAGCGCTTCCATTCGTCGGCGTTTTCTGCAGTCCCTTTGGAGGTGTCCCAGTCTATTACAATTCCAGCAACGAAGAATACCGCGTGAAGAATTGCTCTGTGATGGCTGCATTCTATTACAAGTACATTCCTCCACCGAAATTTCTCTCACTCGTACTGCACTTCGAGAAGCTTGCCTGGCAGATTCATACGCTAGTGCATAGGCTAGTGCTTCTGCTGTTGATTTCTTTCCTGCTAGCCTCAACGCTTGTTGTAAATTTTGATCTGCAATAGCGTTCACAAATGCTTCTGTTGCCACTTCATTAAGGAAATCCGCATTTACGCTAGAGTATGAAAGATAAGCTAATCTTTCCACATCAGCCTGCAGTTGTTGTAGTGATTCGCCATGCTTTTGAATCGTGTTGCGTAGCTGTAGGCGATATACTTGCTGCATGTGTTCATCTCCATAACGTAACTCTATCGCCTGTACTAATGAAGTATAATCACGTTGCCTTTCTATCGGTATAGTTTGTAAAAGCTCTGATGCAGAACCTCGAAGTGCTAATACCAGAGCTGTAGCTTTGTCTGCGTCATTCCATGCATTTACTTCGGAAGCTGCCTCAAACTGTCTCTTGAAAATATGCCACGAATTTTGTCCATCAAATATTGGAGGTTTCATTCTGCCTGCACCGGATATTTCAGTTCCTTCGTGCCGAGATTGTCGATACTTCATTCTGTCCAAATCTGCTTTAAAGTTGTCAAGCTTCTCCGTAACATTTTGTTGCACTTCCGACACTTGCTGTTGAGCTTCCAGCACTTCCTGCTGGATTCCTTCATATTTTACATTTAGCTCGTCTAATGAATTTTTAAGAAAAGTCTTCTGTTCCTCCAAACAGGTTTCTAGACAATTCTGCAAAGAACACTTTTGTTCATCCCAACGGGCTTCTAGAGAATTCTTTTGTTCATTTAGACGGCATTCCAGAGAATTCTTTTCTTCTTCCAAACGCGCTTCTAGAGAATTATTTTGTTCCTCAAAAGCATTCTTTTGTTCCTCAAGGGCATTTTTCACTTGCAGGGTTGAAAGCTCCATTTTGGTCATTAAAGTACCCAAAAGCTGTTCTATGTTCATCGAAGGTTCTTCTTCAGTTTCTGGTTCTTCCTCGAAAACGTATGTATCAGGATTCTTTTCTTCCTCTATCAACGCTTGTCTAAGTCGCTCGACTAGAACATTCTTTAGACCTGTCGTTTGCAATGACCTCTTCCCCAACTCCACTTTCAATTCCTGTATGCGAAGCTCCTCTAGTTTGCGTCCCATTCTTGCGCGATTTCACAAAATTAATCACTCTTTGAATTTCAAAGTCAAATGCCACCACTTTATTTCGCGATTTTATTTTACTTCTGACACCAGTTGTTACGAGCGTGGCCTTAGTTCGTTATTTAAAACACAATATTTCAGATATAATTCAAAAGTTCTTTCTTTATTTAACTTTACTGTTTACTCTCACAAATTCACAAATAATTATCAAATCAACTCTTTATTTATCGCTAGTACTGTACTTCTAATAATCGCAATCCAAATAGTTTACTTCGTTCACTTTGCTGTCTGAAATAATACTCGCCTCCTAGCTGTCAGAGCGCCGTATTTATACTCTACGAATTATCCTAGAACCTTCCTGAATATTCCGTTCTCCGAACCCAAAGTTTACTAAGATGACACTAACCTAAAGTTGCTTCCATTCCTAACAGATGTCGCTTGATTCACTTTGTGGCACGTAACAATATATATGGATTTGTTGTTTTTGAAAGCTACGAGACGATATAATTGTAGGTTGACGCGCATCACTTTTGTTTTCTTTGTGTCTTTTATCAATTAATTCAATCTAGATATCTAGAATATATATATAAAGGCAGGCTCTTATTACATAATAGGAAAAAGAGCTCTCCAAACTTATATGACGAACAACAATTTACTAATACGAAAATCTTCTTTGAATTTACTTTCACTGAACTTTGGTACATCTAAATCTTCTGCCCAAAACCTACTAGTTCGTTGCTTATATTTTGACTGTGATATAAAATTCCTTTTCTTTTCAGAACTTCATGCTTACTAAATAGTTTGAGAGATTGTGAATTTCCTCAGCAATCTTCAAAAAATTTGATATTTCACCTTTAAAGTTCCAAATCCATTCTGATTTTAAACACAACAATCCAAACAGTCATATTTAATTAGATGGAAGTATAATCATTTCATTAAATATCAAATCACTGAACGTTTGTACAATTGTAAAAGGAGCCACGGAGATTTGATATGGATTTCAAATTAGTAATTCACAAAAATCAGTGTATTTTCTATATTGTAAGGAAGGGAAATTTTGTGGAGAGATGCATACAAACAATCATAGAAGAATCAAAGAATTCACGAAATTCACGATTTTCTCAAAAATAGTCTGTTTGTCATTGAACGATTCTATGGATACTACTCACAGCCAGTAAAATTGTGGGTACTCTATGGAAAGTTTTAATCTTTTTCTTTAAGGACCTGTAAAAATACTTAAACACATATTCCAATTCCTTTCACAATTTCCTTCTCTTTTTTTCATTGTTATCATATTGCATTTTATGCTTAGAATGACCTTAGATTTATCAGAATTATTTTGGCAGCTTCAGATGAACTCCTTCCTCGAAAACGGTCAACTTTCATAAATAGCCAAGTTACAATATTTCATCGTGAGCGTATTAGAATGATACAAGATCCCACATATACATATCTCCTATGTTATCTGGATCTCCGCATCTTCTAAAGCCAAAAGAATTAGTTATGTCAAATACCCTCGTTGTCTTTAGAATTCTATTACTGCAAAAGACTTCTTACTGATGTGCTGCTATTTTTCACTCCTAGTTCTACTTAAGTTCTGGCGTTAAGATATCTAAGTTTACTATTTCGTTGAGTTGATATTATATGACAGTCATAAGGAGATCTAGTAATCTATCTCAACTCAGCTTTCAACTCTTTTAAGAATTAGAACCGATATACGCAACTCGCTAGATAAGGATTAATTAAGTGTCCTTGTACTAGTTAATTTTTTTAAATCATTTGATTCGGTAAGCTACTATTAATTATTTGCTAAGTTATCTACTAATTTCCAGTTTCATTCAACTACAGTTTCACTTATCAGCAGTTTTTTCTGGCAGGTAGCAACGGTTACGAATAGCGGATAGTTTTTCTGATATTCTGCTTCTTACTTTTGATATACCTCAGGGATCTATTTTGAGTCCTTCGCTATTCAGCATGTTTATCATTTACCTTCCTGAGTTATCGAAGACTGTAAAATTCACTCTTATGCTGATAATGTGCAGTTAGATCTTGGTCGTCCCATTGGACTAATGGTGGATTGCATTAAATGATTAAATTCTAAGAATGAAGAATGTCTCGAGTTGGATGACTAATAAATGATTTACAATTAAACCCCCAAAAATCTCAAAGTATTCCATTTTATCGACGGTCGCTTAATGTTTCTTATTTATCATCTATTTTTTTTTAAATAATGAAGTTCTATCATTTATTGATCGTGTGCGAAACCTAGGGGTTTATCTCAAATCTAGTATAAATTGAAGTGATCATATTATTAATTATGTGTTGGGTAAAATTTATGGTTGCCTTCGGCAGTTATGGTTACCTTCTGCAATTTTACCTTTGAACAGTCGTTCGATGCTACTAAAATCTCTGATTCTGCGTTCTGCCTTACCTATTATTTCCTTGTTTGGATTATGTATGTATGTTCGATGAAATTAACAGTTCTATTTAATGACTGTACGAGGCTCGCGTTTAGTCTAAGAAGATTTGATCTCGTTTCTTCGCATGGCAATTATCTGAAGAAATATTTAGGATGTATAGGCATTTTGCATCCCTTCATACAATATTATATGTAACACTCAAAAAAAACCTGGTTATCTGTTTAACCAACTATAGAATTTTTAAACTCCTGCAGACGGTTTTGATATTTCATAATAGATTATTCTTACTTTGTTCGCATTATACGTGCCTGGAATAGTTTATCAGCACAGATGCACAACACTTGAGCACGACTGATAGGCTTTGAAGTTTGATGGCACAAAGTTACAATGCTACTCCTTAAAAATGCTTTAGTTTTCTAGGGGGTGGTCCCGGAAATGATCTAATTTATATAGTTTCTTTAATTATTAGTACATGATTTATTTTTCCTAAATTTTATATTTTATATTTTTTATACTATATATTTTGAATATGCATTTTTCGTATGTGTTTAGATTAAATTTTTTAGTAAATCAGATTATACACGTTTTAGTACTAAACATATATGTAACCTTATTGTACATCAATAAATTTGAATTTGAATTTATCTATCACAAATATAGCATTCTCAGATTTATTTAAACCGTTAACAAATGAGTTCAAACTTTAAGCAAATAAATTTAAACCTTGAACAAATGATTTTAATGCCTTAACAAATAAATTTAAACCTTAAAAAATGATTTCAAACCCTTAACAAATAAAATTAAACCTTGAACAAATGATTTTAAACCCTTAACAAATTATTTAAACCCTTAGTGAATGAGTTTCAACTGTTATCAAAAAGACTTAAAGCTTAAGCAAATATATTTAAACTCTTAACAAATTTATATTTAAAATATTTTATTTCAACTTTAGGTGACATGAGTAGAGAACATAATCTTCTTTCAGTGATCGAAGAAAGATAGCCTGCAACAAATCACACCTAATGACTGTTCAAACTATATAATGGATTTGGTTTTACTTACTCCTAAGGCAGTGGATGGTCAGCCGTTGCACTGAAAAGTCAGAAGTATTGCAAATTATAGCACTTAAGATTTGAGAAAAAAAAATTTATGAAATGCTTACTTAAGTTGAAATAAAATATTTTAAATATAAATTTGTTAAGAGTATAAATATATTTGCTAAAGGTTTAAGTCTTTTTGTTAACAGTTGAAACTCATTCGTTAAGGGATTAAATATATTTGTTAAGGGTTTAAAATCATTTGTTTAAGGTTTAAATTTATTTGTTAAAGGTTTAAAATCATTTGTTCAAGGTTTAAATTTATTTGCTTAAAGTTTAAACTCATTTGTTAATGGTTTAAATAAATCTGAGAATGCTATATATGACCTCACAAGTAGTACATACATATATTGGAAAATTAAGGTATGTTGCATTATTTATAATTAATTGCATCTTCCATAATGAACTCTGAAATGATGTACCTACGTTTCCTAAATTCTTCTAATACGCATCCTCTAAAGCGTGAAACTCATTGGCATGGCGCATCGTAAATTAATATTTTAAATGCATTTAATTCCAGCAATTTATTATTTCAATGCATACTCGGAACTTATTCTCTATACAATATAGATATTCATTAGTCAGTAGTCACATGTGTAAAAGACCCAAAGCAAATGACTTTTTTTTCGTATTTCATTCTAGAGATGAAATTCATTCTTCCTCCTTCAGAGCCAAAAACAAAAACTTAACACTCAGCATGATATTTGTTTTTTTTTTTTTGCTTACTTTGTTAAAAACAACTTTGCTCTATCCACAATGATTTAGATAGCCAAAAAACACAATGATTTCAATTCCATACGACAAATTTCACGCATCTAAAAGATAAAAGGATACGCCATAGGATATGCCAGCAAATGTCAAATTTTTACGCTTCAAACAATAGCATATTACAGAAAGGAGCGGATAACCTAAGAATAGGCACATTTCCTGACCTATCTCGGCAGGATACCAATTAAAATCAAATTGAATTGACAAGCCCTTTTCCATTTACGTACGTTATGTAGGTGCTTCCAGTTTTTTGTAGAAAAAAAACCCTGAAATGTTTGTTTTCATTCCAGTTTACTTCCGCTTTGGAGCTGTCGTTGATACTTTGATCATACCGAAGCTCACATATTTTTATAACTAGTTCTCAGTTAAAGTATCAATTATGACAATAGAGAATGTGTGTAGTTAGCAAAAATCTGCCCGCCATGCATAAAAAATTCGTTACATTTATTTAAACACAATTTTTCAATTATTATTCTTGATCATTTTCTTGTAATAATTAATACAAAATTCAGGCGCAGACTCAATACGATTATAATGATATCTGATCATTCAATAATTTTTTTATTTATTTATGTACTTGCAAAAGTACACAAGATTTATCATTTTTTTTAGTATAAAAGTGTTTTGGAACTATGTACATTTGGCGGCAAATGTATATCGTATATGACAAGAAAATAAAAAATACAAAATTAAAATATTTATATCAAAGCTAAAATTATTTTAAAATAAAAGATCAAAACCAAACTAAAATTATTAAATCAAAAATCAGAAATAATTATATTATAATTAACAGTTTAATCCTAAAAAAGAACAAAATATTCATCTTACTAAAACAACGCAGGAACAAGTTAAATGAAAAAGAAAATTCATGAAAATGAAAAAAAAAATAAATATAATAAAAAAGGAAATAAAAAAAATATATATAAATTACGTAAAATAAAACATTACAAACAGAAAATTCAAAATTGTGACAAATGAGCTACACCCGTGAAACAGGAGAATAATATGATTAGGGAAAATTAGTTATAAGCCTTTAAATACACCAACAGATCGCGAGTGCTATTAACTTGGGAGAAGACCATTCCAGAGATGGGCTTTTTGAACAGAATAACAGACTTCCATAATTAATTTGTGAAACGAGGTATTAGCGAATTCCTATTATGTTCCGAAGCTGGGTGCTGAAAAAATATGCGTGGATAATACGACTTGATTGTATGTAATAGGTCCTCTCTGCTTAAGATAATCAGGGAGTGAGCAACATAGCAATTTTGTGTGGTAAGGTGAAATATGGTCGAATCTATGATGACCATTAATAAAGCAAATAGAATCCATTAAAGGCAAGTTTTGTCTTTCGAAGACAAATGCTATCGATTCTAGGGTAAATCAAACTGTCAAAAATAAAATAAGTTAAAATTTAGTTTTTGAATAGTTTTGATAGGATTTCAATAGAAAATTAGTCAGCGGTGAGCCAGAGCCTATTAAGTATAGGATAAACCTTACTAATAATCAACTTTACGTTACCTACATTTATAACTTAAAGTATCAAATGTGTAAAATCAAATAATGTTTAATAAATAAATAATAAATAAATAAATAAAATTATATCGTCCAAGACTACAAGTGGTTAATCACATGGGTCCAAATGTGTATTGGTACTTCTCAAGGCTTAGTTTTAGGCCGTTAGTCTTGAACCAGTTAACAATTCTTTCCAAATCGTCATTAATAGGAGTAATATAGTCTTGAAAGGGAGGAACAACTTAACAAACCTCTGAAGTATGCAGGGTGTTTCCCGTTAGGAGGTCAATAGAGCATGAGGTGATAGTACTCACCTACGCAAACCAAAAATTGTATGGCTGGGGGGGGGGGCAATATATCAACAGTTTGTGACAGCCTAACTATTTTCAACAATGACCAGTTGAGGTGATAAGTAAAGAAAAGATTTTAAATGTCATTAAATTATATAATATGGGAATTCATGTTCCTTTACATTCATACCTTGGAATATTATTACCCTAGTCGGCCGTCCTGACTTACATGAAAGATAATTAAATTTTTGTTAGTACAAGTTAGGTATTATTTATTTTCCTTGTTTCTTGGTTATTTCAGATTATTATGTTAGTACGGAGATTTATTTTTGGGGCCCATGCGGCGTTTACTTCCCTGAGTTATAGAATTGATGATCATCGGAATCCCTCGTGGTCCGTAAGTAGGCTCGTGCTCTTTTTTGGATTATTTCTGCTTCCGTCCGTCGTTAACTTGTTGACTTCGGAATTAATTTACCGGGACTGCGGTCTCCTTGGACAATACTCGATGCTCTTTGAGGAACAAAATACTTCTTTTTCGCTTTGTTTTATAGTTTTAAAAAATCACTTTCACCAGGGTCAGATGCATCTAGCACATGCCAGAAATAAAAAAATGGCCCTCCAATCCTCACGGAAGTGCCAAGAGACTCGCCGTCATCCAATTCTCCACATCATGCGCATCGATCACATCGTTCAATCGTTGTAATGCCACATCGATTATTGTTTCAGCTGATCTTCTGCGTTCGGCTATACGTTCTTTTTATTTACGTTCCACTAATTCATTATTGTTTAATTATATTTTATTATTATTATTATTTAATTATATTTGCTTTAATTTCAGTTTAGGTTTATTTAGTTAATGTCATAGCTGTGTTTATCATTTTGTATTGCTTGCTAGTTAAGGTTATATATATCTAATAAGTGAAATTATCAAGAGCATGAATTTTGATTATTACTAATTTCATAAACTTCATGTGGGAGAATAAGTGCAAATAGTGTGGGTCCAACAATATCCAGCGTTACAAGTTTAGGAAATACAGAATGATTAAGAAAAAAGCTCGATTTTCATAAAATACTCTGTATCTTAAAAAGAACAGGGGTACGGTCACAGTAGTTTTGCAAAACGGTCATTAATATAACTTTTTTTTTATAAAAATAGAGGTCAAAGTAAAAACAAAAAGTAATAAAATTCGAAATATTATGTTAAGAGTACTGTACCTCCAGAGAGGAGGGGCATGGGGCTGGTTGAGCAGTTGTTGGAAAGGCCATGAAGTTCTGCATACAATGACCTGTTAACTATAACCGTGCATCTAATAGTTTTTAAAATACAAGGTGATTTTTGAAAATCTAGCTTTTTATCTTAATCACCCTGTAACTCCACAACGGTGGATATTGCCCCCCGCTCTTGCCATACAATTTTTTGTTTGGCTAGGTAAGTACTATCACCTCTTGCTCTATTGACCTCCTAAGGGTAAACACCCTGTATATTATCTGGACTGCTAGTCATTGGCGTAGCCAGCGTTTTGTTGTGGGGGGGGGGGGGAATAGGGGGAATAGGGGGATAGGGGGGGCAGACTGACACAATATTGACGAAGAATATTCTTCAAGCAAGTATTGTTTTTCAAAAATGTGTATAACCAATCTACAGAGCAGCCGAATAAAGGACGATAAAGCAGCCGCAATCTCGTATTTATTTATAATGTTGAACGCTAATTTGGCTTCTCAATACGTACCAACGGACTGCATACCAATTGACGAACAGTTGTTTCCATTCCGGGGTCGCACTAAGTTCACCCAATATATACCGTCCAAACCTTCAAAATATGGCATAAAAGTTATGTGGGCTTGTGATGCCAAAAATTCATTTCCATTGCAAGACCAAATCTATACAGGAAAGACGGGTACGACCCGTGAAATCAATCAAGGAGAACGTGTGGTGAGAGTTTTGTATTTGCGGTATAAGGGTATTGGTCGAAATATTGTTACTGATAATTTTTCCACATGGGAGTTATCTTTAGTGGGGACAGTGAAGAAAAACAAAGCTTATATTCCGCCGCAGATGCTGCCATCGAAAACACGTGAAGTACATTCCACCATTTATGGATTTAATGACAACATAACTATATGTTCCTACGTTCCAAGAAAAAACAAAGCGGTCGTTATGTTGTCCACGCTGCACCGCACTGATGAAGTATCAGGTGCACTAAAAAAACCTGAAATAATTGAATACTATAATAGGACGAAAGGTGGAGTAGATACAATGGACAAGATGCTGGCCACCTATTCTACTAAGCGAAGAATCCTGCGGTGGCCATTGGCGTTCTTCTACAATATCCTAGATGTAGCAGCGCTGGCTGCATACATTGTTTTTATGGAAAATAACCCAGGATGCAACAAACCAACTGGCATTGCCGGTTATCAACCAAATATGTATCGAAATTTCAGCACGAGAAATGGGATCGAGAGCGTTCTGGGTCATAAACATCCCAATTTCGACAACAGGAGCGGCAGCTCCTGTACGGGATACTTCAGGACGTCTGGCAGTAGTTGGCAACTGCCATGTATGCATGTCATCACTAAAATAAGAGGTATCGTTAATCGCGAGTCATGCAACCGTCCAATTTGCAACGTCCATGCAGTAACACTGAGTAAATTTAGCGGATGCAACTGAAAAGTAATTTTTGCAAAATATTTTAGGAAAATAATCAATAGGTATACTAATTGATATTTTATAATTACAGATCTATCAACACCAAGGCCAGCTAATCGAGTTCCAAGTTAAACTTACATTCATACTTATATGCAAAATATCAATAAATACATTATTTATAAAATCATTTATTTTGTTTTTAGTAATTTTGGGCCTAGTACAATTTTCACTCAATACGTGCTATTATACCAAATATTTATAAAGGTACCCGGGTACCATGGGTGTGCCTTCAAGTAGAAAATTTATAACTGGCGTTTTTCATCCACCTGACTTTACATTTTTAGTAGGAAAACGCGTTAATTGTCTTAAAATTACATGATTTAAGATTAACACGAAAATCAACTTCGAGAAATTATTTTTTTATAATGAATTCGCAGAAGAAAGTTCAAATAGTTACCCGGGTACCTGGGTGTGCCCACAAGGGTTAAAATTTAATTCTGCACTGAAATCTATTGTGTGAACGTTAGGTGGAATATATGTGGATTGAGTTAGCAGTGTGTGAGGTTTTTCGATGATGGGAATTGAATGTTGAAAAAAATTAGTACCAATGATACTCAAACTGTGTAGAGAGCAAATTTTTAAGACCACTTCTAAATTTTCATTTTGTTTTTTTTTTAAGCAATTATTTTCTTAATTATCTAAATTTAATTGCGTATATAAATTTGATTTCGAGCAAAACAAAATTTGAGCAATATCTAAAACTCTCATAAGATATGGCCAAAAATTGCAAATTTCTGTGGGGGGGGGGGGGGGGGGCAGCGAGCCTACACGGGCTTCTCTGGGGGGGGGGGAGCATGCTGCTAGTATAGAACTTGACAGAAGAAATTGCTTTAATTAATTCACTGCGCTCAATTCCGCGATGAATCGTTACCTCTTGTGATATTAGAAGTCAATAAATTGGATTCAGCATTCATTCCAACTACACAGTAACAATTTTTACAATTTTCATTTTTCCTAAGTGAGTATAAGTTTTTTCATCTTCTTCCCTTGAGACGTGGGGCTTCACAGGTATCCATTCTTAGACTTCTACTGGCTCAATTGATTCTTCGTAATTCCAGTCATGTCATTGTGACTCGTCCTCTTAACTCTTTAATTTTTAATAACATCAGTCTTTGAGGGTTCTGACATTGTGCAAGCAATTCTTTCTGGCGTTCATCGAGCAAACTCATTTGTAACATTCAAACGGCTTCTTGTTGGGTTCCTAGGATAGTTTGTTTCTGGCTGCGATATAAATATTATAGTGTTATTTACCAGTAAATATATAATCTATAATAATAATAATAATGATGACCAACCTTATGTGTGTCCATTGCCCACTTCAATAAATGCTTAAGAAAATTGACAGAACCACAGCCAATAACTGCCGATTCTGTAACGAAGATAGAATCTGCAGAGAATATATTCTATACGAATGCGCAGGACTTGCCCGTCAAAGACTCCAATGTATCAGATTCAGAAACCTAGCAGTCTTCCGAAAAACTGATCCTAATAAGGTAATAAACTTCATAAAAATGCGATCCCGGACTGGACTGGATATGCTTACGAGTAATAGAAATATTAACAGTTTCGATAATCTATATTTAGTGCTTGAAATTATGATTAATAAATATTAGTATAAACAATAAACATATTCTATGTGGCATTTTAATTGCGAACTATGTCTAACCCCATTCCCTTACTTTAGTACGAGTGTTCTATTCTATACCAACTGATTTGCGGTGGTGTGTTAATGTTTATATATGTATTAATAGTCCAGACAGTAGAGTCTTTTGCTCTACAAAAGGTGAGGTAGTTATGATTTTTACATATGTTATTTAGTTCTCGGCCTCGATGAAAGATCCAAGTTTCACCCTTATGAGGATCCGCGCGGTTTTTTCATAATAATTCCTCAACAGTTAATTCTACGACAAAAATATAAAAATATTGAAGAAGGCTTAATTCCTCAAATTTTCTTTATAAACACTTTTTTTGTAAATCTGTATACATATAGGTCCATTTATACAGGATGTTTCGTCCATAGTGGTCCATAGGACAGGAGGTGATAGTAGTCACTAAGTAAAACAAAAAATGTTATGGCAAGAGGGAGGGGGACGTCTTAACCGTTTCGGAATAACAAGATGATTAAGAAAATTTGGTAGTCTTTCACAAAATAACCTGTATTTTAAAAACTGCAAAGTGTACGGTCACTTATAGAGCTCACTGTATGCAGAACTTTATGGTCTTTCCAACGACTGGTCGACCAGCCTCGTAGTCCTCTCCCCTCAGGAGTTAACTAAGAATTTTGGATTTCTTACCTTGTTATTGACTTTGACCTCTTTTTTTTTACAACAGGTTCTTAAGGTAACTTTTTTTATAAAAAATCTCTTCTTTAATTTGGCCTATGTGCTCACTGTAACCGTTAAACAGTTATTAGCTCATAAGCTATTCAGCTCATACCGAAATTAGACGATATTTTGTTTTAAATGAAGTGTTTTCAGTCACTAAGGGAGATAATTTGTTCTTTAGTTATGACCACTATAACTCCTTAGTGGAGAGGAGTACGGGGTTGGTCGAGCAGCCGTTAGAAAGGCCTTGAAGTTCTGCATATAATCAGCTGTGCAAGTGACCGTACACTCTGTACTTTTTAAAACACAGGGTATTTTTTGAAAGACTACCAAATTTTCTTAATCACCATGTAACTCCGAAACGGTTGAGATGCCGCCCCCCTTTCCTTACAATTTATTTTTGACTACTATAACCTCCTATCCTGTGGAACACCATGGACGAAACATCCTGTATAAATGGTATATATATACTTTTTTTTATGAGAATGTTCGCGTTTCCGCCGCTGTAACTCGTTATATATCAGACTTACAAAAAAAGTGTTCATATAGAAAATTTAGGGAATTAAGTCTGTCGTAGGATCAACCGTTGAGGAATTATTTCAAAAAAACCAATTTTTGGTACCTTTAATCCAAGATGGCGGAACGCGCGGATCCCTCCCAAGGGTGAAAACTTGGATTTTTCATCTGGGCCCGGAACTAAATAACATATATAAAACTCACAACTACCCCACCTTTTGTAGGGTAAAGGCCTTATTTAGTCCCTATTGATTGGACTATAATGTATATACATAGTTGTATTAATTAGTTAGTTCAAAGAATACAACACATTCAATGCAATCATAAGGTTGAAACGTAACCAACTAATAAATCAATTAAAATTTAAAAAAAAATGTTATCATTCATAAATCTATAGAGCTATGTAGTTACAAGGTGAGAAATAAAATTGGTAGATCTTATTTCAATTCCCTATGGAAAATAAAAATAAATGCCCAGAAAGGTTAACAAACCACAGCTGTCAGCCATTAGTCATCAGTAAATCATTAATTAAAGTTTCCCTCTTTTAAGTGAAAGTATACCTACCATACATGCATACTGATTGCCATTTATCAGATAACATTTCAATTAGTTTCCCAAAGTCTCCTTAGAAGAGAACCCTAGTACGTGACCGCTGACAAATGGATTGTTCTAGCTTTTCAACGAAAGCGAAGGAAGCATCTGTATGGCCACCGCTAGTGGCAATATATCCTTCATCAGTGAATGATTAATGTTTGAAATTGATTTAAGGACAGTGAAAAATGCCCCAAATAATAGTGGTGCTATTTCTATGTTTTGTAGACAAAAATGATGTTATGCTCTCGTTTAAATTAAATCTTCAATTTTTGAAGTATCAAATCTAAAAAAAGACTGTAGGTACTATGTAATCAAAATACGTAAGGCTTACCTGCAGCAAATAAGGTCCACATAACGAAAATCGCGCTTACATATTGAATCCGCTTCATACTAAACATGCCTACATAAAACACGTTGATGTGATAACGGTCATTGCTTTTGTACAAAATTATGTTCAAAGCCACGGCATAAGAAAATGCATATGTGTGAAAGAAGTGCTGTTGAGAAATTTGCTACTATTGTGGCTTTTGGGAAAAGAATTCCTTTTAATTTTGAGGTGTTATAAATCTCAAACCATACATGAATAATTTAAATTTATTATACCCTAGAAGAAATCTATAGGGTATACTAAGTTTGTCATTCCGTTTGTAACACCTCTACATAATGATGGTAGAGCAAAATGGATTGGACACCCACACATATGTAATATTAAAAGTTATTTTGATTTTTGCATGTCCGTCCGTCTGTCTGTCCGTCCGTCTGTCCGTCCGTCCGTCTGTGCGCACGATAACTCGAGAAAACGTATACTTAGAGAGCTGAAATTTTGTAGACAGACTTAGAAAAAAAAGTAAAATTAAGTTCGAAAATGAGACAAATCGGGCAACTCCTTCGTGGGGTTGCCATACAAAAATTTCCTTTTCCACTATATATTTGGACACTGCCTGACAACGCGTCGATGTAGAGAGCTGACATTTGGTACATGGTGTTTTCATTGTACTAGCAAACAAAATTTCAAAAATGTACTAAATCGGGCACTTCCTTCTTGGTGTTGCCATATAAAAATTTAGATTTTATACGTATACTTTGAAAACAATCAGTCCAAGACATTTTTGTTGTACTAAAAACTTCTTCAGAATATGAAATCTTATAAAATTGGTTATAATCATTTTTTCTCTGCGACAAACCGTTCTAAAAATATATGCGAAAAACCACTTCAAAAATTCAACTTACATAGATCGGTGACCTTACGAAATTTTATACAGGCATTCATCTAGTAGGGTTATCATAAGAATTGGTCCTAGACAAATTCTAACTTTTTTACTTGTTTTTAGTTAGATTTGTTGTCTTTTCATGGTTTAAAATAAATCATTGACTTAGAAGAAAGTTTTTGACTTTTCTGAAATTTTAAAATAACCTACATGAATTCGCAGGAAACAATTAATATCATCGCTTGCCGGACGAAGAGCTTATTACTTGAATTCCTGTGTGTTCATCGAGTACGAAAACTTAAGAGGTTATACCTACCTGGGAGGCCAAAAAAGCGTCTGTTTTTGTGAATTTATTTTTAAAAAAATTTGGTACATGGTGCTTTCATTGTACTAGCAAATAAAATTTCATAAATGTACTAAATCGGGCACTTCCTTCTTGGTGTTGCCATATAAAAATTTAGATTTTATACGTATACTTTAAAAACGGTCAGTCCAAGACATTTTTGTTGTACTAAAAACTTCTTCAGAATATGAAATGTGCCTATTTTGGGACCAAGCTAGATCCAAAACTTCCTGCAAAAAAGCTATGGAATATTGTTCGTAGTCTCGGTATTCATGGGATGGACCCACCAGTTGCAAATTTCAATCCTGATGACCTAAACAACTACTTTGCTTCTAGCTCTGTGGCTGCAACTACGCCTGTTTACAACTTTCAGGAATACTTCTCTCATGAGGGCTTCTCTTTTCATTGTGTAGATGGCCCCGAGGTTCTTTCGACCCTGTACTCCATTAAGTCTAATTCTTTTGGACCTGATGCTTTACCACCCAAATTCGTAAAGCTACTAGCGATCTACTTGTCATGTCCCTTGACGCATATTTATAATTTGTGTCTTACCACTTCGCAATTTCCCTCTCAATGAAAGCAAGCAATAGATGTTCCCATTCCAAAGAAATCTCGTCCCTCCCTAACTAGTGATCTCCGTCCTATTAGTGTACTAAATTTTCTTGCTAAAACACTCGAAAAAATTATGTACACGCAAATAATGGAGTATGTGGTGGCAGAGGATATATTGTCAGACTGGCAATCAGGATTTCGCCCAGGTCACAGTTGTGAATCTGCTCTCTTATAGGTCACATCTGATATTCATAAGGCTCTTGACAATGATCATTTAGCAGTGCTGGTCCTTTGATTCGCTGAGTCATGTCAAGTTAATCTGCAAACTTGGCACAAAATATAGCTTCTCCTCATCGGCCGTTGGGTTAATTTCTGCTTCCCTTTCGAATCGTGAGCAAGTTGTAAAAGTGCAGAATTCTATCTCCGCTCCATTGTCCCTTTACACTGGTATTCCTCAAGGTTCGGTTCTAGGACCTATTCTCTTCTCCCTCTATATAAATGACCTCCCCTCTGTTGTCAATAGCGCTTCTATGCATTTGTATGCCGATGACGTTCAGTTGTACCTTACCAGACCAATAGGCCTGGTCGAGGACTGTATTGCTCGAATCAATGATGACCTACAGCACGTACACGAATGGGCAATGGGTAATGAGCTTGCCATTAACCCACACAAGTCTTACTGTCTGCCGGTATATAGAACCGTTTTCCCTACATCTGATTTGCCTTCAGTTCGGTTGAATAATTCCACGCTGGAATATGTTTAGTCAGTTAAGAAATTGGGCATTCAACTCAATTCGAAATTTAGTTGTTGCGACTACATCAGCGCTTTGATGGGGAAAATATATAGCAGTCTTCGTCAACTTTCTATTTCCTCCAGTTGCTTGTCTGTGGATTTTCGCAGGAAATTGGCGTTGACTCTTATTCTACCCCATTTTAACTATGGGAGCCTTATTTTTAGCAGACTAGACTCAATTTATCAAAGAAGAGTTAGTGTAGCCTTTAACGACGTCATCCGTTATATTTATAAATTCCTCGGAGCGCTCGTGTATCTGCTCTTGCTACGTCCCTACTCGGTAGCTCTGTAGAGGCCTATTTGACTCGTCGGAGGCTTATCTTCCTTCATAGGCTAATTTACAATAAATCCCCTGCATATCTATTCGAAAGCCTACAGTTCTTACACTCGAATAGAGGTCTTCAACTCGTTGTCCCGGTGAGCGCTCTTACTTCCAAGCTGCCCGAAAATGGAACTCTCTTCCAAATGTAATTCAGCGCACAGGTTCCGGCCTGACCTTTGCTAAGCTAGTCAAGGATTACCTTGACTAGTTATTAGATGGTGGATTGGTATTTATTCTCAGATCTTAAAATTCTTATTGAATTGTTTTATTAATTCTTAATTTTATTTATTTATTTTTTTTTTGCTTGTCTTTTGTTGTTAATTTATTGTATTTTTATTTATTTACTTATTTTTTATTTTTGTTCTTCTCTTTGCCCTTTATCTTTAAGTTCTCTTTTTCTTGTTCACCTTTGGATATCCTTTTTTTTTGTTTTTTTTTTCTTTCTCTATTTATTCATTTATTTATTTATTTATTTTTATATTTATTATTATATTTATTTTTATTATTATTTTATTTTTGCTTTAATTTTAATTTTACTTATGTTGTTTTTTTTCCACCTAATTATACGTGGTAAGATTTTGTAATGTTCTGTACAAGGCCGAAAAAATTTATTGTATTGTATTGTATTGTAAATCCTATAAAATTGGTTATAATCATTTTTTCTCTGCGACAAACCGTTCTAAAAATATATGCGAAAAACCACTTCAAAAATTCAACTTACATAGATCGGTGACCTTACGAAATTTTATACAGGCATTCATCCAATAGGGTTATCATAAGAATTGGTCCTAGACAAATTCTAACTTTTTTACTTGTTTTTAGTTAAATTTGTTGTCTTTTCATGGTTAAAAATAAATCATTTAGAAGAAAGTTTTTGACTATTCTGAAATTTTAAAATAACATACATGAATTCGCAGGAAACAATTAATATCATCGCTTGCCGGACGAAGAGCTTATTACTTAAATTCTTGTGTGTTCATCGAGTACGAAAACTTAAGAGGTTATACCTACCTGGAAGGCCAAAAAAGCGTCTGTTTTTGTGAATTTATTTTTAAAAAAAGTAAAGATGTTCTTAAACAAAAATTTCATGTACATAAAAGAATACATTTTGAAGTTATTATTTTATTTATGTTAGGGTCACTGTTAAAATTTAACAAATATTTCACGGCTACAGTCAGGACATTGTAGGTATACTAGGTCAAATTAATGAAGAGTCCTGCAGCTTACACATTCATAGGTGAATACTGTCGCCTCCTTCCCCAGAGACCTCTGAGCCGAAAACAGACTGTATTAGATTATCTAGTCTTTCATCATTCGATATCCCAAGAAATTAATTTTAAGCAAAATGGCGGCTGTTCAAAGTTATGGTATCGATTTTGATTAAAAATGTATACTTTTTTCTTTAAACCAAAAATATGCTCAGAACCTATACATTGTAGAACGTATGTAGAAGAAGTCTGCAAAAGATGAACTAATTCGGTGCGGTGATTTCCGAGATATTTGCATCACCGATTTTGAATTATGTCTTTGATCAGAATCTGTTTTAAGTTTGAAATTAATTTTACAATGCACTCCACAGCTGGTTCTTATACTGCCCACAAAAATTAAACAGCCGACGCACGTGTCGCATCAACCACTGCTACTGAATATTTAACAACCAATGAAATTTAATTTATGCGAATCTCACCTAATTGGTTTGGAATAATTGAGGAGTGTCGGGTGCAAATTCTGAAATCAGCGCAGCGTGGATTTCTGCCACCCGGTGGGAACCTTAAATTTGCCGTCCCCCTATTTTCGCAATTAATTTGTGGTACTCTGTCAGTAATTCAGATGTATTCAAAATAAAACGTCTTTCTTAAACGATAATTTCATTCTGAGTATTTTTTGCAACGGAAACTCTTTAATACATTCGTCAATATTAATTTGTACCTTTTGATCGATTGCCAAAAAGCTGGATTTTTTAATTTCAACGTGAAAATTGTAGATCTTAAATAATTTTTAATCAGTTTCAATTTAGAAAAGCTTGTCTTACAACCGTAATTACGTATGGCAGCTATGAGGAGTATTGTCAGCATTATAAATATATTAGATTGCCCTTCTTCTAGTTTGGACTCAAAAATAAAATTTAATAAACTCAGTGGGTTGGAACAAACCCCTCGATAATACTTCCCAAGCCATGAAACAGAAATCTATATGTGTGCGTTCGAAGTCCGTTTTCTAAAATGTTCTATATTGATGCTTGTTATGGTCGTCGCGTATTGCATATAGCAATATGCTACAAGAATTACTGAAGCATGTAGGCCGGCTGCGTCAAGCAAAAAAAAAAATGAACGCACCCCGAGGAAAGAAATGCATTTCCGCACGCTCAAGACGACATGTTGGTGTGGAAAAGTAAGAAGAAGACACTCTTCTCTGAATGTCAAGTCATCGAAGCAACGACAAAAGTGGTGAACGTATCCGAAGAAATATTCAAACATCCGTGTGGAAATAAGATCTGTAAGTAGATTTTGGATAATTTTTAGTTCCCATACGGCTATATTTTCAATCCATCTAATTAGTTTTATACCTCGCGCAATTTTTCAGCAACAAAGAATCTTCTAATCGAAATCAAGGGCTCTTAACTAAAAGATTTCTCGGACTGGTCACCCAAAGATATTAACAGAAATCTTCCCTTCAATTATAATACGCATGCATTGGCATCATATACCTATTCGCCAGCATTTAAACCACGGAATTTCAATTCAGAAGTGGCGGAATACTTAAATTATGGTATAAACTCAATACTTTTTCAAAGGGGAATATATCCTCCTGAGAGTTTTGTGAACACGCCGCAATATGGATTAGCAATTTTAATGTCAAAGGACAGTAAAATCGAAGAATTCTTGAAAAAACGTACTCTCTCAAGTTCAAGAATGGTTGTCTGAAAATCTTCTTGAAAAAATACCTATGATTATTACAAATGTTCACACCCCAAAGAAGTTCTGGAGTGTTGGGATTCTAAAGTGCAGAATTTGTGCAGAAAATAGAAGTATTTTATAGAAACAATATTTACCGATAGTCACACGTGCAATGCATGCATAGAGAGAGGAGTTCCTTTCTCTAAAGAGTCTTTGTGTGACCTTCTCAAAAGTTCAGCGGTATTAAAGATTGAAAGCTTGCTATCAGACGGAACTTGTAGTAACTGCACCTATCGAGGATGAAATTGTTATTCATGAAGACTTAACGACCCTAGTTAAAATCAATTGAGTAGACAATATGTTAAGTACATAGGATATAATATCTTATATAAATTTCAATCTGTTTCTTTTACATTAGCATATAAATAAAAAAAAAAAAAAATAAAAAAATTAGCAACCAGATTCCAGTGGCAGCGTGAAACTCCCGGAGGCCTCTGCATCACCAGTTATGTAAGTGTGCCACTTAGTTACGTTTGTTATATTTTAAATTACGTACGCAATCAATACGGAAAAGAAAATTTGTCTGAAACTTATTGTTCTCAATTTTATAATCGTTTAAAAATAATTTGTTGTGTTGCACCATAGATTTTTTTTCATGAAAACTTTGTTGTGATTTAGTGCACGCCATTAAAGTCATTATACAAAATAGAAAAAATATAAAATAAAATAGAAAAAAAGCATGAAACCAAAAGAATAAATAAGACAAGAATAAAATAAGTAAAAACGAGTTTTCAAACAAAACTGAGGCCAAGTCGCATGAAAAAGTAGAAAATAAACTTTTCTTCACACACAGAGGTGGACACAGATTTTTTGATTGGGACATTTCTCTTGAATATTCTTTCTCTTCATGAATCAAATCACTTATTACCTCTGATTGATCATACTGAAATATATCGGTGATTGTCAGCGAATAAAATGTGAGTCCACCTCTGTATGTGAAGAAAAGTTTATTTTCTACTTTTTCATGCGGCTTGGCCTCAGTTTTGTTTGAAAACTCGTTTTTTACTTATTTTATTTTCTGCCTTTTTCACGTTAACTAAATTGGAAAATTCTGCATTTTTCCTGAAACAGATTTATCACTAATCATATCGATGAAAATTTTTCCGATGATTTTCCCGTTTTTCCGGGTTTTCCACAAAAGCAACTTTATGCAACTCATTTCGCTCTACAACTTTGTCTTAGGTTGCAAAACGCTCAAACGCTTCCTTGGTCGGAAAACCTCCGGAAAAGCGTTTTACATGAATTTTCCTCGATTTTTTCTGCAAGTTTTCACCATTGTCAGAGAGAAAGTAATGATGCCAGTTGATAGGGAACTTGATCCTGCGTAATTTAGAAAACTTTTTTACCGGAAAATTTTCCGGAAAAGTCGGAAAATTCCGGAAAATTTTTCGGAAAAATCGGAAAACTGTGCATTTTTCCTGAAACGGATTTATCACTAATCAAATTTGTACCAAATTATCCAATGATTTTTCCCGATTTTCCGGGTTTTCCATGGAAATTTCCGGTTCAAATTTTGATAGATTCAATTGTCACGCGACATGAACCTGTGTGCCAAATTTCAGCTCGCTGTGATGACGAAAAGTGGGTCTACGAGAGTGTCGAAAATAGTAAAAAGAAATATATAAATAAATATACAGACAGACAAATTCGTGTACGAGTTAAAGGGAATGGCTGGCCTCAAAAAAGGGAGGAAAGTAAGTAATAATGCTAAAAGCGCGGGCTTCATATAGTTACAGGCAATGGCGTCATGACATTTAATTTTGATCAATAATTATCAAACGATTGGTATAGTTAAGTTTGTAATTTTGTTTATAAGTATCATAGACACCCTTTTAAAGGAGTTCAAATGTGCGGAAATATCTCTTTTTAGTAATTAAAAACATGTACAGTGAGCTACTGTTATAGTGTAGATGATTAACCAACCGATAACGAATGAAAAGTTAAAACCGTTCATTATGATTAATAATTAGTATTACAATAAAATTGAAAAGGAAATCTTTGCTAAGAAAGACTAATGAATAGAAAAAATATCAGTAAAATTTCTTTATGTGCCCATAAGACGTCGATGAGCTTATTAAAATTAAAAACGCATTTGTGCTAGTCTGAGACATCAGTACTAATTGTCCAGTTATAGAAATTTATCCACCAGTTGAAATCAGTTTTGTTTCGGATGAATTTAACTTTTTCGTTTAAGAATTTTAAGAACGTTTATTTTTAATGATTCTAAATCAAATTTATAAATACAAGAAGAAAAAACAACCGCCTCGTCCGGGATTTGAAACCGGGACCTTCCGCTTGCCGGGCGACTGCTCTTACCACTGAGCTAACGAGACAGATGATTTTCCTTCTTGCATTTATCAAATTTGTAACTAGCCTACTAAGCCACGTTTTGCTTTCAGCTGGCAGCGGAAGGTCCCGGTTTCAAATCCCGGACGAGGCGGTTGTTTTTTCTTCTTGTATTTATAAATTTGATTTAGAATCATTAAAAATAAACGTTCTTAAAATTCTTATTTCTCCATCATTGACCGATTCTAACAAGTGTAGGTTCGATTCCCGTCCGCGGGAAAAATAAATAAAATTGAATTTACAATTTATTTGTGCGCTTTCATCGTTACTGGTTAATGCCAGCTGAAAGCAAAACGTGGCTTAGTAGGCTAGTTACAAATTTGATAAATGCAAGAAGGAAAATCATCTGTCTCGTTAGCTCAGTGGTAAGAACAGTCGCCCGGCAAGCGGAAGGTCCCGGTTTCAAATCCCGGACGAGGCGGTTGTTTTTTCTTCTTGTATTTATAAATTTGATTTAGAATCATTAAAAATAAACGTTCTTAAAATTCTTATTTCTCCATCATTGACCGATTCTAACAAGTGTAGGTTCGATTCCCGTCCGCGGGAAAAATAAATTTTTCGTTTAGTTTTAATACGGCACTAGGATTACTTTATACATCCCCTATGGATGCAGGTGTGTGCCAAGGATCATAATTAAATTACAAGACACTACCCAGGCATAAGTCCGTAAGATAGAACGAAAACTGGTCGCATCTTGAATTCTTAATGGATTCATGTTCAGTCATATCAAGATTGGATTCGTTTTGTCTTTACATGAATAATAGTATTAGTAGTTCATTATTACTTTCCAAGTGTTCCTTTTTAACGAGAATGTGTGGAAAAAGAATTTAGTGAATAATTCCTAACTTTAAACGACTGAAAACTTTGCAAAAATTTCCTTTCCTTTTTGCTTAATTTTCGTTTTTGTGCCTTCAATGCCAATAGATGATAACTGAAGAACTTTGAAAGAATTCATTTCTCCAACTTTGAACTTTTTATAGAAAAAGAGAAAAAGGAAATTTACACTAGCTTACATAATTTCTTTATGATTAATATATAGCCTAGATAACGTAGCCCTAGCGTTCTGATAACAAGCTTTAAATAAAGGTACAAGTCAGCGAATTTTATAACGTAATGGCGAGATATTTTTTCTTTCATTCCTTCACTATCCCGGAGACTACTCACGTAGAATGAAGGTCGTCTAGGCTCGCCTAGTCTCTCTCTCTCTCTACAGGTCAACTAGGGACTCTGAAGAATTATGCCCCTCAGAGTCAGAACATCTGCGCCTTCGATGGTATACAGGTAAGTGACGTAAGGGTCCCTTCAGGACCGAATGTGTGCCGGCTTCTGTTTGTGGATAGGCACGATTTTTTTTTGATTATGGCTACGGCAGCGGCAGGTTTTTCGTGGAACCTCCCCACACTCTCCGCCAATGAGCAGTTAACGCTGCCCGTCGAGTGATCTGTCAGCTCATGCTGACAGTCGGGACTTTACGTCCCAAGCAAATCACTCTTCATAGTTTAATAACATGCTTATGGAAACGTGCCAAACATTGACTTTATATATGCCATAGAGCCTAAGCTACCATCCATACAGGAAAATAGGCTTCTAGTAATTTACAGCTTGGTTCCTTACCTTCTCAAAGGCTACACTTACTATGTATCTATCTTACTTAACAAAATAATAAAATAGTTTTGATTACAAAGTAACCTTACCATTTTACTCTCAATACCTCTCAGCTGAGTGATAATTGCATGTGTGTATGTGCAACCGTAGTCCGAATCTGTAGGCAGCTACATTCGATATCTCAGCCCACGGCACAGCGACAGTACAATGATTACTCAGCTGAGAATTTTTGTTTGAGGAATCGTAGTCAATTGGTTAAGACAAATTTTTTTAAATAATTTTGCTAGGAAAGGTATGGAAATTTTATTACGGCTCGGAAGATAAGAAAACAAGCTTAAGATTAATAGAACACAATTTTTCTGTGTGAATAGTAGTTTAGGGCGGAGGAGCTATTCAAATCAAACTTTTGTCAGTTGTACATAAGAACACTGCAAATATTTTAGAATGTAAGGACTCCGTTGGGCCTCGTATGTGGTAGGGAGGGAGTCTGTTTCATGGCTTGTGAAGTATTCTCGAGGGTTTTGGTTGGAATCAATAAGTTCTTTTCTACAGTCTGTTGTAGGTACAAAGGCCCTAGACGCACACACTCAAGTTTAAGCTATTCTCTGTCAATAGATGTATTACTCATCATCGACTTAGGAAGGCATATTTGCGGCCATGCTCTGGAGCTGCTGGAACCTTTCTCGAGTTTCAGCAGTTACTCTATGCAGGGTTGTTTCCCCTTAGGAAGTCAATAGAGCAGGATGTGATAGTACTCACCCTCACCTAGTTAAACAAAAAATTATATGGCAGCGGGTGGGGGCAATGTCAACCGTTTAGGAATTACAGGATGATTAAGAAAAAAACTAGTTTTTCACAAAACACCCTGTATTTTAAAACGTACCGGGCGCACATTTGATCAGATAAATCGGGAGATATATTTTTTTAAAAATGCTGTTCCACCGTAAAATCACGAAATATCTAACCCCCCTAGCAAGTAACAATTTAAAAGCTATTTAGTTTTACTCACGTTTTATAATTGTTTTATTAAGGTTTTGAACTTGCTAAATAGTTTTATGGTGATTGTAGGTCATACCAATTCGTCTCCAAAACCAATTGTTATGTTTTAAAAACCGCCTGGAGACTAGTAATAAAATTATTTAGCATTTAAGTCTATTTATACTTATAGAAGTTTTATCATTGTCATCTACTTCAACCAATATAAATCTATTAAGCAGCAAAATAGCAATTAATTACCTCTTAATTTTGTTAAGGTTTTACAGCATCCTCCAAAACTATTATATAAATCTTTGATAAAACTGAAAAATAAGACTTATATAGGTTATATTAAGAAGCACAGAGAGCTAATTTAAATCCAATTTAAGAGACAATTTGGTCTAGAGAACTATTGGGTTATGTAGACAACTATCATAAAACTATTATGCATAGAGCTATTAAGAATGCATTTCAAAATATTCATAAAATCATTATAGGATTAATAGGCTTATTCAAATGCTGAAATATTTTGTATAAAGCTAATAGGTCTAGCGAGGTGCCTTCGCCAAAGTTGTCAAATGTTTTGCAACGCCATGATTGCAAGGAACGGAGAGTAATTAAAAGAGTACCTAGTTAAATATGTCGGAGTTCGCGCAAAAGTGGAAAAAAGTAAAACGAAGTTGTTTTTTCAAACGATGTGTTAAAAATAATTATCTTAAAATCATGAATACGAATATAAACGAAAATATAATTATCAACGAAAATCTGAGATCACCGATTCCATCAAGTTTTCTACCAACTGCAATTGTTTTAAGTGTGCTATCTTCACAAATTACTAATACTAAGGATCCACTAATAACTGATGTGGAAACCGAAGAAATAAAAAATAATTGGTCAACTGAATTAGAAAATTACGACGAAGACCTTTATAATGAAGATGAAGAATGCAAAAATCAAATGTTACGAAGAGAACTCCTAGTATGGTCTAATAATTTTAATATTAAACAGAGTGCTTTGAAAGGATTAATACAAGTGCTTAATATCGATTGCCAAACGTACTACCACAGGACCCACAAACATTTTTGCAAACAGAGAAAATAATTACACTTTGGCATATAGGTGGAGGTCAATATTGGCACCAAGGATTTAAATTTTACATTGAACGGGCTTTCAGCAATATAAAAGAGCCTGTACAAATTTCAATTAACGTAAATTTAGATGGCTTGCATACTTATAAGGGTTCTAAAGATGAATTTTGGCCAATCTAGTTCAACATTCACGAAATGTCACATTTAAAGCCTATGATTATTGGAATTTATTGCAGTAAAAGCAAACCGAATGATTTAAATGAATTCCTGACACCTTTTGTGGACGAGATGAAAGATATTTTAGAAAAAGGAATTTATGTAAATGGACACAAAATTAACGTGCAAATCCGATGTTTTATTCGTGACTCTCCAGCTCGAACCTTTGTTTAAGGTAAAAAATAAATGAGTAAAAAATCTATACAATTTGAAATATTTATTTTACTTTTTTGTAATTATCTAGGTGTGGCTTATTTCAACATCCAAAATGTATGACAAAAATTTACCCTTATTGGTGTTTATTCATATATTTCTCATTGCAACTATTTTTTTTTATTTATTTATTTATTTCTCATTGCAACTATTTTTTTTATTTATTTATTTATTTATTTATTAAGAACTTCATCAAAGATCTGATTACTAAGTTTACAAAAGTATAAAAGTATACATAATAAAATAATAAAAAGAAAAGTAACTTTAACTAAGCTGATCTTTTATTTGACGTTTTGAAAGATGAAAGTCAATCAAACTGACGGTTAAAGAGACGAGACATTGATGAAATCTGCTCGTGCATGCCATAGTTTGAATTATGCTGGGGAACATCGAAGAAGTCGTAGTTCCTCAAGGAGCGCACAGGAACAGATATATTAAAAGTATTTAAGAGCTCAGGGGAATTTATCGTTCCCTGTATGCACTGAAATGCAAAAACAACTCTGGAAGTTTTTCGTCTATTCTCGAGAGAATCTAAAGGAAAGAGTTTAAGCTTGTCGACATATAGAGGTAGAATAAAAGGGTTATCCCAGTGAAGCCCACACAGGGCAAAACGAACGAATCTCCGCTGCACAGCCTCGATGCGATTTATGTACACAGCATAGAAGGGAGACCAGATCGGACTGGCATACTCCAAAATAGGTCTAATGAGTGTGCACTACAGGACCTTCGTTATGAATGGATCATTAAACTCCTTTGACCATCTCTTTACAGTGTAGCATTTGTCCTGGCAACGATTGTGTCAATATGATCCTCGAAAGGAAGACGAGTATTAAGGAAGACACCCAAATCTTTGGTTTTGTCAAGTTTAGGTAATAAGCATCCATCTAAAGTATAACTAAAGTCGAGAGGCCTCCTTTTACGAGAAAAGGACATAGCGGTGCATTTGCTGATATTGAGAGGAAGACAGTTAATAGCACACCATTTATGAAAGGTGTCTAAGTCCAAATTTAAAATTCCACACTCGTTTTCATTAGAAACAATGCGGAAAATTTTGGCATCATCAGCATAGCTAAGTATTCTTGAATTGGCCAAAATCAGAGAAACATCATTAATGTAAATTATAAAAAAGAAGTGGTCCAAGAATGCTACCTTGAGGAACGCCTAAAGTATTATCTATTTCATCAGAAAGAGCTGCGCGAAATATAAATAAATAAAGATAAATAAGAACGAAGCCAATTGACAAAGACAGTAGGAAAAACAAGAACAGCCAACTTGTGAATTAAGATTTTGTGATTGATTCGGTCGAAATCTTTACTAAAATCCGTGAAAATACAATCGACTTCCTTTCCGCTTTCAATAGCAGAAATGCAGAAATTAGTAAACTCTAATAAATTAGTCGTAGCAGATTTACCTTTCATAAAGCCATGCTGAAAGGAGCTCAGGAAAGGCTTGCTGTGGAAATACATAACATCACAAACCAGAGCTTCAAATATCTTACCAATACAACATAAATTATGCACAGGTCTGTAGTTAGAAATGTCGCAATTGTTGCCCTTCTTGTGCAGAGGAATAATCAAAGAAAGCTTCTACTGTTTTGGAAAAATACCACAAGTTAAAGACAAATTAAATAAATAACACAAAACAGAAACGATGGACGTAGCACAATGTTTTATGAGCGTGGAAGGAACACCATCCGGACCACTAGAGAAACTATCAGCTATGCTTGAAATATACTTGGAGATACACGCTTCGTCGAGCAACAGGTCTTTAGATTGAAGAGAAGTCAGCGGAAGCTTCGTCAATTGGGTAAAATCATTTTAACTAATATCACAGAAGGCAGTCTTAAAAAAGTCGGCAAAGAGATTGGCAGTTGCCATAGAATCCACACTGTCTATGTATCCCAGTCGCAACGATGAAGGGTATCCATCACAGTTACGCTTAGAGTTCACAAATTTCCAAAACTGTTTAGGTTCAGTACGTAAGGACGACCTCATTCTATATACAGATTCATTGTATGATTCAGTTAAACACGAAGTATATTGAGTACGCAAATTAGAATAAGTTACCTAATGAGCATCACTCGTTAAGGAAAAGAACCGTCTCCAAGCCTTATTTTTCAAATCTTTAAGATGCTTCAAAGAGCCATTGAACCACGGTTGACATTCGAAGTACGATTCGAACTAACAAGTGGCACACAGTGAGTAAAACAAAGAAATAGTATGTCATAAAACGAGTTCACAGCTTTATCAATGTCACGGTCACCCAGAACACTTGTCCAGTTACAAGCGAATATTCATTCATTTTATTAAAATCAGATTTTTTTAAAGTTATAACAATACTCGTAGTTAATAGAAGCATTAGATGATGAAGTAACAGGATCAAAAAACAAAACTATATGTAGTGCTGGATGATGACATGTTTCAGGAACCAAAGGAGTTAAACAACGCCTTACGAGAGTTCCATTGGGATCAGAAGAAAATACCAGGTCAACAGATCTTCCAGAGTCATTAGTCACGCCACTAGACTGCATTAGGCCTGCAGAAATAATGTTGTCAATAAAAGAAATGGCATGTTGAGTAGTTGCAGAAAAAGAAGGCAGCAAGCCCTCATCATCCTGAGAGTGTAGCCAGTCAACAGTAGGCAAATTAAAATCACCAAAAAGCAGCAATTCATCTGCAGATAGCAAAACTTCAGTAAGCCTATGGATACAAGAAGCCAGCAAGTCAAATATCTCAGCTGTAGCAATATATACGTTTTTGTGTGAAAGCCTGAGAGCCACACATATAAACTCCAGATCGCCGGACTCAACAAAGTCGATTAACATGCATGGAAGGTCGCAACGAACGGCGCAAAGCACTCCACCTCCAACAGGAGCATCCAGAGACAGACGATGGCGGTCACAGCGAAACACCAAGAACTCGGGACCAAAAAGCTCTCCATCTGCAATCTTTCCACAGAGCCAAGTCTCGGTCAAGCAGACCACGTCGAAACAGGAATTAGTCGAACTTGTAAAAAGCCGAGTCGTCTTGGAGCGAAGACCAGTTACATTAGCATAGTAGACGGAGATTTCGCTAACAAGTTTTTTGCCACAATAGAAGATCCAGAACGTCTCTTTAGAATAAATTTACGCACGATGGAATTTTACTTTAAAAATTGATATATTCAAAACGATGCCAAACACCATTACAATTTGCTGCACATATATAGACAAGATTTCTAGGTTTCAAAATAAAAATACGGAAAAAAACTGCTAGTAGCCTTCAATAGTTAATAATTCTATTTTTTGCAAAAAAATACAATTATTAACTAAATATTTTTTTTTGTTCCTGCTTTATATTTCTTTATCCAAAATGTAAAGTATTAGGCCTCATTCGGCGTTAGAATCAGAAAAATCGCTTCCACTGCTCTCGAGATATAATTTTTTGAAAATGTCGTTACACCGTAAAATCACGCATTTTGTAACCCCCCTAGCGAGAGGTTGGGGCGTGGTAGGAGAAAACACAAAAATAAGGGTGAGCTATTTTTACATTTCATACAAACTGTGAAAGTTTCATCCAAATCAGAGATATAAAGTACACCACATTTTTAACATAAGTCGAAGAAAATTATTCAGCACTCAAACGGATTCTAAATACATAATTCATGCGCAATCTCAATCAGAATTTATTCGCCTGGCGAATTAATTTGTTAACGCGACAACCTTCAATATCGCTTTAGCCATTCTCAAATTACGCGTACTATTCTGCGATCGCATGGTGAGGAAATACTTTTGCCCGCGTACACTTCACTCAATTAGCGATGAATTTCAGAGTAGTCTCACAGTTTTTTTTCCCACAAAAAACGAGTCACTGTGCGCGGTTTGCCAATTTGGACGCTACTTGTAATGGACACGAAATCTTTCATGACATGTTTACTATCAGTCTAGTTATTCCTACTACTTCGAAAATGTTAATATGACTTTGAACATTATTAAAAAAATTAATAAACAAAAACTATTAAAAAAAATTAAAAAAATTAAAAAAAAAATTAGAAAAAATAAAAAAATAAATAAAGAATAAATAAAAAAATAAAAAATAATATTTTTCTTATTATAAACGTAGAAAATAATCCCGTTATAAGAACGGGTTACTTTAGCTAGTGTAGTATAACCACTGTTATCACAACAACAAAAATTTCTGCATGTAACTTGTCGGCTTTGTCTCGAATGTTCATAAACAACCTCATCCGCTTCTTGTAAAAGAGCAATACGTACGTGAACGATGCGTTGGCAAACTTTAAAATAAAGCCCACCTACATATACATATATTGAAATGTAATACAAACATTGACTATGGTTAATCTTTAAAAGTGCTAGGAAATACCATCTGGACGCGAAACTTTAAAAGCTGAAAGGTCTAAATTATCATCCATCCTTCTCGACACAAATCATATTGATATACATTTGGCCCCCTATATTTCGAATATAGAAATTCAATGAAATCTTTGTAAAAACAAAATTGCATACGTGCATTTAACTTCAACATAAATGCGGTACTTTGATACGGAAAAGTGGAAGGTGAAACAGCCTATCATCACAAGACAACTTCAAATACTTATCAACGGTTAAAGTTCGATCATATCAACAGAGATTTCAGCAATTAGATGATCCTGGACTGAACTGTCGTCTATTGTAAAGAAAATAGTCTATTCGTATTACATTATGTCTAGCGAGGGATTATTAAAAACAGGGATCGAGATATCTCCACCAATGAAAGAGGGAACTTAAACAAATAATTGAAGAATCAAGTGGTGGTCCAGTGGATAGAGCATAGTTATACAAATCGATAGTAGCAAGTTTCAAATCTTGATTGCTCATACTCCGAATCTCACAATATGTATGAGGGCTCAATATGACAAATTTTAGCTTTCAAATCGTGGATTCATTAATGAAAAGTGAACTTAAGTGTAGAAACAGCCAAGATGCTATTGGTCCAGTAGGTAGGACACAGAAGTCAGTATTTTGATTGTTGCTGAACAACAATTGTTTTTGATTCTCACGTAAGTTAGAAAACTTTTCCAGTATTACAAACTACACTGAAAAACAAATTAGTTTTTGGGGTCTACTTGCCTAATAATTGGCCGTCACACGGCTACGGTTCGCACTAATAGGGGTCCAAATGTTGATGATTGGAGATTTGTTCTTCGAGACGAATCTTACAGCTGACAGTAGAGGCTATCGGTTGAAGATAGAGGACCAGTGAGTACTCTTCTCTGATGAGGACTTCTCAGCTACTAAGTCGGCAGGGGCAACTCGACAAACCTGGTGGACGTATCATAATAATAATGTTAGCGTAAACTGTCATACCAATATTTTGTGACGGGTCTTGGGTCATAATGTCGTCTAATAACGGCTTGATCCGTTTATCTTTAATATTTTTCTTGAAAATAGGGGGGATGTATTTAGTAAATAAGTCCCAATTTTTGAACAAAGACTTTTCGGAATACATATAGTGAAAATATACTTCGATCGATGGAGCTTTAGAATGTGTATATAATGACCAGCTCTTAAGCCTAATCAGAAATTGTCATATCACTACTTGTAAGGATCTGCTGAGTTCTATAAGACCTTGTTAAAAACCACTTTTCTTTTATTAATTCCCAAAGTTCCCTGATATGTTGAAGTACATTTGATATATCATGCATTTCAGAATCTGAAAAATAAAGTTTTATTATTAACAATTATTTTAGTTAGTGCGATATGATTTTTAAAATATCGTAGTAGCTATCAATTTTATTATATATTTTATATATTCGTTTAAGATAATTTACTATAAAACACAACTGTTAATTTTTTACAAAAATTGAGAGATCGTCCACGCACTTATTTTATGAATGCAACTCATTTCACAAATATTGCAGTGCATTGAATAATTATAATAAGTATAAAAATATCACAATGCACTGTAAAATGTCTTATTTCCAATAGCCACAAAATTTTAAGTTATTTTTAAAAAAGAATTACAATAAATATTACTTACCAAAGCATTTTTCCATTATATAATTACAATATAAATTCCTGGAACATAAAAACATTTTTAAACTTTTCAGTTCTCCACGGATTAGTTTTTCGTTTCTGCGAACTTCACTTATCCCTTTCACCATGGATGTAATCTAACATTAATAACGCTTTAAAATACTTTCTTTCGAATTTTTTGCGATTAAACCTCAAATACGAGGGTCGTTTGAAAAGTTCATGCAAAAATAAAAACTACTTAATTTTTTGGGGTAAACCGTTTTTATTTTTCAACATAGTCTCCTTTTAGGCTTATACACTTCGTCCAACGCTGCTCTAGTTTATTTATCCCTTCCGAATAATAGGATTTGTCCAAGTCTGAAAAATAGCCATTCGTTTCTGCAATCACCTCCTCGTTTGAATAAAATCTTTTTCCCGCCAGCCATTTCTTCATATTGGGGAACAAATAGTAGTCCGAAAGAGCAAAATCTGGAGAATATGGGGGATGTGAAACGAGCTGGAACCCTTTTTCCATTAATTTTGCGACCACAACTGCTGAGGTGTGAGCTGGTGCGTTGTCGTGATGGAAAAGAACTTTTTTGTGGGCCAATCGTGGGCGTTTTTCTTTCAGCTCGGTTTTCAAACTGTCCAATAACGATGAATAATATGCACCTGTAATAGTATTACCCTTTTTCAGATAGTCGATGAGGATTATTCCTTGCGAGTCCCAAAAGACAGTCGCCATAATCTTTCCGGCCGAAGGAACGGTCTTCGCCTTTTTTGGCGCAGATTCCCCCTTGGTAACCCATTGTTTAGATTGTTCTTTGGTCTCAGGAGTGTTGTGATGTATCCATGTTTCACAGTGACGAAACGACGCTTAAAGTCCTGCGGATTCTTCTGGAACAGCTGCAAACCGTCCTTGCAGCACTTCACACGATTTCGTTTTTGGTCAAGCGTGAGCAATCGCGGCACCAATTATGCGGATAGCTTTGTCATGTCCAAATGTTGATGCAAAATATTATGTACCCATTAATTCGAGATGCGCATAGTACTAGCAATCTCACGCACCTTCACTCTTTTGTCATCCATCACCATATCATGGATTTTATCAATGATTTCTGGAGTAGTAACCTCAACAGGGCATCCAGAACGTTCAGCGTCACTTGTGCCCATATGGCCACTCCGAAAATTTTGAAACCACTTATAAACTGTTCTAATCGAAAGTACAGAGTCACCATAATGTTTATCAAGCTTCTCTTTAGTCTCCTGAGGCGTTTTGCCTTTCATAAATAAAGTAGTGTTTAATCAACACACGAAATTCTTTTTCGTCCATTTTTTGAAAATCACTCGACTTCCTCGATTCAAACGAATGCCAAACACAAAGAAATAGACTGATCTGGCTGAAACTTGGTGTGTGTTCTTCCAAGAGATGCTACTAACTAAACATAACCTCGATAGATCACTGCGCAGCACAAACTGAAACGAAATTTCTACCCGTACCTACCAGTGATAAGAAATTTGCTTTAGCTATAGCTAGATTAAACCAAGTTCTGTTTATTCTAACCAAATGCGCTAGTTATTAATATTAAGAACCAAGTAATTTAGCTAAATGTAAACAAGTTATTAGGTAATATTTAACTAAGTTTTATGGTTGTAAATAACATTGCCATTTGTTTGGAGGAATACACGCCCGTTTAACCAATAATTATGTTATATTCCTGTTAGTTAAGTGTTATTGACCAAGCATTTTGTTATTCTTAACTTAAAAAGTTAAGTTAAAAACAAGTGAAAAAGCTAGAATTGGTCTAAGACCAATTCTTATGATACCCTAGACGAATGCCCGTATGAAATTTCGTATGGACACCCATTTGAGCAATTTTGATTTTTTGCATTGGTTTCTCGCATATATTTCTAGAACGGCTCGTCGGACAGAAAAAATGATTATAACCAATTTTATAGGATTTCTTATTCTGAAGAAGTTTTTAGTACAATAAAAATGTCTAGGACTGATTGTTTTCAAAGTGTAGTAAAAAACCAAAATATTTATATGGCAACACCAAGAAGGGGTTGCCCGATTTAGTTCATTTTTGAAATTTTATTTGCTATTAGTATGGAAACACAATGTACCAAATTTCAGCTTTCTATGTCGACGTGTTCTCAGGTAGTGTCCAAATATATCGTGGAAAACGAAACTTTTGTATGGCAACCCCACGAAGGAGTTGCCCGATTTGTCTCATTTTTGAACTTAATTTTACTTTTTTTTTTAATGTCAGTGTACAAAATTTTAGCTCTCTAAGTATACGCGTTCTCTAGTTATCGTGCGCACGGACGGACGGACAGACGGACGGACATGCAAAAATCAAAATAACTTTTAATATTATGCATGGGTGTCCAATCCATTTTGCTCTACCATCATTATTTCTGTGCGTTACAAACGGAATGGCAAACTTAGTATACCCTATAGATTTCATCTAGGATATAATAACAAATTCAGTTTTGTTCAAGCAAACTAGCTCGAAATCGGGCTTGGTTAAAAGAGCTTGTTATTTCGTTTGATCTAACTTAATTCTGATTGAATGGAACTAGTTTTTTGGTTAAAAAAATATTCAAGCCAGTTTTGTTAAATTTACCAGACCAGTGTAATTTTTCTCAGTGTATCCAAGCTCCACTGAACGTTGCCCCAAAATACCATACGTAATCATTTTTATTAGAGTAAGATAACTCCAATAATTATATAAAAATAAGTTAAACAAAAAGATTAGTGAAAAAAAGAATGATTGTCGGATACACGTAGTTCCGAAAGAAATTTCAAAACTAACTAAATAAATAGTTGAATTCACAAATGTTATGACTAAACAAGATTAGTTAAATGTACTAATGCCAATAAGATTTCTTAACGAATTTGATTTGTAATATTACTTATTATTAGATACTAATTGTTGATGAAACAAATACATTGGCATAATTCAACTAATCTTTTTTTTTGTTCTTGGCTGTGTAACAAGAGAATGAATAACCACAATGGTAATACTAACAGTAACATATACATATGTACAATATACATTATTATCGAAAGCAAATCACGATAAATTTCGTGTTTTTAAAGTTTAATTGTGCAGCGATATCCAACATTTTTACAACCCAAAAATGTATTTTAAAGCAAACATGTCCAGATCCACCTTGTTACTTTTTTCAAATTTCTTAAACCCCATATCTAAAGACATTCGAAACCATACATTAAAATCAGCAGCTGTGTTTTCCAAGATCATGCAGTAAACTTATTGACATTGTACATATACATATATTGACCAACCCCGATTGAACCGGAACCCTTAACTCGGTTCGCTAGTATCCGTAGTATTTGACTGAAAAAAAAATTATTCTGAAAATATAAATGACACATGAGCAACGACATACAGGCCATAGTCCACTCTCATTTTAAAGCAAAAAAAAAAAAGGATAACCCTACAAGAAAAGATCAGAGGCCAACGCATCAGGCCTTCTGCAAAGAATCTTTCATCTTTCAAAAAATCTCCTAAGAAGGAAATCCGATGCCAATATCCTTTGGGCTGTTTACAAAAATATTTATCGCATTGATAAACAGAAATGACGGTGCAAGAAGGACGAATAATTCTTTATGGCAATTCATCGATATTGTTTTCTTCCGAGAGTATCTAATCCGCTTACAGAAATGTGAAATTCTTCAAATACTAAGGTTTATGCAAAGCGGACGCGATGTAATAGAACTTAACGATGGAACTAGAATTTATATAAGTTCTTTCCTGATGGGCGGTTCTGCTTACATACGAACAATGAATCTATTGAAATATAACATCCGCTTGTAATGTGTTCTGCAGAGGTAATTTACCGGAAATCCTTTTTATTTTTTTAACCTCGCACTCACCAGTCCTTTCCGTAATCGGCATTTGTAATTTTTGCTTTTGTTCTCGAACAGTAGATATGCAATGACTTGCCTACACGGGTCCTTTTCTATATACATATATGTACTCTTTGGATTCGGAAGTATTTTCCTGTGGTTATTTATAAAAGTGTCTGTCAATCAATTCAATTGAAAATTTCAATTATTACATTCATACATACAAACATAACCACCATCTGTTAATTTTAGTATTTTTAGCATTGCATGTGATGTAAATGAATGGAAGTCCTCTAGAGTTGGTCCGGAAGATCGATTAATATAGAAAACGCACTTTCACTGCAGTTTTATTTATAGCATCGTTTTTTCGTGGATATTTGTTATTTCGTATTTTTTCAATATTTTTTAAAAGGATTTCGGGGGAAATGTTTTGCGAGTACATAGAAACTAGTAAATCATTTAGATTTTGACGTATCGAACACGGAGAATTGTTGCTGTTTGACACGATTCTGTGTTTTGTTTGCCCATTTAGCGTGCATCTATTTGTTCAGGATAAGAATTTTATTCACCGATTTATGTTCCTTGACTGGTCTATATGTGTATTTGACACGTCTGTACACAGTCAGTAGTTTTCAACCCAATCGTGGTTTCCCAGCTCTTGATATTATAGGTCAATCAGTCAATCATATAAGTCGTTAATAGTAATCTCATTATTCTTCTGCAGGTAAACAATCTTCGAATTCTCTAATATTTATAAGTTACTCTTTAATCAAATACTAATGCCTGGGAAATAGTAGAATACAAATGGATCATAGTCGCTGTTGGAGAAATATTTTAGAGGACGAAAGGAGATATATGACTATGAGAACCAGCTTAACATAAGCTCGCTGCATGGAAACGTTTAATAAATAAACGGTCAACAATACATGCGTTTCATCACTTAATCGGTGTTGGTATTAGTATGTTAAATTAAACATAAAAGGATGAAATTACATGCAATGCACAAAAACATTAAACAAAAAAGATTATATATTATATAGACATTTTTTTAAAACATGCTTAGAAACGTCAAGAACAAAATACTCAGCCATATTATTAACAGTAATACACATGCGATTAACACTCATACATGCTAAAGTTAGACCTTGAGGATTTAACATGCAACAGAGATAGCCTTCTCAAACTGTATAAGAGTTGATGCACAAAAGTTACATCGGCAACCATGCGACATTTCTTAAGCGAGTGCATATTTAAAAGCTTCAAGTGATCCTCATAGGGTGAAAGCATTAATTAATTTATTCCAGGGTAGGTGCCTGAGAGCAAATCGTAAAAAGTTTCTCTGAACAGATTCGATGCGGTCGATGTGTGTACCGTAAAATGGAGACCAGACCTGGATAGCGTATTCAAGATGTGGTCTCACAAAGCAAATGTACAAACGCAATGTTATGGTAGCATTCGAAAACTCTTGGGACGCACGTTTTATAAAGCCCAGCATAGAACTACTCTTTGATATCAAATGGGAGATAAAATTTAATCTGTGGTCATATTTGACACCCAAATCACAGACAGAGTCCACATGGCGAATCGAGGTCTCCGAGAGCTTATAATCATAAGTGATTGATGTCTGATTCCTATGGAAAGTCATAACCTCACATTTATCGATATTGAGTACAAAATTATTGTAAAATTTTTGAAGGTCATCCTGTACCTGTTCACAATCGTGAACAGATTTAATCTGAGCGACAAGCTTAACGTCGTAATCATAAATCAAAACCTTACAGCACCTCACCACAAATTTCATCAATAGACAGAATAAAGAACAACGGGCCCAAGCAATGTTCCCTCTTTTTTTTTCACGCTGCGCGAAAAAATAATAATAAAATAATTTTGAAAAGTAACAACATTGTGTGCAAGAGAAAATTTTGTTTTGGTAAATTAAGACTTTTTATTTTTATAAGAATTTTTTTATTATTACCACGTCGATCTTTATTATTTTTCCAAAAATTGAAAACTTTTTGTACATCAAGTTCGTTTCCACACCTTAAAAATAATTTGATACGCATGAGATGGTCCAAATGAAATGTCTCCAATCTGTGTCTGGCCTTTGTTTTAATGGCATTCATTTGACTAAGCCACGCTCGCAATCTGCACTGAATGCTTGAAACTGGTTGCAGAAATGTCTATTAAAGAGGAAAGCTCTTGAAACTCCTCCTCCTTGTTGGCAAGATCTACCATATCCGCGAAACTGCTTACGACGTTAGAGTTAAATTTGGTTTGGTATAAAAATTTAAAATTCGAATATTGGCTTAGAATTTGCTTCTTAACTTCTTCACTATAATTTGGAATATTTTTCGAGTATTTGTTAAGAAGATTCAGCAAGTTTTGGTTTCCAAAATTAAAATTGTTGCTGTTTGCGTTTCCTATATGATCAAATGCAGCCCAGTCTTTCATTTCTTCTTCTGGAAATCTGCAATCTAGATGAGCACATAGCTTTGTGATAAATTCAATAATTTGAGCAGTATTATCGCTTGTGTAGAGAAGTTTCATTGCTTCTTCACTCCAAAAATAGTTTCTCCAAGATACTGGCTCCGAATCTTTTTAATAATGGATTTTACATATTGATGAGTTTCCATAGGAGAAAGCACGCTTTTTTGAAAAAATTTGCTCATTTTAGCTAATTCAGTTAAAATATCATTTAGCACTGTTTAAAGCTAATCGGTTCAAAGAATTAGTAAGAGCCTTAACATACTATTTAGAGATTGGATCATTTGAATTTTCAACTTCACCTTTGCAATACTCAATCAAAACATCATAATTTCGAATAAATGGAATCACTGCAATTGAGAGGTCTAAAACTCAAAACATCGCATTCCATTAATGCAGCTAAATCTTGAAATTTGCCTTTTTTCACAGCTGATCTACTGAACATTGTGTACACCGTTCTTAACAAAGTCTCTAGAGTTTTCATTAAAGGTATTCCCCTCCAAGCATAGTCAATTCCAAGGTCTTCTCTGTGTGCCACACAATGCTGAGCTGATAAATACGAAATATCTCGTTGTAGTATCTTTGCTACTCCATTATAACCACCCAGCATAACCGCAGCTCCGTCCGATGTTATCATTACCATTTTATCCATTTCCAACTTAAAATCAGAGTAGAATTTTTTGATAGCTGCCACAATTGATAAAGCTCGCAAGGACTTAACTGAATTATAGTTGCAAAAGAGGCTTTGTAATCAAAGTTTGTTCTGAATTTTATGTAAATTATAAGCATTTTGTGAACAGAAATATCTGTGCTCTCATTAATTATTAAGCAATGATATTGTGATTTTCTAATAGCATCAAAATCTTCATTCTGAACCTCTTGGTTTATGCATTCCACGAATTCAAAGGCATAATTTTTGCTACGCCAACTTTCAGGAATTCGAACATATTTTGATACGTGGCTATTTATTTCCTGCACAGAATTCATTGAAGTGTTCAATTTTATTGCCAAAATTACGTTATCAATTAAAACTTTAATCATTTTTGGATTTGCCTTTTGTCTTCCAGCATTTTCTATTCGGACCTCACGGTCTTTAGGAGTCTCAGTAATCAGTCGAACTAATCCACCACATCTACAAGCTGTAAGAATTTCAACCGCTTCAATGTGTGTTTTGTGATTTAGATGACGTTTCAGATAATCCAATTTCCAGTCATATCACTTTTTCCCATTGGAAAAATCTCCATCTACTTTCGCTTCGGTACAACATTTGCACTTAATTGTACTTTCTTCTTCATTGAATTCGAATATATAATCTAGTTTCACATGATCGAGTTCACGTGAAGTTGGTATTTTAGTCTTAACAAGTTGCAAAAGCCAAGCAGGTTTGAAATTTGGACATACTTTCTTGGATGTTGACGCTAGTTGACCTGAGGAGTTTCTTTTTGACATCGTTGAAGCTGGGATTGAATGTATTTAAAAAAAAATCAACAAAAATAAATAATAACACTTATACCATTTACAATTCGTCTACACAGCACAGTATAAAATTCGTAAAAAAATATTAACTTTATTCGGTTGGTGTTCGAAATATACTAAATATATTGCTTTATAGTAGCAATTAGCAATATAAAAATAAGCCTACTTAGATCGATATTAAAAATTATTTAAAAAAAAGAAAAAAAAATTCGCGAGCAATTTTCTTATGTGCGCAACATGGAATGCTGTGAGCAACAAATTATTTTTTATGCGCGCAGCTTAAAGGGAACGTTGGGCCCAAGTGACTCTCTTGAGGTACACCAAGCGAAGCCTTCAAGACTGTAGAGATGGAATGGCGGAATATGATTTGGTATGCTCTGTTATCCAATTAAGACTCTGTTTAATTTAGACATGTTGAGGAAACCCATACTTTTCCATTTTAAAGAAGACTGAATGTACTGCCCGTAGTCAGAGCGTACATGCAAAAATGCATAATGTGGTGAGAATTGATGCCACTGGTATAAAGTTAGTGGTTTTAACAGTATGTCTACAAATTATACACTTCACTGTTAAACTAGAGCTTTAATACGCGATAAATTTGAAATACTAATAGCTCACTTTATCAAATTTCAATAAACGGAAAATATAAGATATATAATAAATATAATAATGTTGTTGCAATAAACTTTGTACTCACCTGATCTATGTTTGGCAGTTGATTGACTTGATTTCAATAACTTTAATTGAGGTTGGGATTGGGATATTCTGGTCGATACCCAGAATAAAGTGAGGTGAGTAGTTCTTCCTGCAGTCGAAACCCACAGAATCTTTATTGCAGTCGTTACCCACAACAAAGTGTTTTTGTTAGTAATTTTCTTATTACAGTCGTTACCCGTAATAAGAATCTTTATTGTAGTCGTTACCCACAATAAAGTGTTTTGTTAGTAATTGTCTTAGTACAGTCATTACCGAAATAAGAATCTTTATTGTAGTCGTTACCCACAATTAAGTGTTTATTGTTAGTAGTTTTCTTATTACAGTCGTTACCCGTAATAAGAATCTTTATTGTAGTCGCTACCCACAATAAAGTGCATAGTATTGGTAAAATTTGTTACTACAGTCGTTACCCGTAATAAGAATCTTTATTTAGTCGCTATCCAAATAAATCTCCTAATCTAGTCGCAACCCAGAATAAGAAAAATTTATTTCAATTGTCAACCAAACAAAGTGTTAGACTGTTAATAAAAATTCACAACACTAGGAAATACCACTAAGAAAAATTATCAAGTCACTCACTCCACTGCTAAACTGAAAAAGAGATCGAGTCAAGTTAAATTGCTGTTTATATAGCCCTTGCCTACAGATGAACGGATACGGTACTAGAGATAAAATATGCATAGCAACGAACAAAAATGCATAGCAACAAGAAATTTTAAGCAACCCATGCTGCTGTGTTAAATTGAATTCTGTATATTTGCAAAAAAATGTTATCTCTATCACGTAGAGAAGAAGTTCCCGTTCGATAGTACTTATAATGATGATAGAGTTGCAAATTGATCTGCTTGATCTGATTGTATTTGTGCCATGCATTATATGCTACATGACAACACATGCTTTGGTTAGATGTTGTACCTATTTTTGAGAAAAATTTTAATTAAATTAAATTTGTTTTGCTTTTTTCAGCAATTGTTTTTAGCACGAATCTAATTGCTTCAATCATATGATAAGAATTTTAATTTGATCTGCTCAATGAGGCTATATTGTTGTATTGTATTGGTGCAATGTGCTATGTAGATGACAAATAAATGGCTTTGTTTTCAGGATGTTTTTCCTTTAAAAGTAATCGGTAAAAACAAAAATATATTCGAACCGATTTGGTTCGAACAAAAACTATTACGGAATGAGACAGCTTGTCGAAAGCTTTACTAAAATCTGTATAAATATAATCTGTGTGATAGCATTTTGCCAACCCGCCAATGGTATCCGAGACAAATTCCAAGAAGTTAGTGGTTGTAGACCTTCCCAAAATAAACTCATGTTGGTTTGAAGAGAGCAAATGCTTACAGGAAGTTGATAATTGACAGTAAGTAATAGATTCGAATAATTTGGGCATGCAAGATAATTTTGCAATAGGCCTATAGTTAGAAATTTCATTTTTACTACCTTTTCTGTGGATAGGTATGATAAATGAGTTTTTCCATAGCTGCGGGAAACAACCACTATCGAGCGATTTTTGGAAAATAATTCTCAGCGGAGCTGCCATTGCAAGGCAGCATGACTTAAAGAAGGCAGGAGGGATCCCATCAGGATTAATATGATCGAATATATCCTCTTCTGAAATTTAAGGGATAGTGAATGAAACGTTATGAGAGTCGTTCATATGAATGTAGTTGCTATTTTGATGTTGAAAATTTGACGAGGCAAAAGCATTGTCAAAGAAAAAAGCAGAATCCTTGTACCTCATGGCATTGGGGTAGTTGTCCGTTCTTTTCTTCATATTAATAAACTTATAAAAGATGCGTGGATTAGTAGAGTGAGTAATATTTGTAAAGAGTAGACATTCTGGCTGGGCTAGGCTCAACTATTAAGTTAGCCGCGACAGTAGAAAATTCCAGGTCTAACTGCCTACCCATGTCATTCTTAACATTACTGATTTGGCTGAGACCAAGAGATGAGATAGTGTCAAGGAAAAGTGACTCCCTTGTTGTCAAGTCATTACGTGGAATATAGTCATCGTCAACTTCATTGGGTAAGTTAAAATCACCAATTAGTAGTAATTCGTCAAGAGGATCCATCTTACCATGGATAAAATTAGATGTTGAAATGAGTAGGTCGTAAATATTCTAACCTTTGTCATCAGCAATATTTATGGAGTCTGGAGGAATATAACAACAAATAATGTATAAGTCAGATTTTGAAAGAGATAACTTAAGAGCAATAAGTTCGATGTCAAGAGCGTTGGAGAAACTGGGAAGCTCAACCTGGCTGCAATTAAACTAGTTTTTGCAGGAGAGGAGTACGCCGCCACCTCGAGCTACAGACTCAGTATTTCTATCTCTTCTAAAAATTTGATACGAATTGTCAAAAATTTCAGCATCGATCGTGAAAACCGTTATACAGCCAAGTTTTAGTGAAAGCAATATAACGAAACAAGTCGTAGCAGAGGCGGAGAATTTTATATCAGCATCGAAAGAAAGCATTGGTAATATTCAAAAGTATTTACAAATGTAATACTAATTATATATACAGGGTGTTTCAAATCATGGTGCCCACGAAATTCCTTAATGTGATCTGATAAAATAGTCCCTTCATATAACCTCGAGTTTCGCCTCCATTGAGGAATTACAGCTATTTAGACAAAATGTGCTAGTTTTTCACAAAACATCTCGTAACTTCCTTGTTATACAACCTATGATGGTGATATTTTCAGCTTAGATGATATAATAAACCGTCGAAGCGTTGCAATGAATATCAACCCACTTCCTTCACTTTATAGATATATAGTTATCGGACATGAAACTAAAAAAAAATTAAAAATGACAGCCATATGCGCATTCCTGAATATCGAAGAAATATTTGACAATACCTCCTTTGAATCCACTGAACTAAAATGGATAAAATCAGTGCTTGGAAGCCGAAGAATCACTGCCAACTTGGGAGATGACTCGATTACAGTAGTGACCGTAAAATGATGTCCCCAAGGTGTCTCTTCTACTATGGGCGCTGGTTGGCGTTGATCTTATACAGGAGCTAATCAACTGCAGCTTTAGTAATCAGAGATATGCCGACGATCTGGTCATAATAATCAGGGGCAAACATTATCAAGTAATCTGGAAAGAACACCCTAAATGTGGTTCGCGAATGGTGCCAGACAATGGGACTTCGTGCCAATCCCGGCAAAACAGTTATTGTTCCATTCACTAGAAAAAGGAAGCTTTATTTACAAGCACCATCTCTTGAGTGAACAGTATAGTGGAATTCGCTATCTTTATCTAAGCATTAACCTAGATATCAGACTACCATAGAACGTCCTCTTAAAAAGAATATACTGTAGAAAGCCTCAGCGACTACATGGACGTACCACAGGCATTTTGGTAGAGCTTAGTATCTTAAACCAAAAATGGCCCTATAGTTGTATACATTTATTATTAGACCCATGGTGTCATACGCTTCACTCGTTTGGTGGCCAAAAACTAAACAAAAGACAACTCAAGCTAGTCTACAAAAACTACAATGGCTTGCATACCTAGGAGTAATCGTCTTCATACATATCTTCTCAAATGCAGCCTTAGAGGCGGCTATAGAGAACCTGCTTCATATACATTTGCAAGTTAGGAAGTGGATCTTCCTCAGTGCAATAAGAATGCAAAGGGCAAATCTCCTAATTATAGGTAATCTTGTTGGACCTCCTGAATGAAAGTCCTGCAAGAATTCCTAGAGGACCCGATTGCCAACCCCATCTCAGACATTATGCCGAAACGCCATAACTTTGAAACACCATTCAAGGTGAGCTTAGGGGACCATCAACAGTGGCATTCTGGGAACTTACCCTTTGAAAGATATCTCTTAAATAGTACACGGACGTATCCAAAATGGAAGGTAGAGTAGGCATATGCCGAAGTACCGTCACGTAAAGGCACTGGGAACCTCACCTACCATTCACCAGGCAAAAATCCACGCCATAGAGTTCTGTGTCCTCCAAATAATTCAGAAGAATATGCGTGGACCTAAATATACATAATATCAGACAACCAAGCAGCACTCAAAGCATTAAATTCGTTACCGTTGAATCTGGTTTGGGACTGTATTGAAGCAACTGTGCAAAATAAATAAGGTTACGCTGATTTGGATGCCACGACATGAAAACATTAAGGGCAACGCGATTGTGGATTGTGTGTGATCTTTTCAAAGAAGGAGCGAGATCTCTATTTTTTTTTCTCGCTGAGCTTGATTTTGGACACCCAAAGAGCCACCTTTCGGCACAAATCAGCTTTTGGGAGGATAGAATTAAATTGGCACATTGGCAAAATACCCGGGGACTGAGATAGGCGAAAGAGTTCATAATGTATTCGCAACAGAAAACAAAAGTACTTCTCACATTCAGCAGAGAGAAATTAAGGCTCATAGCGGGCCCAGGGTCATAGTAAGGGAAGGGCATAGAGGGGAAATGCCCTACATTAATAATTGCCAACTTATTCCATATTCTGCGGCGACGTCATAAAAGTTATCGCAACGAGTCTGTATGATCGGCAACACTGACTAGTCAACCACTAGTCAGCCATGTTTGCGTTCCTTACCTCCCACCTATTCCTGCTATGTATGAAGGTAAGTCGATTGGTCGACTTCTTGAACAGCTTTGGTCAGGACGTTTGACTGTTACAGTCGACTATGAAAATTATTCTCTGATTTTGAAGACTCCAGATAAAATAAAATATAGAAAATTCAATGGTGATGATATTACAAAAAGTGTTGACATCAAAGGCGTTATGTTAAACATGGAAGTTCGATTAGCAAAGATAGTAGCAAAAAAAATATTATGTGTTCTGCAACCGACTGATGCGGCTTTACAGGCTTTACAGAGTCGAAGGACGAGATTAAAAAATGCCTTATCAATAATAAAATGTATCCAGGAAGAAATTGAGATCAGAAGAGATGTATGAGACAATTTTGTAAGAAAAGAATCTCAAAATAGTTCCCAGAACAGAGGAGCCAAGTAAAGGCAAGACATCTTGAGGATTAAATGCTGTATCCCGCTGGTCCATCACCTTCTTGTGAAAACTCCGCAGGCATAATTTAAGCCCCTCCATTTAAAGAGGAATATTATGAAACTGTAGACATAATAACAGCTGAGATGAAAAGAAGTTTTGAAGACAATGAGGATCTACTAGATTCAATTTTGTGTCTTGATGAGTTGGACAAAGTTTAGGTCTGTTCAACATAAAATAAACAAATAAAATAAATATATAATTATTGTGAAGAAATTAATGAGAAAAAAACAAATTCGTATTTGCAATTATTTTTCAGGTATTAAAATTACTTCCAAAAAAGTGGCTACTATTGTGAAAAGGTACTTGAATGAGTTTAATGGTCGAGGAGATCAGAGCGAAAACATATTAGAAGTTCTATACCGACAAAGGAAATCCTTCAGAGATACGTATGATTCTTGCATTTGAATAAAAAAGAACAGACAAAAAAGGTATTGACGAAGTGCTACGACAGTTCCACAATGTGGTAAATCGAAGACTGCAATTATATTGAATATTTTCCTCATGTTGTGTTTCATGTTTGGTCCATTTATTTATTTTTATTGTAGATACCTGTTTTAGTATAATCAAAATGTAGTAAAATGAGGGTTCTAGAAGCTTACTTTTTCAAAAAGATGTCCCTTCACCTGAACTGGTGTATCCCAAATGCACCGAAAATTTGCACCCAAATTCAAATTTTTGATGCCCTACCATTAATTTGGTTCCAGCTACTGGCCCGAGCGGGCCTATTTACGGGGCATTGCTCACTTATATATCGTCTTAAAAAGATGGATAATGAGACATGCCACTTCTATATAGAAGACGAAGAGACTGCTCAATACGTTTTCTGTGACTGTAAAGTGCCAAACACAATTCCGACGTTTCGATCCGATTCGATCCAACCCATTTCGATCCAAATGGACGCATGAGCACAGTTGTTCCGTTCGGTTTCAAACACTTGACTTTAAAATTTTGCCAGATTTTGTATTTCATCCATGAAAACATTCTCTTTTTATCATGTAATTCATGTCTTTTTTTATTTCTACAACAAAAGCCTTTTCATGCATCTTTGAGTATAAAGAAATCTTTACAGGTGATTTTTCTAGGTTATGTCATCCGTAAAAGTTGAAATTTGCTCAACTTCTCCGTTCCGATTCGATCCATTTCGATCCATTTCTGGGTAATGTGTCCAATTGCATGTATGTCTCAGATAAGCAAATTTGACATTTTTACGAAACGGATCGAAACGGTGGAATTATGTTTCGCCCTTAAAGCTCTGAACGGCATAAGGCTAAAACATCCAGAAAAGGCTTACCCATGGCCAGAGTATATTGAAAAGATGTCCACCAAGAACGATATACATTTTGTGATAGACTTTACTTTAGAATGTGCGCTCTAGGGTACTTAGGGGTAATATGACAAAAGATCATACAGGTCGCAGTGACTAGATGAGAGGAGGTATTTCTGTCTACATCCCCCATTTAATTTTAATTTAGGAGTTCAGTTTTCTTAACATATTCTGCATTTTACCTAATCTACTCGAGTGATAAAAATTGTTAAAAAAGGAGATATCACGAAATGCACATAAAAATAAAGAAATGTTGTTTCCCCTATATAATCTAAGTTTGTTTGCAGTAAATTCATTTAACAAATTTTCTCGCAGTAACAAAGATTTTATTGCATTTTGTACCTATTTTAGTAGAAACGTGACTAAGTCACTCATAGCCGAAATTATAAACCAATAACCATTAAAACCATAATGAAAATGCATGCACGTACAAATGTACCTAGATACTATCGTAAATTTCCTTTAGGTGTGAAATTCATCTTTCAGAATTTTTTGTTTAACACCTCAAATTAAAAAGACATGCCGAGACGCAGGGAACCATGTATGTGATTTTACCTTTATGCGAATGAGGTTTAAAACAGATAAATCTTCAACTTCCGGACTGAAATTCTTAGAGTCGGAAATAATTGCTGTTGTTATTTATTAGTCAAGGTCTTGTTAAGTGCTAAAGCAATGACCATATAACAATAAATATCTCTAGCCGGTCCATATAAATGCTGTTGCTGAAAATTTTTCTTTTTCAATTCTGCGGTAGGTATCAAGTGTTGAAAAGCTGTTCCACTATCTATAACGCAGTAACTCGTGAAAATGTTGTTTAGATAAATAAATTAATGATCATATAGAGATCAACTCTCAAGTGTCTACATCAAATCCGGAAAAAAGTAACTGTTAATTTGAAAATAAGTAAATTCTCATTCCCAATAGACGAGTCCACTAACATCGTTAGTTCTAATGTTTTAGTTGCAAGGTATTTTGGTAAGTTATAGCACTTAATCCAATTTAAACAACTGATAGAGATTTGAGAGGTACAGTATAGCTGTCAGAAACATGATAGATTTCGCAGGGCTAGTGGCATAGCTGGACAATGACTCGCAAGAGATTGCAGAGCTCAATAAATTTCAAAGGGGGTCATGCAAAAATATGCATCAGAGGGCCACAGCATGTACTGGAGGAGCATCGTGGTATAGAACCATGCCAAGAGTTTTATGCCATTCCGTCTATGGAAATGGCAGGGGAGCTGCATGTCTTCTGTGAATGCCTGTGACCGTGGTGAGTGTACAGACCTTTCTGCGGATATCTAAACCTACTCAAGAGAACTGGCCTGCTTTAGGAAGATGGAAGGGTGAGCATAATAATAAACGACCGTGATTCTATTTTCACTCATTCAAGACAATACTTAGAAATACTTCTTACTTTATTTAAGAGTTTCTTTCAACATCAAGCTCTTACTGTAGGGGCTCCTCTTATTAATAAATTCACTGCTTTTCATGCATTTAAGTATATATTGGCGAAACTCTATCCTAACTAAATAATTTCCTAGTGGATATTAATATTACAATGATAATAACTGTGGCATCAGCTGAACCAACCTTTCAAAATTTAGATTAATTATGATCTACTTAAGACCGCCAATATCTCAGAAGTGATTTGTTGATCTCTCATTTTTATATACCTAGTCAAAGAAATCACACAGGGTATAGTTTGTTTGTCATTCGGTTTATAACACATAGAAACAATGCTGATAAAGCAAAATAGATTAGACATCCACGCATAATATTAAAAGTTATGTTGATTTTTGCATCCCCGTCTGTCCGTTTGTCTATCCGTCCACTTGTCCGTCCTCAAGATAACTCGAGAGTGTGTTTACTTAGAGCCTTCCCACACGACAAGTTTTTAGGGAAGGAAGGAATTTCCTCCCCTTGTGCTGAGACGTGCTAGCACAATAATGTTGCTACGCGTAGTTCCTTATATGATTACCGAAAATAATTGTGTGCGTGTCACAGTTTTTGATATAAACAATAACTGTATATTATTATTATTATATTATTATATTATATATATATATATTATAGTATCACCTTAAATCGCAGGTACACATCTGTACAGCCGTTCGATCAGAAAATTCAGAAATTTCGCAATTACAAAATGACCGAAGCTAATGTGCTTGCAGTAGTATTGGTATGCTGCCCGTACTCCCCGATCGAAACGAGGTAGCATGGAATTTTTCCTACCCCCGAATAGTTCTCATCCGTAAAAACTGCCTAAAAACTTCGCGTGTAGGCTATGGCTTAGACATTTGAAATTTGGTACATGGTGTTTTCATAGCACTAATAAATTCGAAAATGGACCAATGATAATGCCATAAAAAACTTTGATTTTTCACTATAAATTTGGACACTCCCTGAGAACGCGTCGACGTAGAGAGCTGAAATTTTGCACACAGCGTTCTCAAAAAAAATAGCAAATAAAATTTCAAATATGAAATAATTCGCGGAATCGCCTCTTGGTGCTGCCATATAACACCAAAAAATTGTTGCCTGATTTGGTGGTCCATTTTTGAACTTGTATTTACAAATTTTATGAGAATGTAGTGTACAAAATCTGAGCTCTCCACGTCGACGCGTTCTCAAGCAGTTTACAAGTATATAGTAAAAAACGAAATTTTTGTATGACAACCCTACGAAGAACCTGTCCGATTGGTCCCATTTTCGAACTTAAATTTACTTTAATAAAACTCGTGTGCAAAATGACAGCACTCTAAATGAATGCGTTCTTGTGGTATTACGTAAGTTTTACACATTTTTCCTCGTCTTTGTTGCTGTTTGCTACCACTTTCGCGACAGCCAAATTGTCTGCCATTTTTACCATTGCTCATGAAGTATAATTCTCTGATGAAACACAAAAATGCAGCCTTTATGAAATCACGTTTTTCAACCGATTTTTTTTAATCCTTCGTGGCCGTCCTGCACCACCCTCTACTATTGGAAACCAAGCAGAATTCCGAATAAGCTATCAACGATGTTAAGATGTAAGTATGATTATATGGATTTTTTTTTTTAAATGACCTAAGTAGGTCACCAGCTCTTAAGGTTGATGCACATTTACCGGCACAGCATGAACCGGTACAGACATTCATTGACCGGCACCGGCATAATATTAAATGTTCAACAAATTCTAAATACATTGGAAATTATTACTATTATTGGAAGCTTATCTCCAACAAAACATATTCCTTAAACTCGATATTTAAGGAAATTGAATGAATTAATTTAAGTTCAGCGGAATACAGTCGTTAAACGAAAAAAAGAAAACCATAGAAAAGTGATCGTTAAAGGTCGATGCACACTTACCGGCAAAATTACCAGCACCGGGCATTTTCATTGCCGGTTGCTATCGGTGGTTAATAACCAGACCGGTATTTGTCGGTTGCATGGGAACACTTTTCTATAGTTTTTTCGTGATACCTACTTTTTCTTTCCATTTTAGGTCATTATATGTGCACGAAAAATATCGATGGCGGTCGATGCCTGTCTGTGACGGTAAGTGTGCATCGACCTAATTTTGCAACTAGACCAGCAACCTTCGAATGCCGGTCTGATTACTACCCACCGATAATGAAGTTTCCCTTTCGAGCCGGTGTTTGCCGGTGACGGTTGTTGTGAATTAGCTAACTTGTTCTCACAGAAAAATATTTTGCCTGTCTATGCCATTTCGTGCTATGCCGGTAAATGTGCATCGACCTTTAGTTTATAGCAGCTTTGCCATATTTTTTCGCCGAAAAGTCTGCCATTAGCACACACTATAAGGACAAATGCAGGGATAGATGTAGAGACAAAGCCAACTTTGGCAGTTAAAAATTTGTAGTGTGGTCTTGAGTCGGGGTGGATGGTGGTGCCATAGCTAGAATGGATAAACCTTAAAACCTAATAAACTTGAAATTTCAGTAAAAAAACATACCGGCTGCCTTACCTATACTTCCAATATACGAGGAGTGGAAATTTTAAAGTACATTCAGGAAAGTTTTGAAACCTGAATGCATTAACAATTAAATTTGTTTAAGTAACATAAACTTTGACGATAGTTTAAAAATTAAATTACCCTGTAAATCTATTCGGATAGTCCTTTTCTTAATACATTAGTTTATTTTATTTTTAAATTTTATTCAAAATTAGTTTTGGCAAGTATTAACGTTACATAGAGCTCACACGTTTCATAATAGGTACATTAACTGCAAACCTTTCCAAATGGGTATTCACACTGAAACTTAACTTTTGAGTGATTTTGTCAATAACATTCATTTTTAATATCCACTGAACTTCGGTGGATTTTTTTCTACAACAGAGCTTACATATACATATTATTTGCAGTTCAATGGAATAAAGTGCTTTAAATGTTAGATTTCAGACTGTAGTAGATGTCCCCAGAATCATTTTTGTGTTTTAAAGGAGATATCTCTACTTGTCTTCTTTGGCTTGTTAATTCCAGCTTTAAAACTTCTAATAAAAAAAGAAATTTTCAATAACTGGATATTGCTTTTGATTTAGTGTTTAATCATTTTTACTTTATATTCTGGAAATATTTGGTTTGTACCACTAAATGAAGTTTTTATCACATTTGTTGCAAATGGGGATGTCTCCTATACAACCCAGAAATAATTCCTGGGGACATCTACTACAGTCTATAAATCTAGGATCAGGATCAGAATCCACATGTACATAAACAAGTAAAAAGCTAGAACTGGTCTATGATCAATTTTTATGATATACTAGATCAGGGCTTTTTAAACTATGGGTCACGACCGTAAATGGGGTCGCTTAGTGAAATCTTTGGGGGGTTTAGTAAACACAATTTTAAAACTTTTTGTGAAATTTTTAAATTTTATGTTTTTGTACAAATTCTAAAAACATGTTTTTTTATAGTGTATGTATTGTTACCTAATCAATAAATCATCACAAAATATTTATATATCTTTATTTTATATTTTTTGGGTTACGAAAAAAATCAAAATCATAAATAGAGTCGTGAATGAAAATCACAATCATAAATAAGGTCGTGAATGAAAAAAGTTTAAGAATCCCTGCCCTCGATGACGTAAGTAATATCATATTGTCACCCATCTGTGCAAGTTTGATTTTGAAGTGGTTTTACGCATTTATTTCTAGAACGGCTCGTCGGACAGAAAAAATTATTATAATCAATTTCATAGAATTTCATATATTGAAGAACTTCCCAGTACATTAAAAACGTCTAGGACTGATCGTTTACTCAGTATATGTAAGAATCATAAATTGTTATATGGCAACACCAAGAAGGGGTTGCTCGATTTAGATATGGCAACACCAAGAAGAAGTTGCTCGATTTAGCCCATTTTCGAAATTTTATTTGCTAGTACAATGAAAACACCATGTACCAAATTTCAGCTCTCTATATCAGTGTTACCCAAAGTGTGGTATGCGTACCCTCGGGCCGGGGGGACGGGAAGAGTTTAGTATGCGCTACATCGTGCTTTGGCTGCATCTGGTAACAAGTGGATTAGGTTTTTCCGATTACAAACATAGAAAAATAGTCACCCATATTATGGTTGTCACCTCACTGCAAGTGACACACACGACTAAAATTCATAGGAACGAAAGTAAAGTAATAAATAAGAATAGACAGATTTTAACTGAAAAAATTCTGAGAATTGAGCGAGAATTATCGATAAGCAAAAGCAAGAGACAAAATTAGAGATCATAGAGAAAGAGACAGGAGATAGGGTAAGAAAATCTTTTGATCGCGTTACCCTCTCAAATAATACAGTTCATTGACAAATCATTGATACGTATGTTTAATAATGTAAAACAAATGTTATTGTCGATATTTCTCCAAGTCGTTATTATCTATGCATTACAAGTCAATGAGTCTACTGATATTGCGAATTTTGGAAATCTTATGGCGAAAGTGCAAAAGGCATTTCGTATCAGCAAGAACTTAATACTCTTCAGTACGGCTGGTTCTTGCTAGCCGTATATGCCTGGACAAAGCCAAGTTGACCTCACTTATACGGCAGGCAAGAACCAGCCGTACTGCAGAGTATTAAATTCTTGCTGATATGAAATGCGAAAAAATCAAGAAATTCATAGCGACCTCTTATTTTACCAGCCTTTATCAGGTCATAAAACAAGAGAAGATTTCTTTAATGTTATGAATAAATTTATACAAGGGAACAAAATTGATCTACAGAAAGTTCTGGATGAAAGCGTGAAAATCATTAACTACATTAAAGCCCGACTTTTGAATGCACGACTTTTTTGGCAAATATGTGAAGAAATGGAATGTAATCATACTCAGCTTCTTTTCCATACCGATGATCGTTGGCCATCTCGATGCAAAATTCTAAACCAATTATTTGAACATAGCCATGAACTTCAAGTTTTCCGTAATGATCGATTTGAGCTGAGAAACTATTTACATGACTTGAAATGGCTCTGTAAATTGCTATACTTAGCAGATATATTGTCTGTTTTAAATTGTCTGAGCAACTTATCATTGCAAGGCAAGGAAATTACATTGTTTCACGTGCAAGATAAAGTGATCGCTACCATGGCAAAATTAAATTTGTGGCAAAAGACAGTTGGTAATAGAGAAGTGGACTCGCTTCCCTTATCTCTTCATGAGTTTATACCAAGTTCGGCTGGTAAAATTGATGCCGATACTCTGAAATGTATAACATAGCATGTAGAAAAATTACTAGTGGATCTGAAAAATTATTTTTCAGATTTAAACAAAAATATTGAATGGATCAGATATCCGTTCAACATTTACAAAACATACTTGCCAGAAGGTTTATCGCATGCGGAAGAAGAGCATTTAGTGGAGATAACTTCTGACGGATTTTTGAAAAATAAACATATCGAATGCAAATGCAAAATTTGTATCCAGTTTTAACACAGAAAGTCCTGAAATACATCTTGTCTTTTCCAACTTCATATCTAGGTGAAGTTGCCATTTCAGGATTTGTAGATATTAAGTCCAAAAAAGAAATGGCCTTTTGGATGTGAAACCGCATCTCAGATTAAAATTAACAACCAGGGAACCAAATTATAATAATGTAATGAACTTCATGTTATTTTTTATAATATAACTTTTATTTATTTTGTTTATATTTTACTCTGAATGAATTTTATTTTTCGTTTATTATTATTTTGTTTTTTTGTACCTATAGTCCAGTCAGTAGGGGTTTTTGCCCTACAAAAGGTGGAGTAGTTGTGATTTTTATATATCTTATTCAGTTCCGGGCCCCGATGAAAAATCCAAGCTTAGACCCTTGGAAGGTGTCCGCGTGGTCTGCCATCTTGGATATCTTGTTTTAAAGGTACCAAAAATGGATTTTTTCAAAATAATTCCTCAACAGTTGATCCTGTGACAAAAATTTAAAATATAAATTTGAAGAAAACTAAATTCCCTGCATTTTGTGTAAAATCAATTTTTTTGTAAGTCTGATGTGTAACGGGTTATATCGGCGAAAACGTGAACATTCTTCCAAAAAAATGTATACTAATAGTACACCTTATACAGGGTGTTTCGTCCATTGTGGCCTTAGAACAGGAGGTGACAGTAGTCACCTAGTCAAACAAAAAATGTTATGGCAAGGGCAGGCGGCATCTTAACCGTTTCGGAGTTATAGGGTGATTAAGAAAATATGCTAGCCTTTCACAAAATACCATGTATCTAGACCACCATAACTCCTTAGGGGAGAGGAGCACGGGGCTGGTCGAGCAGTCGTTGGAAAGGTCATGAAGTTCTGCATACAACGAGCTCTGTAAGTGACCGTACACTTTGAATTTTTCAAGATACAGTGTATTTTGTGAAAGAGTAGCATATTTTCTTAATCATCCTGTAACACCGAAACGGTTGAGATGCCGCCCGCCCCTTGCCATACAATTTTTTATTTTGACTACTGTCACCTACTGTTCCAAGGCCACCATGGACGAAACACCCTGTATAAGGGGTACTATTCGTATACATATTTTTGGAAGAATGTTCACGTTTTCGCCGCTATAACCCGTTACACATCAGACTTACAAAAAAAAATGTTTTTAAAAAAAATGTAGGGAATTTAGTCTTCTTCAAATTTATATTTTTACATTTTTGTCATAGGATGATCAACTGTTGAGGAATTATTTTGAAAACACCAATTTTTGGTACCTTTAATCCAAGATTGCGGACCGCGCGGACACCCTCCAAGGTTCTTAAGGTGGAATTTTCAACGGGGGCTGGAATTGAATAACATATATAAAAATCACAAGCACCCCAAATTTTGTAGGGCAAAGGCCTTATTTAGTCCCTATTGACTGAACTACTACTTAAAAAGGAAGAAATAAAGATATTTTCATTCTTATTAATGTATACTCATTGTTTTTTTTTGTTTTTTTTACGAAAGATAGGTATGTACTCAGTGTTACGAAAATTATAGAAGGGGTATACAGAGGGGAAACACTGCTCTATATATTGTCGCATTCTCAAGCAGTGTATGGCAACCCCACGAAAGAGTTACCCATATGCAAAGTTTCAGCTTTCTAAAGGCCGGTTTCACAGTCAAGGCTTAAGCCACAGCGATGGCTTAATAAAGATTTCGGTTTCACAGTCATGGCTTAAGTGATATCACTGGCTCAAGGCAAGCTTAAGCCCGTCATCTCGAAGGCTTAAGCCTCAGATGTTGCTGTGAAACACATACGAAATTATTGCTAAATATATATTTTGCCTAAATATTATAATTTCTGTTATTAAAGTTATACTTTAAAACTAAATTGAAATTTTCCAAGCGAAAAACAGTTATCTAGTTAGCAGTTTTGAGTACTGTCTGGCAGCTAGTGTCAGGATTCCATTTGACGTGTTAGGAAGGGAAGAAACCAAACAGTTTAAGACAAAAATGAGTTATTTATCTGATGCAGAGAATATAAGCGACGAACAAATGTATAATATAATATCACAAAGTGTGACCCGTGAAAAAATTATAAGAAGGAACCCGCAACATTGCGAGAAATGGCATGACGTTGATTTTGATTCTCGGTTCCGACTGTAGACACATTCGGCTATGATGGTTTACGTTGTCGAAACATTCTGCAACAATTGTTTTTGGGTTTGATATCCTTCCAGATAAAAACCACAACAAACTGGTAAATAAAAAGTTCTTCTTTCGCTTGGTTTTTAATCCACAATGGCAATTTTCCTTTGCAAAAATTCACAATTACAGCAGTGCTAACAACTTAAAAACTTTCATCTGCGGCTTAACTAAGCCTCAGATTACCGAATACTGTGAAACCGAGTAGGCTTAAGCTTTGGGCTTAAGTCACACCCGTGGCTTAGCTAAGCTCTGGACTGTGAAACCGGCCGTAAGAATCATCATCTAGGGTAGGGGAGACCGGAAACAAAAGTAACATTTTTTACATTTGGCTCAGCTGTCAAGTAACTAATAAAGATGCAATTAAATAAATTATGTATTCACAAAGTTGAGTCAATCTGCTATAAATGCACCTAGTTTTCAGTTTCCCAAATAAAGCTGTTAAAGAACTATAAGCGTTTTTCGTAGACACGTCAATTGTAACTTTCATCTTGGGGGCCTAGGACGAAAGTAACATATGTAGTGGAGACAAAAGTACCACTGTTTGTTTTAAGGAAATTTAGTGAAAAATAAGTTTAATAACAACAAGACAAGAATCAACTTTTTTTATCAATAAAAAAATAAATAAATATTCTCTCCGTCTTTACTAAAATAAATTAAAAATCCATTATTATTGTTAAACTAACAAAACATAATTCAAAGTTAGAGCAACAAAATATTGAGTCATTTTCAAATATTTATTATAAATAAATACCTAATTATAAGAAATTACTTGTATTCTTAACACCACGAGGTGTCTTGTTACTTTTGTCCCCGGTAATGAGTTTTCAAAAAAAAATATATATCATTACATGAAAACCACACAGAAATTTACAAAAAATTTGTTATCTTTGATACTGAAACGGAGGACAGAATTATGGTATTTGGAAATATATTAGACTTATTACGAGGCAAAATTGTTTTTGGTGATGGTACTTTTAAAAGCTGTCCGAAGCTTTTCGATCAACTGTACACCCTTCACATGGATTTGAATAGTACGGAAGAAAAAACTTGTATTCTGCTAATTACTTATTTATGCTCTACTGCCAGAGACAGCAAAGAAGACACTTACAAAAGATTTTTTCAAATGTTAAAAGAAAAAGTTCCCGATTTTACACCTCAACAATTTCACGTTGATTTTGAAACAGCTGCCATAAATGGTTTTTTGGAAGTTTTTCTTGATACACAAATAAAAGGATGCAATTTTCACTTTAACCAGGCATTATGGAGAAAAATTCAACAGCTTGGGCTTGTTGTAGATTATAAAGAAGATGAAGATATAAAAAGACATTAAAGAATCTGCGCAGCCTTGGCACATTTGCCCCCTCAATTTGTTGACGGCGATGGTTGACTAACCATACCTGCAAATTCTCCAGATACAGAGAAAATTGTAAAATTCAATGTTTATTTCGTTGAACAGTGGTTGGACTCTCCAAGCTTTCGTACTACCAATGCTGTCGAAGGATGGCATTCGAAACTAAATAAAAAATGTGGTAAAAGTCATCCAAATATTTACGAAGTCATGAAATTAATTTACGAGCATTCATTAAGCCTAGTAATAAGGTCCGCGCTAAACTAAATTTTAGCGGGTCTCCAAAATCGGGTCGTTCTTTAGCAGCTAAAATATGACAGCGGAGACTCAGAGAAAAGATATATTAAAAACAAGAAGAAGAAGAATTTTGCAATTTTTTTACGGAAATACAACGCCCATTCATAATACACCCGAGTCTGTTTTTACACGATAGATACGTTCCGTGTAAAAAAAATCGTGTAAAAAATACACTGTGCTTATGGAAAAATAGAGATTGGTTCCAAACCTAATTAATCAGCAAAATAAAGCAATTAACAATATGAAAATTCATGTTAGCATGTTATCGTTTCTATGTGCTTGCACCTTTTACTTCATATATAATGCATTATGTGTATAAAAATGTATTATATATATAAAGTAAATTATAATTAGAAAAAGAAAAGAAATGCCATTAATTTATATGTGTAACAATATTTTATTCGCTATCACTTTCTGACAATAACATTATACGTTTGCGTTTGTTTAAAACTACAATATCACTGGAATCAGAAGAAATGCCTCCGTGGTTATCGTCTTTTTGCTTCATTGGTGAAATTCCTTTTGATGTTAATCGTTCCGTCCATGTTTTGGCTAGGCCCTTATAAATTTCCCGATAAGAAGCCATTAATAAATTCAGCTCACGTTGGAACTTCCCAGCTCGTTCTTCATTCGGATCATGTTTGACGAAATGGTTACCCAATTTATTGGTCAGTTTTAAACCTTTTTTAATTTTATCTGCACTGATAATAGGTTCCTCTTCGTCATTATCACTATGTTCTTTAGGATCAGTAGTCTCAAGGACAGCCTCTATTATTTCATCTTCGCTAAGGGGTTTATCAACTAGCAATTCATTAATATCTTCATGCGATAGATCATCAAATCCGTCTCCACCAATTGAATGTGCCAATGTTATGATGTTGGGAAATTCGGTGGTATTAGGAAGGACGGGATCTCTGCTGTTTACACATTCAGGCCAAATAGCTTTCCAACATGCATTCAAAGTAGATGGTCTTAATTGAGGTAACACTAATCTAATTTGATTGATACATTCCATAATTGAAAATTTCTTCCACACATCCATAACTGTTAATGTTTCATCATCATTCATTTTGTTCAAAACGTATTGGAATATTCGCTTTATATAGTATGTTTTAAACGTCGCAATTATACCTTGATCTAGAGGTTGTATCAAGGATGTAGTATTAGCCGGTAGAAAGCAAAATTGGACGTTTGGGTGTTCCAAGACGGGATAGCCGGGTGCATTGTCCAGAATCAAAATAACTTTAAATTCGAGACCTTTTTCTGTCATATAGTCTCTAACTTCTGGGATGAAACATGTATGTCACCCAGGCTTTTTTGTTTGCCATCCAGTGAACTGGCAATCTATTGAAATTAACACCTTTCATTGATCGTGGTTTTAGGAATCGATTTACAAGCAGGGGCTTCAACATACAATCTCCTGAAGCGTTGGAACAAAATAAAAGTGTTATACGATCCTTTGCTGCCTTAAAACCACCAGCTGTTTTCTGCGCTTTCGCTACGTAAGTTCGATTTGGCATTTTTTTCCAAAACAGACCAGTTTCATCCATATTCCAAATTTGATCAGGAGTGTAGCCTCCATCTTCAATTATTTTAGCTAGTTTTTGAGGGTATTCTTTAGCAGCCGACTCATCGGCAGACGCAGTTTCACCTTTAATTTTTAAATTATGTAGAGCATGTCTTTTGAGAAACCCTCTCATCCACCCCGTACTTGCACAAAATTTATACGTTCTGTTCGACTGAGCTGAAGTGCCCGACTCCATTTGTTTAATCTGTGTATAAATTCTTAGTGCTGTTTGCTTGATGGAATTTCCGTCTACTGGCATTATTTTTTGTTCATTATCTTCTATCCACACTACTAGAGCTATTTCCATTTTCTCTTTTACAATATCTCTGGTGTATGAAGATGACTTAGCACTTAAATTGGTTCCAGAACATACAGACTTCCTTATAATAGCTTCATTTTTCTTAATAGTTCTTACAGTAGCTTCATGCACACCAAAATGCCTACCTACAGACGTTGCACCTTGTCCAGTTGCAAGATGATCCAAAATTTGAATTTTAGTATTCAAAGAGATGGCTTTCCTTTTATTTTTTGTTATAGCCGACATTGTGTAAGGGCTAGCGAGAAATATAGTTCAGTTCTAATTAATAAACAAAACTTTGAAAATTATAACTTACCAATTATTAAATTTTCCAAAAAAATTATTAATTTTATATGTGCACCAATTTTCTTTTTACTTGTTTACTGTTCAAAATTCACGACTAGAATGAAGCTTATTGATAAATCCTTAAATCATAACGGTACGATACATTCCTCTCATCCTTATATTAATTATCCCAAGTGTCCCGTTTTGCATTTGTATTTAATTACACCATACATATTTTTTTCTGACCTGAATAAACCTAAACAATACGCATGAATTCTATGGGTTTTCTAATAATAAACCAATTTCTTCAATTATCCTAAATATAAAAACTTAGTTATCATGTCTTCACCAATTTACGCATGCGTACATGCCTTTTCTTTAAAATTAGAAACGTCCCTGTAACCAAAGGCTACCGAAAGTACAAATACCAGCGTCAAAAATTTACTAAGTTAGTGCGATTGTACACATCTTATGAAATTGTAAATAACCGCAGTAAATATCGGGTCATTTTCCAGGTAGTGTTAATGGGAAAATTAACCTGAATGTGATAACACATGAACAAGATGCACACATTTTATGAAATTATAAATAACCAGTAGTGTGCTTTCTCTTTTATTTTACCGCATGAGCACATAATTTGCCAAGGAAGGTTTTCTTAGAACTTAGGTGATCGTTGTAAATCAAACAAAACCGTGTAAAAATAAAATTATTGCTTTTTATATTCGTGTTAAATCAAACAGATCGTGTAAAATAATTCGTGTTAAATCAAACTCGTGTAAAAAAAATTCGTGTAAAAACAGACTTGGTGTATTTCTAAAAACAGATATGTAGTTAAAATTATTTATAAATATTAAAAATATTAAAATAATATGCATAATGTAGGTATATACAATAAGAAAAATAAATTAACAATGATTATTGAAAATACGGCCACGAGAAGATATCCAATTCATCCGTACTTACAGCAAAGACGTACAAAACTACGTTAACTACAAAAAACCGATCAATAAATTTATCAAATCTCAGAACTCTGACAATAAATATTTTTAGCTAGCACACTAAAGAACGCCCCGGGCGGATAAATTCAAACTAAATTTTTTGGAGACTTACTGGTCATGCCATCTCTAATCAAAACCCAAAGGCAAATTTAGCGCGTTGACCTTAGTACCGCTTTCGCTAAAATTCAGGATAAATTTTCGCCAATATCTTTTAGCTTGCTAAATTTTCATACAAAATTTAGCTTAGCGCGGACCTTAGTACTAGGCTTTACATTATAAAGTAAGTACAGAACAAGATGAAATAATGATAACTGCGCCGAAACGGCCAAAAAAATATTTGGATTTAGATAAAAGAATTAAAAATATCATAAATGCATTTATGCAACAAGAAATAAACTTGGAACTAACTTTAAATAGATTGACGTACATTGTAAAATATAATTAAAAATAATAAAATACATAAAAAAAATAAAAAAAAAACAATACAAGAAAAAATAAAACAACAAAAAAATTAAAATAACCGAAACAAAAAAAAAATAAATAAAAAACAACAAAAACAAAAAATAAAAATAAAACATCTTTTAAACACGTCAAAGTTTATATTACCTATGTAGATATTTATAAACCTTGCCAGTCCTAAGTCTGTATAAAGTGTGAAGGGAAGATGGTTTTATTATTTTTCTTGCGATACAGTGTTTTTCTTAAAAACAGATACATATTTCATTAGTGTGATGAAGTATATATGTTCTTTGAGATATTAAACTCAAAAATTAAATTAAACCATTCACAAAAAGGAATAGTAAAATAAATAGCATCCTACAATTAATAATTTAAAAACAAAGTTAAAATCTGGCTGCAGCTTAAGGAATATCACGTTTTGATAAGTGCAGTATTATTTTTTTCATTTTTCATTTATTTATTTATTAACAACATCTACACAATTAAAGCCTGGCTTTCTAATTATATGTAGGTAAACTTAACAAATATAATAAACTAAAGAATAGAGAAGAAAAAAAATAATAAAATAAGATAAACTAAAAGCGCTAAAACTATATCTATACAATGATATTAAGAGAAAAAAAAAAGCTAATGCATGTGGTAATCACTAAAATTAAAAAAAGTATTAATTAAATAATTATCGATAAGAGAAATAATCCAGTATCTTGCCCCTGAAATCACCGCCACCACTCTTTCTGATCTCCATAGGTAAAGTATTCCACAACCTGGTAGCATAAATGAAAAATTGACGCTCAGTTACACGATAACTAAAACTTGGCACATTCAACGCCACAGTTCTACTGGACCGAGAAAACAATAATTTTTCATGTAGATAGCTAGGCACCTTTTTTACAATTAAATTATACAAAAATAGAATTACCCTGGAATCAAGATACGCTCTTAAGGTGCATCCAAAGACGGATTTTACATAGGGAGAAACATGGTCATATCGTCTCAGACCGTACACGTAGCGAACAGCCGAATTGAACGCGACAGTGAGTTTTCTTTGCGAGAAGGAATCTAGCTGGCAAAACAATTCACATCCGTAGGTAATCAAAGGAGCAATAACTTGTTTCACTAACATGAGCCTTGTATTTCGAGGAGTAACGAAAGAAGCAACGGAAAGCTTACGAAGCGTTGCGTAAATCTTAGACACAATACTGTTGACATGGTCAGACCACGTAAGTGTAGTGTTAAAAATGATGCCAAGATTCCTTACCGACCTGCAGTATGGAATAGGAGTTTCATCTAACATCACCTCAGGAAAGTCTGTGATGTCGAGATTATTTCTATATAATAGAATTACTTTAGATTTTAATGGGTTTAGAAAAAGCTTATTCTGTAGTGCCCACCAAGATGTTAATCTAAGGTCTTCATTCAATCTACATACCGCATCCTCCATCAATCCACGTGGTCTTGAAATATATAGCTGGCAATCATCAGCATACAAGTGAAGTTTACAATTCAAAATGACTGAAGAAATGTCATTTATGAACACAGAAAAAAGCAAGGGTCCGAGGATTGACCCCTGTGGAACACCACTACATACAGGTAAAAATTCAGAGGAGTACTCACCACAGCAGAGCTTTTGCTGGCGGTCTTCCAAATATGACCAAATAAGCCTGCAAGCACAACTAGAGAAATTAAACAATCTTTTAAGCTTGTATATGAGTAGTGAGTGATTAACTTTATCAAAAGCCTTGGAGAAATCTAAAGGAGAAAGAACAGTTATCATATCAGAATTCATAGACAAGAGAATATCATCAGATATCTTTAGTAGGGCTGTCGTACAACTGTGTTTAGGTCTAAATCCAGATTGTAAATTGGACATTAGGTTATTAGTTTCAATATACTTCAGTATTTGCTGATGTATAAGCCGCTCAAAAACCTTGGACAAGAAAGATAAAATGGAGATGGGTCGGTACTCCTGGGGATTCTGTTTAGGATTCTTAGGGATGGGGATGACCTTGGATAGTTTCCAAGATTCAGGGTATACAGACGTGAGTATTATAGTGTTAAATATATACGTCAGATTAGATATAATAATAGGCAATAACAGTTTGATAAATTTGGGATGTATATTATCAAGACCAACAGCATTTGATGTGACCAAGAAAACGGCTTTAAAAACTTCCTCTTGGTCAACCTGTGCAAAAGAAAATCCATCATAAGATGAATCAAAGGCAGGAATTTCAAGAGGATCCGCTGATGCATCCGGCACTGTACCAACGAACATATTATTGAGATTATCAAGGTCAATATCTATATCTGGATTGCAAGATCTATTGAGACCAAAGTTCTTAAGATTTCGCCATAATATCTTAGTAGGAAGTATCAAACTTGGAAGTAAAGTAGCGTCTTTTAGAATATTATATCTCCAGATTTACTGCATTGCGCAAAACACGATAAGCCTCCCATCACTCTGGTGTTCGAAAACGTTTCCACCTTCCGTAAGCAATATTTCTCTGTAGGATTAATGTCCGAATCCGAGATGTAAACCAGGTCAGTTAGTATCAGCAATATAGTGGGTCTTTAGAGGGACATATTTCTCAAACAGATAATTTACGAGATATTCAAAATAATATATCTGTTCATGCACGGATGTTGTTCATCGGCGACATTCCCACTGGAGCTCAGATGCTTCACTGAAAAGAGAGCCGCAATCTATGGCATTGAAATTTCGATATGTGAATACATGGGATTCACTACTCCCACTAAGATCAATATCATATGTTAGAAATATCAAATCATGCTTTGAGAATGCTGAAAATGACAGCTGATTTTTATACATCACCCGATTTTGGTCGGCTACAAGAAAAAGATCAAGTAAAGTGGAAGATGTTGATGTGAAATGAGTAGGAAGAGAGTTTATTAAAGATAAACTATAAGACCCAATAACTTCATGAACAGGATTGCCTCTATTTGTGTCATTCAACATGTCCACATTAAAGTCTCCTGCTTTTATAATATGTTGGTAAGCATGACAGACAGCTGCAAGAAAATTGTTAAGAGGACTAAATTCAGTTGAATGAGGAGGCCTGTACACAGAACCCAACAAGCATTTATTACTACCGGCAAATATTTCAACAAATATGCATTCTATTTCAGTACCGGGATCAGAAAGAGAAACAATACGGCCACGCAAAGAATTTCTCAAAAAGATAGCTACTCCTCCACCAGTACGATTAAACCGATCGTTACGAAAAAACCTATAACCAGTAAGAGCAATAATCTCATCGGTAATATCAGCCTTTAACCATGTTTCTGATATGCATATCAGGTCTAATAAGGAAGCATTGAAAACCTCTTTAAACTCATCGATCTTCGGCAGTATGCTCTGGGCGTTAAAGTGGCATATCCGTTAACCATTGTGTCTTTTGCACAAAATATCCAGCAAAATTCGAGAGAGGTTTTTATGCCACTAGTAGCCGGAATACTAGAGTAATTCATTATAACTTAACTACTAGTTGTTAAAAAACAAATATATATAATGGACATAAAAGAGTGAGCAGCGCAAATCAGGGTCAAGAACTGACTACATTTTGTATGTTCATTAAAGAAAACTATATACACATAGAACAAGATAAGTGATCAAAATCCATTAAGAAATATTTAGCAAGTGTATTAGCAAGAGAGTAAGTAATAATAAAAGTTTCAAAAAAAATACTTAAGCAGTACATTAAAGAGTTCAATTCACAGATAGCAATTAATAGTAAGAAGAGAAAAAATTCATAAAATATTAATAGTACATTGCTTACTCGTGTATATCTAGAAAGTTCATTATCATTTATAATTAAAAGGTTGCGAAGAAATTCATGCGAAAATTGTAAACGTAACAGCACGTAGATATAGTACAAAACATCATGCAGGTAGGTTGTCATTGCCATTGTTTATATCGATATTTAAAGCCGTTGTAGCTGCGAATTTCTCCAATAGATTGCAATCTGAGACAATTTGGCTTATATCTCCTGGCTTACGACGAACAAGAACTCGTCCATTCCGAGTGTAAACCGATACCAGTTGATTACGATTTAATAGATCTTTGAATGGATTAAATTTGTTGCACAAATTAGTTCCCTACGATGAGCTATCACTTCCTCCCTATGATCCCCGAAGCATAATGTGAAAATTAAATTTCACTTAAAAACAAATCTTTGAAATTTCAAGAAAACAATAAATAAAAGAGGAGATGTTCATGTATGTATAGATATGTACTATGTAGCACGCTGACGAACTGTATGTAAAAACAATAATCATATATTACACTTTGCTGCCACATATCCTATTCAGATAAGTCTTAAGCCATCAAAAGAAGATTATTAAAAACGTCCCAGGAAACCATAATTAGCGGCAATTTTGCTTTGATAATTGGCAGCATATAAGACGTCTCCTGCCACAGTGTCATGTAGCTAAACCCATATATAATAAGCGTTAGGCGGAGAATGTGTCAGGCACAGGCACATCTATGCTGATCCCTTCCTGCTCAGACAAATATTTCACTGTTTAAGGATCATATTTCTTAAGTTAGAAAAGGAAATTTTCAGATTTATATGTATGTAGAGGTGGGAGTTATTTCCTGCAATAGATTTCTTTGAAATGAAAGTGGAAATTGTATGAAAATTAACAACAAGAAACATAATTTCCAGGCTGATTATTATCTTCCTGTTCATAAACAAAACAATATAGAAAATATTACAGTCTACCATATCCAACTATAACGGAATTTTTTATTGCCAATACTTATCAAAGAAAAAAGAAAACATTCAAGCGACCATCTCTTTTTGTATCCCTCACCGAGACAGTCAATGCTCTGTTTACCTGAAATAATTGAATTTATTCATTTCTTCCAAAGAACCTATAAAGGTTCATAAATAAAGTGCATCGCATCAAATCAGTCTCCCGGAGAAAAATAGAAGAAAAAAAAATTTCTTTATCGTTTTTGCATACACTCAACTGAAATGCATAGTATAAAGGTAATCAAACTGTTCCCAGACTATACATAAGGTTCAGAAAATTAAATATTTATTTTGTGTCATTCCTGAAATGTTTCCTTTTAATGTAATCCCTGGGGATGAAGAGAATACTTATACTAAAAAATGCGCATAATAACAGGAGAGAAAAAAAACGGCAATATATTTGCTTCCGGTCAAGATGCAGGTAAGTCTGTGTGTGAAGGGATCTCATTTAAGCACATTCAATCAATTCTGGACAATTTTTCAGGCGATTGATCTAAAGTGGATGTCGTTGCCTGAACTGTTTATTTAGGATCGCAATAGTGAATGAGAAATTTTCATTTCATTTGAATTTAAAATTGAATTCGGAGAAAGAATGTTATTTTTCTAAAAAAAAAAGAACTGAAAAAATAGTCTGTGAATTTAACTAGTTGTGAATAGAATGATGATATGATGCGATCGATGTGTAGTGAAAAATACATATAATGAATCCTTTTCATTGTTAAAATTAGACCGCAGTATATTATGTTGAGTGTGATGAGAAAGCAGTTATACATGCATTACCAAATAATGAACCCAATAATTTGAAAGTCTCAATATAGAATTCAATAAACCCAAATCGATCATTATGTTAATGTTAAGAGTAGGGGCGACTAGGCTTCCAGGACCTTCTGGACACCGCGACCTTAGTTGGTATATTGTGCGTTCCCCTAAAGTGGTTAGGCAAAATCGAGTCTTTTAACGAACTCGATTATTGCTTTTGGAGTTAGATTGGAGACGTTATCTGGAGAGATAGTTGTTTTTCCAGTGATTTGCAGCCTTAGATCTTGAAGTGCTGGGCACACATGAGAGAGGTTGAAGAATTCTTCGCCTGCCTCATACCGGGCGCGCTACACCAGATCCTTGTTTTCCCACCTAAGCAGTTCCTCCCTAAAGTGGCTTTTTGGAAGGCCAAATGTCGGATAGGGACCAGTATACGGACATTCAGCACCGGTTTTAGCCAGTTCGTCCGCTTTTTCATTACCGTCCACTCATTCATGTCCAGGGACCCAGACCAAGGTTACTTGGTTGTCCCTAGACAGTAGTTGGAGTTTTGAGTAGCAGCTCCAGACTAATTTCGACTCAAAAACTTGAGAGGAAGGAGCTAGGAGCGCAGCTTGGCTGCCTGAGCAATGTAGATATTGGAGTACTTGCAGCCTTTATTTAGGCTTTCCTGAGCTCCAACCTCTATAGCATAGACTTCCTCCTAAAAAATGGAAGGTGAGGCACCAAGAGGAATGCATAGCTCCACATCTAGACCAACCACCCTGCGCCTGTTTTCCCGTCATTCCGGGATCCGTCAGTATACCAGATTTGGCTCCGTTGCGGAAGCTGGAGTCCTCTGTCAAGTATTTGGCTTCTTTCATTTATGGTTACCTTGTAACCTCTTTCAAAAGAAAGTCTCTTGGCCATAGTATCTATTGGAGCTTCTAGGTCGTTAATTTTGACCTGCTCGAAGATACTGAGATGACCCACCCTGGAGGAGGTGCGCTCATCTGGTCTTTCCTTTCGAAACATTCTAGCCGCTGCTTCCCTCTGAATAAAGAGATAAAGAGTCTGTAAGCCAAGAATGGCTTCAAGTGCACGTTAAGGACACGATATAAAGGCGCCAGTAGCGCCTAAATATGCCATCCTTTGCGCACCTTATCAAGGGTTCTCCTGGTGGTTGCCTGGAATGAATATTTAAGGCCACCACACATTTGCCCTATAAGAAAGTATGGGTCTGACTATGTGCTGAAAAATCCATAAGTTCATTTTGGGGTTCAGACCCCACTTTTTTCCAAAAAGCCTGTGGCAAGAACTGTGGGCCATGGCTGTATTCGTTATCATTTCCAGGTGGGGATTCCAGGTATGCTTGCTGTGTAGGATTGTTCCTATTCTATATCCTATTGCAATTCCATTTAACTTAGGAGATAGGATCTGAAGACTCAATTTCCTAGTAAAAGTAACTAGCACTGTTTTTCCTGGATTTATTGATAGTCCCATGCTCTGGCACCATCTGCTAACGATGTTAAAAGCAGTTTGGATAAGCTCGGGTAGAGCTGATTCAAACTTTCCTTTAACACAGATGACAATATCATCAGCGTATCCTTGGGCCTTAAAGCCGGCCTCTTGGATTAAATTTAATAGCTCGTCCACAACTAGGAGCCATAAGAGTGGTGATAAAATCCCACCTTTTGGGCAGCCTCTAGTGACCATGATTGTTGTGGATTCGCCGTTCATGGTAGCTGTTATGCAGCTTTTCTCGAGCATCTTGCCAATCCATCTGACGATGCAGGTTTCTATGCCTCCATCTTCGCATACTCTCTTGATCGAGTCAAAGAGAGTCTTATCGAATGCGCCTTGTATGTCCATAAAGGAACATATAGGACCTCCTTTTCTTGTCAGGCTTTCTTGATAGTCTCTACTAGACTGCTGAGAGCGTCCTCAGATTTTTCGGATTGGTAGGCATATTGATTGGCCTTGAGAGCATAGCTTTTGATGGACGTCGTCCGAATGTGGCTGTATATTATTTTCTCTAGAGTTTTCAGGTGAAAACTGATAGCCCTGTATGATTTTGCCTAGCTGGGTGGTTTTTTACTCGATTTCGGAATAAATACAACGTTGGTTATTCTCCATGCCTTGGGGATGGCAGGCTGGCCCTAAGTATCTCAGTGATAAGGGGCTTAGTGTAATCCAGTGATTCTTGCAGTAATGCCGGTAATATGCCATCACCGCCAGGAGCCTAAAAAGGTTTGATGGACTTGAGAGCCCATCTCACCTTTGCTTCGGTGACAACCTTCTTTGCTGATCGGTAATCGTTGTTAAGCACCACTGGTATCACTGAGGATCTGGCGTCTACGTCGGGCTCCTCGATCACAAAGTTGCAGAGTGGGAAGTGCGTTTTGAGAAGAATCTCTAGCGTTGCCTGGTATTACAGGAAAGGCTTCCATAACAGTGGTTGAGGGAGCCAATACCGTTGTTATGATCCTTAGAGAAGGCTTTTCGGAGTCGTGAAGCTTTTGATGCACTCTCAATTTCATCGCAAAAGTTACTCCAGCTCTTTCTTTTGGATCTCCTGAGCTCTTTGTTGTATTCGGTTAGAGCTTTTTTATATGCCTCTCAATGTTGAGTGGCCTTAGCTCTGTTGAACTTCCTTCTCAGGCTTTTCCTTAATTTACCTAGCTGACTGTTCCACCAAGGAACATCTTTTTTCCTAGGGCAGCTCTCTTCATAAGCTCGAATAAGCATTGTTTGAAGTTGATCTGCTATTAGATCCACGTCTTAGATCGATTTGATCTTTTTTGAAAGGCCTATTAGTTCCTCTTGGAGCAGCGCCCTGTATGCTGCCCAATCTGTCCTTTTTGAGATTCTTATGTGTTCCTTTCTTGTTTGTATTGAATCTTATGCACCTATGATCCGATAATAAGGCTTGATTTGAGACATGCCAATTTGTGACCTTCAGCACCTTGCCTAGTGGTGATTGTCAGGTAAAGGACATCCTGTCTGATTGCATTGACGAAGGTGGGCTCTACCCCTCGGTTGACTATTTGTAGGCCTTTTGAGAGTATGTAGTGTAGAGCCTCCTCACCTCTTTCGTTGATATTGCTGCTATTCTAAGCTATTCCAATCGATCATTATAGCTATAAGTCGACATTTTCTGTTGATTGTCCGCATAAGCAAGGAGGAGTAGGGCAGCTAACATAATTTTTTTGTCGGAGAAATATGTTTTCAACTTAATGCAGCATCCTCCTGTATACGCAGGCAGTCACTAAAGAAACAAGGATATACTGAAATTGTTTAATACCTACCATAGGAACATTGAATCCGAAATCACTTCAAACGGAGATTTCGATTCAAAATCGCGTAAAATCGAATGATTTCAAGAGGATCTCGGAGCTTGAAATCACTGAAACTTTGATTGACTTCAAACAAAATCTGCTTAAATCTCCATCTATGCGATTCTGATATCACTGACTATATCCTAGTCCGTAATATTGCATCGCCTTTTACTGCCTCCAGATCCAAACTATGATTTTTCGAGTATTAATAACTAACTACATAGTAAAAAATATGCAGAAATTGTTGCCACAAAGCTTAGGTATTTTTCGTTAAGATCAGAGAATATTCCCTAAAATGTAAGGAATATTTCCCAAAATGTAGGTTTTTTCACCCTAAATTTTAAGGAGTATTCTTTACATTTTAGGGAAAATACATAAGCTTTGTGGCAACAATTTATGCAAATTTTACAGTATAAGGTTGTCCATTCTTAGAAAGAGATCACATCTTTTACATATATTACTGTTCAAAAATTTCGTTGAAGAACCACATTTCTTGTAAAGGTTCTTCGATCATTAAGCAGCTCGACTTGTGGTTGATTTTGATGAATGTTTATTTTCATCTGATGCGATACTCTGAATCGCGATAAGATCATGTAAAGTTGTCCATGTACCATGTAAGAAAACGACAGTGTTTTAATCGATGCCTACATGGTCGAATGTTTGTACCTGTGACTTGTTGATTGTCATCGCATGAACTGACTGGGATCACCGGAATTTGTCGTCGTCGTAGGACGAATGGCAAGGTAGTATCCGATGGAGATTCTTGGGATAAGAACTATTTCACTCCGATTACATTCGCAAATAGTCTTTGCCCTGATCTAATTTCAGTGAAGTCTTCTGACAATCATACGTGTGCCATTACATAATTTTTTCTTCAGATTCAAGTTTCGAAATAGCATTATGATAACTTCTACCTTCAACAGTAACACATATGGTGGTATACCCGATGGTGTTCGCTCATTACGAAATTCTGCTGGAGAGTTCAATGCATCGCTGGGATCATCTGAGGCGACAGGATCTGCGCTATAGTAGACGGTCGGATCTACTGGCATCATAAGAATGATTGTTCAATTCATTTCCAGCGTATGTGCATTTATTGGAGTTCGTTTCGCTAACAACTGGCATTTGGTGAATGTTGTCTCCATAGATCGATGCAATAAGGTTACCCCCCACCCCCACGCCCCATTAACCATTGCTTGAGGGACTTCTTCGATTATGTGGTCACAGTTTAGTCCAGAAATTGGTGAATGGTTTCCTTTTCCCCACATCTAAGAGCCAATTGATGTGCTCATCCTGTCCTTTGCTACACATAGCTGTTGTCGTGAAATACTGCCACACTCTATTTTCGATAATATCCACGCGCGTTCTTCGGGCAACAACTGGTACAGTTTGTCGAAAATCGCCTCCCACAACTTGCACCTTATTATTGCATATGAATCCATATTTTAAAAGCACTTTTATCACATCTCTGATGATAAGGACTGCCTGTCTCAAAATTTCAGCTTCAGAGGAACTAATTGTAAGACACATCGATGAAACGGAAGTATCGAGAAGCAGAACTGGAATTTAAATTATAGGTGAAAATTGGATACAGATTTGCTAATATTCGAATATCCAGATACCCGGATCTGCAAACTATCCGATTCCTGAAATCCGGATCCGAACTATCCGGACCTAAATCCAAACTATCCGGATCTGCATCAGTACTATCCGGATCCGGATCCATATTACCCGGATTCGGATCCGGAATAAACATGAAAGCTCCAAAATGTCTTCCAGGTTGCATTGCTCCATTGGTAACTTGGAAATAGGTTAAATAGTTTAGATTCGGATCCGGATACTAGGATCCGGGTATCCGGATTTGAGGAATCAGAACTCAATTATTACGGATAATCCGGATAGAAAATTACCTGGATACTTTCAGCTCTAGTTTAAATTCGTTGTGTACTGTTCGTCGACCTTTTATCAAAGTTGCGGCTATTCCGGTTATAAATGAAACCTGCTTATGGGCAGTTTCATAGTCGAGTTTAAACCAAGGTTTGGTTTAAATCATCCTCCAAGTATAAACGTAGTTTAAACCAAATCGGGTTTCACGGTGCGTTCTTTGAGTAACGTTGGTAGCACTGATTAAATTCTGAACTAAATTTATTATCGCCGCCATTGTGAAGCAATTTTTCTGTCAATCAATCTGTCAATCGGAAAAAGTAAACAGACCAGAAAGTAAAACAACAAAAAATATGTAGTTATATTAACTACATACTTTTAAATATACCAAAGAGCAGCAAATTTTAATAGAAGCGAAGTTAAAGCTATTGCTTTCCCTAGTGCATAAAAAAAACGTTTAGGAGAGTGCAAGAAAACGGACAAATATAGATTCGAACACAAAGTGACACTTAAGTGGAATCTAGCATAAAAATCAAAGTCGTTCCACTCATTAAAATGATTTGGCTGATTTCTAATTACTCTCGGTCATCGACAGAGTTTTAAATTTAACCCAAAAAAAAAGACTCATCGCGAAAAATGTGTAAATCTGAAGCCATGATAAAATTATTTCTTGATACACACAAACAATGCTACTGTCAGAATAAAATGTCACAGTTGTCAAATACTTTTATCTTGAATTTAAGCCGAGGGATTGCACGGTTTAAACTCTAGTTTAAACCGGGAATTAAACCAAACTGTGAAATCCATTCGTCGAGTTTGAAACTACATATTTGATTTGAACTCAGACTGTGAAACTGGCCATTAGATCTGTATTTTTTACCGATTATATTTAAGCTTTTAAAAAAGCATATTGGAACTTGTCCGCGTTACAGACAGAGTTTGGGCTTATCTTATATTTATTATTTCCTGGACTATAATTGGATAAATATTCTGAATGAATAGGATATTGACAAAGCAGTGCAACTTTTTTATGATCCTATGTTTAATTGCTTCTTTATGTTCCAAATTCCAAGTCAAAAAATATCATTCTTGCCAGTTTTAGTTTTATAATTCTATTAAACACCTTAAGAACCAAAAAAGTAAGACCTAGAAAAGATTCTATTCCTCAGGGTTCTCCATAACCATTTGATAAGAAACTCAGACATGATTTACCTTGATTATGTTAATAAAATTACGGTTTCACCTCGATCGGAGCCTAAACGGTTATGGGGGTCTGTGAACTCAAAGCGTATAGAGTTTATGGTTACCATATTGCTCTGTTCTCGGTTAATGAGAATAGCTGAAATTCTTTAACGATTGCCAATCTTTTTGGTGACCTTTTCGATACTACCTTCTCTAACTCCTACTTTGATCTGTCTTGAGATCAAGAACAGAGGATTCTATTTTGCACTGCTTTTCGCACGTTTTGCAAAGTTAAGTTATTCGTGTGACCCTGATAATATTTCGTCTTCTGTTTTTAAAAAAATATATAGCCTTTCTCTTACTTCTGTGTTATTTATTTAATTTATCTATAAATTCTGATGGTTTTTGCTATTTAAAGAAATGGTTTGTTGATGTAATCAAATATCACTGTAAACTCTTTTTGGGTTCCTTCCAGGATGGCTTCACTAAGGATAATTCCACTACAAACAATTTACTATTGCTTTGAAGTAAAACGGACCAACAAGTCGTTCCCGAGACAAGATGTAGACTAAACTTTGGAACGGACTATATTTTCACTGATGTGGCACGATAATTAAGTGGATTATAATAAGAGAAAAATTATAATTGGTTCTAAGACCAATAATATTATACCCTAAATGAAAATAAAAGTTAAATAAAGTAAAAATCAAAAGTTTTGTATGGCAACACCAAGAAGGAATGTCACGAATTAGTTAATTTTAGAAATTATATTTACTATTTTTATGGCAACGCTGTGTGAAAAATTTAAGCTCTCTACATCGACGCGTTCTCAGCAATGTCCAAATACCTAGTGAAATCCAAAGTTTTGTATGGCAACATCAAGAAAGTTTTACCCCATTTGGTCCATTTTTGATCTTGTAATTGAAATTTTAATGAAATGCCATGTACAAAATTTGACACCTTGACGTATTCTCAGGCAGTTTCCAAATATATAATGAAAAACCAAAGTTTTTCATCGGAACACCAAGAAGGGGTTGCCCGATTTAGTCCATTTTTTAAATATTATTTACTATTTCTATGAGAACGCCGTGTATACAAGATTTCAACTCTCTGCGTGGACATGTTCTCATGTAATGTGCAAATATACATGGTATTTCATAATTGATTCGAATAACTTAATGTCTTTGATAGCTGAGGAGGAGACAATCAAAAAATTATATGAAGAAGAAGAGGGTAAGACATGTCGTTTCGGTGGTAGGTCACTTTCTTGATATACACCCTATGAAGGTGAGATTAATCTCAGATGATAGCAAACCGTTTAAGCTTTCCAATGAACCTACCTTCCGTCGGAAGTTGTAGGACGTTAAAGTAAAAAAATTGGAAAAAAAACTCCCAATTTTTTTAAATTTTAACGAGTTTCCCGCCAAAATGCATAATAACTACACTAAGACTCCTTCCTTCCTTTTCTATCCATTCGTAACGCTTAAAAATTTCCCATGTAAAGTAACTAGTTCAGAAACTATGGGGGAAGGAGCCTGATAAATTTAGTTCAGATAGACTAACACGTCTGACACCACTCGTTTTAACATTACTACCACAACAATTGTGATTTGCACTTCATAAAACTACGATTAAGCAATAAAAATATAGACAAGATATAAGCCATATCGTCACACTACCAATTTTTACAAAATATTGCAGAATATTAAAGAAGCTTAGGAAACCAGATGTTATTAATTTGCTTATGTGTGTACGATAAATTATATTTAGATATAGTAAATAATATTGGACTAACCACTTGATTTTAGATTTTAGCAATATTGCGATAGTAGTACCAACTAGGAGGGTTATAACACATAATGTGCCTTGTGTTAATGATTTATTAAAAGTACTAAAAGCTCACTGTTTTAATTAACTTCCAAAGCACGCCAGAGCACTTTTAAGTACACCGTATAGTTGCGAAATCACTGAAATGGCAGGATGAAGATTTTGGTATAATGAAATTAGCACATGCATGCATCTTTTCACGACATAAAAGAAGCTTTGCCAATCTCAATACTGATGGAATGTCTCCATTTCACAAGAGTATATACCCATTGGGACGAAAAACCAGCACTTCTGAAAGAAGCATAATCTAGGCGCTTCCCTAGGCATCATTTCATTTTCATTGATCTATCTAGAAAAATAAGCACAGTTGCAAGTAAGTATTTCAGAGCTTCTATAGCCATCACTTGGAAGAAAGTTCTATAGAATATTATTTGATGAGCTCCAGCAGAAGCGCATCAACAGCTGATTTCATTTTATTTTTCACGAATCTAAACTGTGGATTTTTCTCCTATTGTGCGAAGTAACGCATTTCTCACTTTTATTGTGATTAGATGTGTAATCTGAAGTTTTGGTTATATTACTATATTTTTTGGACGAATTTTCCTCGTTGTAAGTAGTCTACTGAAGAGAGCTTCTTCGTAAGCATCCCCCGCTGCTTTTCACCATCCCAGCGGCCAGTACCCCCCTTATAGCCATTCTTATAGTGGCAACTCGCAAGCGCCCGACTAGTTCTCAGTAATCAGTCTTGAAGGCCTCTTATGGAATTAAGGAAGAAGCACATGATTTTGACTTTTGACCTAGAATGCTGCTTGGATTTCCCTACATCTCGTGATCCAGTACGAAAGAGTTTCATAAATGTACGTTCATCTCTTAATAACTGTCTTTCATGTAACGGAAAACATCTATTTTTATAAAGTATTTTTCCCGTCAATAAAAAATCATCCAAATGCACTGTGCTTTATTTTATTAACTATTCAAATATTTCAATAATTTTATATCTTATATAATCCCAATTGTTTCTTCCATATTTTTTATTATCAATATTAATAAAAATTAAAGCTCATATTTTATTCTTTAAAAACCGGGTAATTTTTTTTAGCGCCAAAAGAGCTGCAAAAGAATTTTTTTTAAATGCCCCTACAATTTCTCTACTCAATCAAGTTACTTCCCTGCAGTATACATAATTCCTCCCACGCTTTTTTAGATTCTACATCATGGCAATTGATAAAACCTTCATGATTATAGTATTGAATGGAGGTGAGAATTGTTACAACTATCGCAGGATGCTGTATTGATAAAAAGTTGTTGGCAAAATTTATGACGATTAAAATGTTGATTGCGCCGGCTTATAAATATTGCGGGGTGGCATATATGTAGGCGAAAGTGATAGTTAGTATTATAGAAATGGAAAGCTTCAGATTTCAGATTATTTTCTGTCTTTTAATGAATGATTGCTTTCTACGGCAGATATCCTCTTGTATGGTATTGTATATATACTATAGATATAGTTGAGTTGTGTTGTGTGTGTGTCATGGATTCATTTCATTCATTTCATGATTCATGTTTCATGCTTTATTGGTGAAAAGTTTAGATAACAAGTGTTAGTTCCTTATACAAATTATGAAGAATTTCATCGATATGTATGTAAAATGTAAAATAAAACACAATTTAAATTGCTTTTCTAATCTTTCTTATTAACATTTAACACCACACACCACACAACAAACTACAAATAATTTTTATTATTCTCTAAGTTTTCGCTAAGCTATTTCCACATATCATAATAATTCATTTGGTCAATTTTGTGTCGTTCAAGTTCAAATTCAATATGAGGCAGGGCTCAACTACAAGAACTTTCGATTTTGAACGAGACTGGGGTTTACTTACGAAAAATTGATATTTTTAGCCTAAATAGATATCACATTCCGTAAGGGTTATTTCTTGATATTTAATGTTTTCAATTTTAAAAACTGGTAAAAAAAACTAACAAATAGAAGTTGATTTAATTGAAAATTTGTTCTTCTATTAATTCGCAGTTAAAGCCTAGTATCGAGTTCGGGCAAAGTAAAATTTAACGCGGTCTCCAAATTTTTCACATTAAAATCGCTGGTAAAATTTTAACGTATGTTAATTTGGAGAAAACAAAGTGACAAATGTTTAAAAACTTTATCACTAAAAAGTTCAAATCGTTTATAAAGATAGATAACCGTTTTTACAAGTTACAATTAAAAATTGACTTAATTAATCTGAAAATTGTTAAGAGAAATTAAATCCATCAATAAATTAACAAAGTAATCTGAAAATTTTCAATTAATATTAAATCCTTCAATAAATTCAAATAATAATTTGAAAATTGTCATAGAAGCAGGAAATGTCATAATTTTACCAGCATTTTAATACTCCGCGAATTAAAATGTTCAGTAAAATAACTGGAGACATACAAAGCGCCATCTATTTTAAAATAGAGAAATATTCACTTTTTACCAGTGAACTCCGTACTGCACAAGTAAAATCATCAGTAAAATTTCACATTTTACTGGAACTCGATACTAGACTTAACCGTAATGACATTTTGTGTTCAATTTTAAAAAGTGGTAAAAGTGAAAAAATTAACAAATCGAAGTTGATTTAATCGAAGATTTGTGCTTTCTATTAATTCGCAGTACCATTTTTATTCCATTTTATTTTTTGCATTGTATTTTGCATTTAGTATTAATTTAATTGTTTTTCGTAAAGTTATTTACGTCTCTTGTAGTTAGCCTAACAGACTATGGACACAAATTATTTCATTGGAATTTCATTGACAGTTTATCAATATGAGTTAAGATCATGGCAGAGTTCAATAATTAAATGCTATCCAGAAAATTTACGAGTATTTACTGCAGTTGCAAAGCATTTAATAGAAGATAATTTTTGTTCTTGAATGAGACCAAAAAGAGAAGAAAGCGGCGAAGCAATTTCTTTCATGATCAGCTGATGGCTGTCACTGCTAACTTTATTGGAAAAGTTTCCAATAAATTCAACTCAACTCATTTCAATGACGGTAGGTTGCACTTTTACTGCAATTTCGCTAAATGGAGTAAAATTTGGTCCAAATGCAAATGGGTCCTTGATGGACTTCATTTGTGTGACACACTACACATTTGACTCCAATTTAATTAAAAATTTACTTATTATGAGACAGTCTTTCTAGAGTATAAGCTTTGTGTATAGAAGTACTAGTGATTGCGAAACGAAGTTTGACTTAGTTACTTTTTGTATTGTAGAGGCGCTAGCGCTACTACTGCAGACGTAGCCTAGCCTGGTAGCCAAAGAGTTAGCCAGTAATGCCCCGACCGGATGTAGGGAAGACCGCAATGTTTTCTTAGAAATGTACTGGACATTTTTTCCATAGAATTGTTTTGCATTTTTGGAGGCCGACAACGGATCACATCGCGAAATAACTCCAGTAGCCCACCAGATTGAATTACAATTCTACCGAAACATTTTCTGTAAATTTCTAAGAAAAAAGTTCGGCCTTACCTACAGGTCGTGCCGTCGTTGATTTTGTATCGGAGCGAGGCATTGCTGCCTTGTTACGCCAAAACTGTTCAAAATGGTAAGATGAACAATAAAAATGAAATTTACAGAAATTGCTTTTATTCAGTCTGGTGGCTGGCTGGAGTTATTTTCAGATACAATACTTCCATGTCTGCCGTTGTCGACCTCTCAAAATGGTTAAAAATTCTAAGGAACAAATTTCCAGTAAATTTCTAAGAAAAATTAAGGGCTTTCCTATATCAGGTCACTGACATATATAATATGGACTGACTACGTTAATGGAAATGCACTGCAAAATGTGGGCTCACTTCTATATTTCTGACTCTTTCGGTCTAAGCACCAAGTACCAACTGAGGAGAACTGTAAACAACAAATAAATAAATGGGTTCGTCGAAATAAATGTTTTTAAATTAATTATTTAGGGTTATTTATTACTGATAAAATTGTTTTACCAAAGGCAATAAGATATGAAGCAGAAGTTCGAAACGTTTTATTATAATCACTTTTCGAGCTGCCGCTTATTTTTTCAACTTCATGCCAATGATTTTTTCAATGTTGCACCGGGAGCGTAAGAACTATTATTGACATAAGCAATTGAGCCCACATGAAATAGAAAGCAGTCCACATTATATATGTCAGTGATCAGGTCACTGACATATATATATACATTATACAGTTATACATGTCAGTGCGTCAAGTCCAGAAAAACCCTCGAAAATACTTCCCAAGACATCCCAGTGTGCAAGAAAACTCATTTATCGTTACCTAAATCCGTTTTCTTATCGCTTGATAACAAAAAAACGGAACTATAAAAAATAACCAGCCAAGTGCGAGTCAGACTCGCGCACGAAGGGTTCCGTACCATCGTACAAAATTTAACACTATGTATATACTTTTTATTTATTTTTTCAAATGAGAGTAGGCGTCATGTCATTAAAAAAAACTGCCTACCTACTTATGATAATTATAATGAATGAGAGTAAAACGAGGAAAAAATGACGAAAAAATCACGTTTCTTGTATGGGGGCCCCCTTTAATTTTTAATTTAATTTTATTTTTATTATTTGTTGTTATATCGTCAATAGAAGCACACACTGTGAAAATTTCAACTGCCTACCTATTTTGTGGTTCATGAGATACAACCTGGTGACGGACGGACAGGGAAGTCTTAGTAATATGGTTCCCGTTGTTACCCTTTGGGTACGGAACCCTAATAAAAACAAGGGGAATACGAACTAAAACTGCAAAAGTTCTCGTTTTCGTTCCGAAAATGAGAATATTTTATGGTTTGAGCGTTTGGCATCATATATTCTTTGAGGAAGAAAAACGGGATTTGTCGATTTCTAATGTAGTCTTGCATTTTGTATTTGGTCGTGCGTAAGTGAAGAAATGATAATTTCTTCTTACAATCAAAGCAAATTTACAAGTTCAAGGTATTATAAAAGATGTGAGTACGTTAAGCTTTGTAATATTATGTTTTAGGAGCATTAGATAAACAAAACCAATATAAAAAAAAATATTTTCAGAGCAACCTGAGGAGCTTAATAGCAGATGACGCAGAAATCCACTTTTCATCTTCAGTCGCGCATGTAATGGGTGCTTAATAAATATATTTTGTTTTGAGTTGCAGGAGTCTGTTACAGCAGATTTCATTCATCCGACGCAGATATAGACGGTATCTTAAAAAAATATTTTAATTACGTCAAAGACAGGTTTGCAAAACAAAGTAAAGAAGATATTTTGAAATCATCTAATAAATGCAGAGACTAAATAGATTTGTCTAATCCTTATCCAGATGGATTTTAAAAAGAAACGCTACTATTAATTAAAATCCGGAGTTACTAACATTAACGATACGATATGCATAATATTTTGGATCTAAACTCGATAAAGTTTTCGATAAGAAAGCGATCAAAAAACGATAAGTTTCCGAGGTTTTTATTTGCATGTAAACTTATAATTTTCTTATCGCTTCTTCGATGCGATTTGAGGGGAAATATCGTCAACTTGTAGACCTTTTCATACGCTAGCTGAAGATATCATTGCGATATCATTTCATCGCTAAACCGATAAAATCTTCTCATTTTCATAACGAAAACGAGAAGATTTTGCACACTGGGATGAAACAGAAATCTATATGTGTGGATTGGAAGTTCGTTCTCTAAAATGTTCTATATTGATACTTATGGAAAAGTACCAAACATTGACTTTATATATGCTATAGAGCCTAAACTACTATCCATATAGGAAAATAGTCTTCTAGTAACTTGCAGCTTGGTTTCTCATCTTCCCAAAGGATACACTTACTAGGTATATACCTTACTTAGCAAAATAATAAAATAGTGGACTGACTGATCTCCTGTTTCATGTGGCACCACTGGCGTAAACTGGAGCCATATTTAAATTATTTGAGAATTTACTTATATGCATGTCAGTGGGATTTACCGAGTTTACCACAAAAGTATTTGGGACTATTTATATTGTTAAATTTTAATTATGGTCGAAGGAAGTGTTTATTATAAGGTTTTGGTTGGAAATACCGCTGAACCTCAAGCTATTTCTAGCTCCCAATCGTTACAGTTTAGTGGGAAAGTATGCTCTCACGGAAAGAGGCAGGAATATGAAAGTGATGCCATTTGCTTTCATGTATTTTTGGTTCAACAAGCAGTCCATTTATAAACATGTCAGTAAGTCAGCTACATTCGAATTCCTCAGCCCACCCACGGCATGCCATGACAGCACAGCATCTACAATGATTAGTCAGCTGAGAGTTTTTGTTTAGGAATCGTAGTCATTTCTGAATCAAATGAAATATAAATATAATTTTTTTTTTAATAATTTTGTTAGGAAAGGTATAAAAATTTTATTTCGGCTCTGAAGATAAGAAAGTAAGCCGAAGATTATCAGAAAACCATTTTTCTGTATGTATAGTAGTTTAGGGCGGAGGAACTATTCAAATCAAACTTTTGTCAGTTTTACATAGGAACACTGCAAGTATTTTGAAATGTCAGGACTCCGTTGGGCTCTCATGCGGTAGTAAGAGAGTCTGTTTCATGGCTTGTGAAGTATTCTCGAGGGTTTTGGGTCCAGGCACCGTGGATTTTATATTCTAGTTGTCTGTTTCCCAGCCTTTGTATGTTTTTGGTTTGAATATGCTCTGGGTGCTTATCTCTTGAACCCCTTCTCATACTTCACTTTCAGTCGCACAGCTTTGGTCTTAGCGAAGCGCGAGCAAAACTGTTCAAAATGGTACAAGTGCAGCCAACTGACATTATAACAAGGAAGCATTTTCACAATAGCTAGATAGTTTATACACAAAGGCATAAGTCTTAGCATGCATGAATACATTCCTTATTTTATACTGGATACATTCCTTATCCTAAAATGAAGACTCCTTCCTTCCTTTTCTATCATCGTAAGGCTTGAAAATTTTCCATATAAGGTAACTGGTCCAGAAACTATGGGGGAAGGAGCCTGATAGATTGAGTTCAGATAGACTAACACGTCTAACACCACACATTTTAACATTAATACCACAACAATTGTGATTTGCACTTCATAAAACTACGATTAAGCAATAAAAATATAGACAAGATATAAGCCATATCGTCACACTACCAATTATTACAAAATATTGCAGAATATTAAAGAAGCTGAGGAAACCAGATGTTATTAATTTGCTTATGTGTGTACGATTAATAATATTTAGATGTAGTAAAAAAATATTGGACTCAGATTTTAGATTTCAGCAATATTGCGATAGTAGTACCAACTAGGAGGGGTTTTAACACATAAGGATATCTTGCCTTGTGTTCATGATTTATTAAAAGTACTAAAAGCTCACTGTTTTAATTAACTTCCAAAGCACGCCAGAACACTTTTAAGTACACGTTGCGAAATCACTGAAATGGCAGCATGAAGATTTTGGTATAATGGAAATAGCACATGCATCTTTTCACGACATAAAAGAAGCTTTGCCAATCTCAATTATTGTTAATATTGATGGAATAATAATAATAATAATAACTTATCCAAGGACAAAAGACAAAAGACTACATCTTTTTCTAGTACAGTAAAAAGTTGGAAATTCAAATATAGTGCAAGAGAAAAAAGAAAACAAAGAATTAAATTAAATTTAAAATCAAATAAAACGATAATAATAAGATAATAATTACAACTAAGCGAGATATCAAAATACCACACAGAGCAAAAACCAAAAAAATAAAAAATTAGAAATACCAGAATTTAATCTTAATCTAAACTACGAGAAAAATTGTGTCTTCGGCTCATTCTTAAAATCCAATGTCCGAGCTTGCCCTCTAACAGTAACCGGAAGGGAATTCCATACAAATAACGGAACGTTTCCCAACAACATAACGTGCACGAGGAATCCGAAGACTTACATAACGGGACAAATGCAAGAATTGTAAGTGACGACGCTGTGTGTCTAGGTCATAATGCTCTTATTTCTAAGTATGTATTTAAAGAGCATCCTAGTACTGAATTTCTATAAGCAGAAACGTGATCGTGTCGTCTTAAACCATAAACAAAACGTACGCAATCATTGAAAGCTACATTTAACTTACGACTGCACGCAGATTCAAGCCGCGAATGAATTGTACTACAGAAAGTGGGAATGTGAAATTAGCAGTGCCTTAGCTAGCTTTAGCTTTAACTCAACCGGGAGTACTCGACAGACGAAGCAATCGAAGGCCGACATAAATCTTTTGTAATGAGGAATTAACATGGTCACAACACTCCACTTTACTATTGAAAAAACCCCAAGATTCTTAACCTTTCTGGCATAAAGCAAAAGTACTCCATTAAGATATATAGAGGGAAGATCTGAAAACACTAGATCTCTCCTATAGAAGACCATACAAGAAGACTTCAGGGGTTTCAACAAGAGTCGGTTGATAGTGGCCCAGTCAGAGATATATGCAGTCCTCCATTAACCCAATTGGACGAGATAGATATATCTGAACATCGTCAGCATACATGTGGATGTTCACGTCTTCAATAATATCAGGAAGATCATTTATGAATAAGCTAAAGAGAAGCGGTCCAAGAATTGAGCCTTGCGGAACACCACATTTGACGCTAATCCACTTCGATTTAGCATCCCCAACTATAACATACTGAGAGCGGTTGAAAAGGAAATCTGAAATCATTCTAGAAGAGGAATGAGAAAAATTATATATTTTTTTGAAGTTTCGATAAAAGTAAACTGTGATAGACGGAATCAAATGCTTTAGTGAAGTCGAGGAGTACTAAAGCTGTTAACAAATCACTGTCCAGCGAATTGCGTATATCAGTAGAAACTTTCAACGAGACAGTTTCACTGCTATGGCCAGAACGAAAACCGGACTGCCATTTCGAAATGAGCTTATTATCTGACACATACTGGAGAATATGCGAACTCATTAATTTTTCAAGAATTTTGCTAAGATAACAAAGTAAGCTTATTGGTCGATAATCAGAGACCGTCTTGGGTGCAGAGCATTTAACCAAAGGTATAACAACAACATTTTTCCATATTTGAGGAAACTCAGAAAATGTGAGGCAAGTGTTAAAAATATAATCTAAACTGTCAAGAATTACGGGCAATAACAATTTGAAAAATGATGGTGCAATATCGTCTGACGCGGTTGCGACTGACTTAACGGACATGCATGCTTTGAAAACCTCTTCATGTGATACACATCGAAAACTGAAACTGCTGTGACCTTCCCCGTTCAAACTGATATTAGGAAGGGGTTGTGTCGAAGAAATATTACAGGGTATAGTAAAATAAATATTAAGATCATCAGTATTCAAGTCACAAGGTGGAAAACCCTTTCCGCATACGCCAAACTGCTTCAAATTAGACCACAGTTTCTTAGAAGACAGCGATGGATTTAATATGTTATTGAAATAGTTCTTCTTTGTACTTTTAATTACTGTGCTCGTCTTATTTCTAATTGCTTTGTACCTGGAAAAACATTCCACGGACTAACATCTCTTGTATTAACGAAAAAGTTGTTCTCTTTCAGCAATTAGACACTCGATTTCACGAGAGTATCATGGAATACGATTTGGAGTAATACGTTTTATATGTAAAGGTGCATATTTGCCGTGTAGAAATGATATCAAACCATAAAAAATATTCAATTGCTCCTCGACTGAAGAAAGTCCCGAATACAAACCCACGGAAGGGTGAAAGCTTCCTCAAGCAAATTTTGTACATCAACTTTATCGTAAGAATGGAATTTAATTATATTAGGCAAAGGTGAGAAGCAAATGTTGTAAGACAAATAAATAAAATCATGATCAAATATACTAGGCGATGTTATCTTATTATGAAAAAGGACATTCTTAGTATCACATACAAAGAAATAATCCAAAAGCGAGGGATTATTACAATTATAGTAAGTAGGTAAGCCGTTATTGATATTTTGTAAAAAGCACGATTGAAAGAAGTGTAAAAAACTGTCCGCAGTGCTATTGTTACGTAAGAGATTTATATGAAAATCTCCACCAACTACTATAATTGGTATATTTCTGTGAGAAAAGGGACAGCGAATTACCTAGTTCCACAGCATTGTCAAGATTAAATGTATCTGGCGGGCAATAAACACTAATAAGAAGCAATTTCTCTGTAGCACAGCACACCTCAACAGCCAGAAACTCAATGCCACCCTCAAAGGATCTTTTAATAATTTTGGATTTAAAGCAATCCTTTACAAAAATAGCAACTCCTCCTCCGATCTGACATTCACGATCACGCCTAAACAACTTATATCCAGGAATTGCAATAGAGTTGGATAAAATATTCCTATTAAGCCAAGTCTCGGAGATGAATATCGAATGCACATTACTGCTATGAAAAATTTCTTGCACTTCAGTAATCTTTAGTTTAGGCTTCTGTCTCCATTTCACAAGAATATATACCCATTGGGACGAAACACCAGCGCTTCTGAAAGAAGCACAATCTAGGCGCTTTCCTAGGCATCATTTCATTTTCATTGATATCTCTAGAAAAATAAGCACAAGTGCAAGTAAGTATTTCAGAGCTTCTATAGCCATCACTTGGAAGAAAGCTCTATAGAAAATTATTTGATTAGCTCCAGCAGAAGTGCAACAACAGCTGATTTCATTTCATTTTTCACGAATCTGAACTGTGGATTTTTGCCCTATTGCGCGAAATAACGTATTTCTCACAAAGGCCGGCTAAAGAAATTTTTTCTTAAAACGCCCCTACAATTTCTCTACTCAACCAAGCTACTTCTCTGCAGTATAATTCCTCCCACGCTTTTCTAGATTCTACATCATGCCAATTGATAAAACCTTCATGATTATAGTATTGAATGGAGGTGAGAATTGTTACAACTATCGCAGGATGCTGTATTGATAAAAAGTTGTGGGCAAAATTTATGACGCTAAATATTTTTCACTGCGCCGGCTCATAAATATCGCGGTGTGGCATATGTGTAGGCGAAAGTGATAGTATGGAAAGCTTCAGATTCTTTTCTTTAGGATTTAATGAATGATTGCTTTCTACCAGAGATATCTTTTGTGTGGATGGTGGATGGTATAGTAACATTGCGTTGTGATGTGTCATGGATTCAAGTTCATTCATAATTTCTGATTCATGCTTCATGCTTTATTGGTGAAATATTTAGTATATAAAAAAATATTAAGTTGCTTATACATATTAAGGATAACTTTATCGATATGTATGTAAAATAAACACAATTCAAATTGTTCCAAATAATTTATATTATTTCGCTAAGTTTTCGCTAGGCTATTTCCACATATCATAATAATTCATTTGGTAAATTTTGTGACGTTTTCAAATTTGTTCGCAATTGTGTGATGCGGTAGTGTGAGATATCTGCCGCCATCTGCTTTTATTTGTCGCGCACCTCTGTCGAGGGAATAGGTGGTATTATCCGGGCCGATAATTGTGAAAAATGTAGAAATTAGTAAATCATATTTCATTGAAAGTTACGACGAAATCGCATACAAAATTTTACAACCGAGGTAATGTCGAAATGAAAATGGCAGGGTGATTATTTATTGCATTTTTCTTCAAATCACCGAAACCTTATGACGTTTGTGTAAAATTTTCCATTCGAATTAGATATATGGGGGGGGACAAATCGAAAAAAATTTGCAAAATGCTAAATTTCAAAACGTGTGTGCGCTCAGATTAATGTCTGACAATTAAAAAAATAAATAAATAAATTAGCAACCGAATTGCTTGTGTGTGAAGTTTTCAATTAGTTAAGTGAATGTTAAGTGTGTGAAAAAGTGGCCTTAGGCTGATGGATAAGTCTCTCAATTGATAAGAATGGCTTGCGAAATGGCTGAAAATTACAAAATTCCGTCAACAAACAACATTGCTGTGGATAAATTAGTACGCGTTGGATACTATGAGCTTGAAAAAACTATTGGAAAGGGGAACTTTGCTGTTGTTAAGCTTGCTTCAAACATCGTCACGAAATCAAAGGTAAGATTCACCCTAAACCACCCAGCAGAGGTTCAGAGTCTTGTTATTTACGTGAGAGTTAGTTCGCTGATCGACAGATTGATTAGTGGCGATAAAAAAAAATCAAAACCGGTCAAACATCGATTTTGTTTCTTTTCTTTTGTGAATAAAAAAAAAAACGTAAAACTTCACTGATTGTGCGAAGTCAGTTTTTTTTTCTTTTATTTGGAGTCCCTTCGGTCAAGTGGTCAAATGTCAAATTCTGACAGTTCCCGCGATAAATTTATTCTTTTCCAGTGCATATTCAGTAGGCGTTAGATTTGTCGATTTAAAGCCTGATAACAAAGAAAACATTATTTCCGACAATATATATATATATGGATATGCATATATATATTAATACGTTTAAGGGAAAGATATTTAGTGTAGGTGTAAACATAATGATTTATGATTAAAAAAGTAATGACCTCAAATATAAACATTTGTACGGGTACGGTCGGTGTTATTTACCTATGCACATGCCCATTTTCAATTTGAAAGTGATTGAGTAAAGTCGGCATTAAATTTTATTCCGTAAAAGTATTAAAATATTTTTTTCATAGCCACGAATGTAGGCAAATCCTACGCGCGTCTTATTGAGAAAAGTATTTTAATTTTCTATATGGAATTAATTTCAATTAAATTATAAAAGTTCCAATATTGTAAAAATTGTTTAATAACAAGTACCTGCAAAGGAAGCTTAGGAAATTTCTAATGTTTTTGTTGATCTTCAAATTCAAAGGCATATAAAAACGGTTCTGTACGAGGTCGAGTTCTTGAACGGAGTACATGCAGTATGATTTACATTAATATCGATTTCGATCGGACCAAATCAGGGTAGCACTTTTTCGGGAAGCGAAGCACTGACGCCCAACAAACATTTTTCTGTCATATTCAAATTCAAAGATAATTTATTACATACCCCGGCATAGCGCCACTTCACTGACGTTGAGTAAAGCGATTTAGATATTAAAATATGGAATACATAGTTTGTTACGGAATATTCAAATCAAATAAAAAATCATTTATTTATAGCCTCTGCTTGAAGCAACGTACAACGTTGGGCATTCCGACATCAATAGCTTAAGAATAGTATAAAAACAGCAAAATAAAATAAATAAACAAAATGAGGTAGCACTGTGAGAGCAGTTGGACAGTAAAGACTCCATACAGAAAGTTTTGTGGAGATAACCCCAGCAGAAGTAGACTAAGAAGAACAGTAATCTCAACTATGGGGGTAGTTGCCATTATCATTGTCCGTACATAGTTGTTAGTTGGTAATGAGATTTAATTAACATATGGTGACATCCATTATCTGCACATAAATGTTATTAGTTAGTATTAAAGGGCCTTACTTACGGCTATAAATTTAAATTAAATTACGCCTATGATTTTTTTTTCAAAACAAATAACAATTACCCTGCCAGTGCAGATTAGCATAAAGTAATTAGCAGTAAATAATAAAAATAATATTAATTAATATTAATAAATTTTATTTATACGATGTCCACGCAACCACGTCATCGAAGAGGATTTAAACAACGAAATAGAAATCAGCTCCCAGTTAGGCCTACTTTCCTTATGTAGAAATAACACAAATAAGGAAACGTGTATGTAATTAAACAATGGTCGTACAGTGGATACTGTAGTCCGAGTTAATACTGAACCACAACGCGCCCTTTAAATTAAACAGATGTACCCAAATTAACATTAGGTCTGTTCGATGTAAACTCCGGGTAAACCTAGGTCACCCAAGGGCTACACTAGGCCTGTTCGATGAAAATCCCGGGTAAACTTAGGGCATCTTAGGACTACATTATCTTGTTTTTTGAAAAACCTAGGGGTATACTTACACTGACAATTTCTTGTACTGATGGTTTACATTTGTCACTTGAGAAGTGTCATTTGAAATGTGTTTCTGATTGTGGCATAAAAACTTTCGTGAGTAAAAATTAGAAGAAAAGATATAAAAAAAGCTAGAGCGCATTTTATTTGTCTTCATTTCATTTTATAAATAACTTTTCTCAATTAATTATGAAATGTGAGGGAAACGTCATTACACTAGCCGCACGCAGAATGTCACATCATAGGTATGTCCACGTATTAATTTATTTTTTTGCTTTTACCACTTTTTAAAATTGAAAAATGTCAAAAATTTGTAAGTATATCTCAGTCTCATTGAGAAGGCTCAACCACAATTTAAGTAAAGAACTTTAAGATTTTAACGCGACTGAGGTTTATTTACGAAAAATAGATATTTTTAACCTAAATAGATATCATTCCGTAAGGGTTATTATCTTGATATTTGATGTTTTGAGTTTTAAAAAGTGGTAAAAAAAAATAACAAATTGTAAATCTGTGCTTTCTATTAATTCGCAGTACCTAGCATTTTTATAGCATTTTAATTTTTACATTGCACTTTTAATCATGTAGTAATAATTTAATTGTTTAACACATCGCTTTCTGACAGAATAAGCGATTCTTACTGCACCTTTACTAACTGCAATTTGGCATTTAAATTTAAAGTACGCGTTCGCTTTACGTAGATAAAACTTCTTACGTATATACGTAAATTGTGGCCTAAATTCATTCAGCCGCGTGCAAAATGTCCCATAATGTCACATTTTTACGCACTATGTCGTTCAGGCGACCGAAGCGTATTCTTTTAAGAACTTTCAAAAGTGACATTTTGAATCGAACTGGAGTGCGTTCCAAAACACAACTGCAGCTATAGAGGGTTTTTGTTTTTGCTGCCGGAACGTAACCCCTTGGTCATCCGGGGACATGTCAGAGCTATGTCAAAAAACTATTAACTCCAAAGAGCCAGGTTCGTGTTTTAGCGCAAAGGAAGCAATAAACGTCAAAAGTTCTAATCACAAACTTTTTCCTAACCTCTTCTTTTTTTGACATTTCAAAACAAGAACCGCGGTGCTCCTAGTCAAGAGCAGGAGCATCTAGGGTTAACCCGGGGTTAACCCAAGTAGCAAACACAAACAGAAAGTGACAGCTTCCAGAGTCTCGAGTGCCATGACTCTGGCAAATCGAACACAAAATGTACTTGAGGGTTAGCACCGAAGCAAAATCAAAAACACCCATAGTTGTAGCTATGTCAGAGTTATATCAAAGCTATGTCAAGCTGTCTGCAGTTAACTAAAGCTGTTTGAGGTTTTGGAACGATCTGAGTAAGCTAAAAGTATTAAAACTGTCATTTATACTGATTGTATAATTTTATTGATACTTAAAACTAATATTTTATTACTGTGTGTTAATCCGAAATGAGCCAGAGAAAATTAAATAAATAAATAAATTTCGAAAACGTTTGTAAAAGCGCGCCAAACAAAATATTTCAATTGACAGCTCACGTCACGGTTTATATATTAGATAACTAGCAGTTTAGAGCACAGTCAGGGATAGTTGACTATTTTAGTCAACTTCAGATGTTTCGGAACGCTCAAAAGTCAACTCAGCTGACATAATTTAGTTGACTAGTGCGTTTTGGAACGATTGAAGTCAGCTATAGTCAACTGTAATTATGTTTTGGAATGCACTCCTTTAGTGCATTCCAAAACATAGCCACAGTTGACTATAACTGACTTCATAGCGCACAATCTTAGAATATAGAGAGTACACTTCCTGTTATCTCTATATTCTAAGGCACTCTACAAGCATTGAATAAATAATCAATTCTATTCACAATCTCCTATATTCAGCAGTGCACAGCACGGAACCAAAAGAACACAGCTATTATTTGCCTTTATCTCGACCCGGAATCGACGAATAAAGGTTAAATCAAACAATCAAACAATAAAAAACGAAAAGAAATTTAAACTTAAAACGCATTTTCCCAAAAACACAATTTTTCGTATCGGTTCTCGATGTAACTCATGGATCATGTAACATGGATCAAATGCCGATTTAGTCTACCTTTTAACTCGTTACACTGTAGTTTCAGTTAATTGGAACGTTTTGTTTTAGTTAGAATTTTCAAAAATAAACTAAAAACTGTCTGAATTTTGAGAAAAATAATTCTTTTTTTTTCAGTTGGTAAAAAAAATTTAAAAAAAAGGATACGCTTAACTAAAACTACATTTATATACTTACTATTGAAAAATTATAAATTCATATTTTGCTTTTGCCTTATAAGCCTCAAGAGCGAAAACCAGAGAGGGACCTTTCTCCAGTAGACCGTCACCTTTTGCACTATTAAATTAAATGTTCGCTTAAAAAATCTCAATAATTGCGATTTTATAAGCTCTTCCCCTTAAAGGATACGATCTTGGAGAGATTAATTTATGAAAGCGGCTATTAAGAAACTAGGAGTAAATTTCAGCCGGTTGTGAACTTGTATTAGGGGACTACGCCTAATGTTTAATATATTTTAGAAATGAGAGTTAGGCGCCTTTTTACTAATTCTATAGTTTTCCAGAAATTAAATTTCTTTTCTGCAGGAATAATGTCTGCATTTTCGTGTGCTTAGCTTTAGTAAAAACTAGTTTGAGATGAGGACAAATCTTTTTATTTTGTGAATTTGAACGAATAGAAAGAACCTCATATAAAATCTTAAGAATCGTTCCTAAAAATAGAATTGTAGCTAATGTCAGATGGTATTATGGACTGAATTACAATACGATAATATTTAAGATAGCATCCTTAAATTTTTTATTATTTATAAAATTACAGATGCATATTTACAGTCTCAATGCTTTGAAGGACCCGAAATGAAAACAAGTTTCGGTTATTTTAAGAACGTCAATAGAAAAGTAACAAGTTTTCTTAAGCTATACAAAATTTACGTTTTGTTTTTTTTTTGCACAAAAAAGTAAACGAACGGAAAATTTGTAAGTGCATTGCTCCAGCAACGAGTACACGAACAGACCTATAGAAAATCCATTTCTCTGACTTTGACACAGTAGGAAGATTTTAAAATGTCAAAAACAGATTTTAAGCTTACAGAAACTTGAAAGGAATCTTTCACGTAAATGTGCAAACATTTTTAAGGTTTATTCCCAGCACAACTATACACCTTCCAGAATATACAATGTAGACTAAATCGGGCAAAGTAGTTCGGAGTAATAGACAAAGAGCTGATGGCCCTTTCGTATATAAAATTTTGATGACTTTCTGTAAATATTTATTTTTGTTCAAACCTTTATGGTATGACGGAAGCTCTACACATTTTCGCGCGTCTTTATTGCCGTCTGCAACCACTTTCGCAACAGCCAAATAGTCTACGATTTTTATCATTGAACATGAAATATCATTCTCTGCTGCCACACCAAAAAGCAGCCTTTATGATATCACGATTTTCAACTGATTTTTTTAAGCCTGTGCGCGGCCGTCCTTCAGCGGCCTCGAAAGCAGAAAGACAGACTTCCGAATAAGTATGTATGTTATGTATGTATAAGATGGAAAATTTTGTTTATCATATGACGTAAGTGTTTTGGTCACCAGTTCTTGTCTATAATCAGCAAAAACAAGTAATCGCTAGAAATGAAAACTTACAACATTGATTTCATATGAACGTGGTTCATTAGTGTCTTGAGACATCACTTGTATTAATCCCAGCGAATTGTCGATCCTCTTTTAATTTATTTTTATTCAAATGATACTTTGAAATCGTATTAATATAAAAACGATCCTAATTTTTGTTTGGCTGAAAGAGTGTCTTCTGAATTTCTCAATTGCTATGTTTTCATTTAATTTAATTTTTGATTGAAAAACCATTTTTAAGTTTTAAAAGATTTCTGTTCAGTGTTGGAACTAAAGTACCTACTAATTTGGGCAATTTTGCTGCTTGTTTATAGTACATATTTGGATTTTCTAAGTACGTACATACTTCGGAATTTTTTGTTCACTAGATGTCATACCTTCAAGGAATTAAACAAAAAACTTAATTCTTGGATAATTCTTTCTGAACTTTATTCATATGTACATAGAAAAAATAAGTGCAACAGCAAGAGGTGCGTGTGAATACTACATTATAATAAAGGGTTTTCCAATAAGAGGTGTTATTTTGATATTCAAAGAAAAATGCCATTTTTTGAGATAAATGATCGGAAGGTATGCCGTTAATAATGAAAATTAACATCAGCCAAATGACCACCACGACAACGCCTACAGGACCTTATCCTTTTCATGAAATTTTCCATAACCAAATCGCAAAGTGGCTGCCCTATGTCCTCGATAGCCTCACGAATTCCATCTTTGAGGTCTTCAATCGACGCTGGGCTGTTGGCGTAGACCTTCTCTTTCACGTGGCCCCAAAGGAAGAAGTCGCAAGGTGTTAAGTCACAAGATCTCGGTGGCCAATTGTGATCACCTCTTCGAGAGATAACACGGTCCGGAAACTTTTCCCGTAAAAGATCAATGGTTTCGTTGCTTGTATGGCACGTAGCGCCGTCTTGTTGAAAGTAAACGTTGTCCAGATCAATACCATCCAATTCTGGCCATAACAAATCATTAATCATTTGTCGATAGCGCAATCCATTCACCGTAACTGTTGCTCCAGCCTCATTTTCGAAAAAGTAAGGTCCAATGACCCCGCGGGACTATAAACCGCACCAAACAGTCACACGTTGTGGATAGAGAGGCTTTTCAACAATAACTCTGGGGTTTTCCGAGCCCCAGATGCGACAATTTTGCTTGTTGACGAAGCCATCTAAGTGGAAATGGACCTCATCACTCAAGATGAGTTTTCGATGGAATTCCGGATCATGTTCATGCATTTTAAGGACCCAATCAGCAAAGACTCGACGTTGTTGATGATCGGCCGGCTTGAGTTCTTGTGTTAACTGAACTTTATAAGCCTTAAGACCCAAATCTTTATGCAAAATACGGTGTAATGACGTTTGTGGAATGCCTAATTCCAAAGAACGACGAGGAATGGACAAACCTGGGTTTTCTTCCACACTTTCGGCTACAGCAGCAATATTCTCGGCTGTTCTTGAGCGACGTGCACGGGTTTTATTCTTCACATCACTAACTTGTCCCGACAGCTCGAATTTTTCTAACAATTTCTGTATTGCGGTCCGACAAGGTGCTTCACGACGACCCAAAAATGTTCGAGTTTTACGAAACGTCTCTGTCACATTTTCACCATTTTTATAGTGAATTTTAATAATTTTAATGCGTTGTTGAATCGTGTATCGTTCCATTTTTATTAATGGCGTAGTTTCTATTTGTCAAATGTCAATAAATGACAGCTCCAAAAGTGACATCTACCGAAATAGCGGGCTAATTAAAATAACACCTCTTATTGAAAAACCCTTTATTATGTCAAAATTTATCTGGGGTGATGGCAATATTTTGCCGGGACAATCCTTATTGGCTAGAGATATCAAATTTTTTCAATTACAGATAAAAGTTCGAAATTTGGCGAAAATACAGATTCTGATAAAAGGTTGCCTTACAAATATTTTCAGCAGTGGCGTGGCGTCTTTGGAAGCAAGGGAAGTATTGCTTCCCTTAGGTTTTCCGATATAATTTAATTAAAACAAATAAAAATGAAATAAAAAATTACGACAAAAAATTTCTTCAAAATATTTTCCCTAAAGCGTTTTTATATGTTCTTCGCTATAAACTATCGAAGCAATTATAAAATCACCTCCATCTGAACAAAGCAATCAAAAACAAAGCCATCGAACAACATTCACTGAAAAGTGTAGGATTCGAACACGTGTGGGCTCTGCCTGACGAGGTGGTTTGCAGTTCTACTTCCATCAGCAATGTAACGACATCCAACAAATGTATGGCTTTCGAACTCTATCAGAAATCTACCTATGACGTCACACATCTCTGTTGCTCGTTCGCCACTTACAATGTCGGGGTAACGCTCAATAAGAAATGGTTCTAAACCTAAGGGATGCAATTAAAAAAATGCTTCTATGTGACCTACAAACACTGCTATACCGGTAGCATTTATTTGGTTAATTTCATTCATATGGATATGTTTTTCTTATGATAGATCAACGCTGTATTTGTTTCGACTGGAGGTGTTTTTAATTGTGCTTCCATCAATTTCATGTACATAGGTAGGTCGGTTAGGAAGCATTTCGGTTGTTGGATGGCAAATATGTTTATTTCGCGCGGGCGAGGGAAAATTGCAAAATTCGTGAGGGGAATTTCAAGTTGGATAAAGGAATATTACTTAAGAGAAAGTAAAGTCGGAGGCAAACAAGCAAATGAGCAATTATAGATATTTTAATTTAGCTTATTTAGAATTTATTTGTCGCCGTCATGCCATAATTGCAAATCTGCTTTTTTTGGCTATTTTGAACTGCCGTACTCAATAGTAACTCAGGAAAATCAAATCTATATTCCATTATTCTGTGAAGATGTTCCCGGTTCTCGTTTTCAAGAACGAGCTCAGATACTAAAACAAGTAAAAAAGCTAGAATTGGTCTAGGACCAATTCTTATGATACCCTAGATGAATGCCCTATGAAATTTCGTATTGTTGTCACCCTTCTGTGCAAGTTTAATTTTTGAAGTGGTTTTTCGCATATATTTTTAGAACGGTTTGTCGGACAGAAAAATTATAATCAATTTTATAGGATTTTGTATTCTGAATTTTAGTGCAATAAAAATGTCTTAGACTGATCGTTTTCAAAGTATACGTAAAAACCCTAAATTTTTATATGGGAACACCAAGAAGGAGTTGCCCGAATTACTCCATTTTTGAAATTTTATTTGCTACTACAATGAAAACACCCTGTACCAAATTTCAGCTCTCTACGTCAACACGTTCTCAGGCAGTGTCCAAATATATAGCGGAAAACGCAATTTTTGTATGGCAACCCCACGAAGGAGTTGCCCGATTTGTTTCATTTTCGAACTTAATTTTACATTTTTTTTTTAAAGTGCGTGTACAATTTCAGCTCTCCAAGTATACGCGTTCTTGAGTTATCGTGCGCACGGACGGACGGACATGCAAAAATCAAAATAACTTTTAATATTATGCGTGGGTGCCCAATCCATTTTGCTCTACCATCATTATTTCGAGGTGTTACAAACTTATGTAGTATACTCTATAGATTTCATCTAGGGTATAAAAACATTTATTCCTAAGATTGCTATACATCTCAAAAGATTTATTTCTCAGTTTCATGAAGGCGACGAATAATACCATCTGTTTCGTAATGCACTCTCTTATAAACGAATTTGAAATTTTCCCATTTCGTATTTTGAAAATTCTTTGAAATTTAATTTACAGAGCTCAAATGCCGTTATTACTAGACAACTTACCCAGTACGTTAGAATACTCTTGAGTATCTCTCCACATTCTGAAAACCATTTATCATTGCCTTCGTTTTTGAGAAAACGCAAAATTTCAAATTTGTTTACAGCTTTGATTGAAACAGAGCGGGTACACTGCGACCTGACTATAATCATTCCTTTAATTTTAATTTGAAAGCAAGGAACTAAAAACTGCAATTCATGCCTACTCTCACGTGCTTAAGCTTAAAGTTAAGAAGGTTAAGAGCAGGAGAGACTAATCCACTATGAGCTTGATATTGCCCTTGGGGTTAATTTGTAAACCTTATTTAGGAGGTGTTTCTCGAATGATTTTCCACCTTAAAGTTGCAATGCGCGGGATACTCACATATGATATGTTTCGTGGCTTCATCTTCCTCTTCATTCAGTCGACTCAGTTCACTGTTGCAGTTGCCTATTTTCTTCAAAACTTAACTCCTGGAGTTCTTAAGAAATAGATATCGTGAGGGGTATATATGTAGATAATTTATTTAGGATATCTGGAAACTCAGGTTGTCAGGACTCGGCGAGTACGGAGTTCCAAATTTTGAAAACTCGTCGAGTCTGAATCAAGCCTGGATCTAAATCTAAACTCAAATCAATAACCTAAAACCAGTGTTGGGCAAAATGTAATCTGATTAATGATTAACAATTACAATTAACCATGTAATCTGTAATCAGATTATTTTGTAACAGATTACTAATGTAATCCATTTCCATAATTACATAATGTAATCGATTAACGTGTAATGTGATTGCAAGTTAATCTGATTACAAGTTAATCCCACTACATGTTAATCTAATTAATGTGATTATATTTAAGACATTTAAGATATTTAAGATATTTGTGTTCTAATTCTTCATAAAACTCCCCAAAACTAATTTCGTACGAGAACAATACTATTTTCTTTCAATTCATTTCATTATATTATTAATTACTTTTAAGTAATCTACAATGTAATTAGATTACAAAATAATCTAATTATATTGTAACAGATTACACATTTGATAGATTACATATTCTTTCATGAGTAATCTGATTGATATATAATCGAATACAATTTAATTAGATTGCTTTGTAATTTGACTAAACCGTAATGGAATTATTAATTAAATTACACTGCAATCAGATTACGCCCAACACTGCCTAAAACGTTTAATATTTTGCAGTTCAATAACGGTTCTTTAGCTTAAGATTTATACAAAAAAAAAAAATTACTAAAATTTGTTAAAATTGGAATTATTTGTTGAATTGAATAATTCACAGATATGCTGGAATAGATTTATTTTAATTGCTATCTTATAAAAGAAAAGAAAACGCTTCTTGTTTTTTCCACAACGTACGCTAACGTGTTTCGTCTTATCAGGACATCATCAGGGCTACAACAAGAGCCCCTGATGATGTTTTGTCAAGATGAATCGCGTAGGCGGTTAAAATATATGTCAAATAAAAAGAAGTGTTTTCTTTTCTTTCATTAGATGACAGTTGAATTTAATAAGTTGATTACGTTCAGATAATATGAGCAAATTCACAACACCAGTTTGATTAGCTGTTTACATTTTCATTTTTTAGTTTTATTTGTGTAAACGTTAACGTTCAGTAACAAACGAAAGTGAAAAGGAGTCTTTATTAATGTCCGCAGCAATGTGTATAATTAAAAAAAAATAAAGCATAAATCTCGAAACTGATCAGAACATTCCTAAATAAGTAGGAGCTACCTTTTAAATTCTGGTCTTTGCTTAACTTTAATAACTAATACTCGTCGAGTATTAAATCGAGACCTGAATCCGAGTAACTACCCAGTCCTAGTCGAGCCGAATCGAGTACAGAAACCCTATAATTTCTTAGAAGCGCTGCAATAATATTTTAGTGCATTGTTATTTAACGTTTCTGTAAAATTATGATCTGATTGCTTTCCCTCGTCCACACCACGCCATTGATTTTCAGATTTGCAGATTTTTCGCGTAACCAGAAATTCTTAATGTATAGTTCTTCAAAATGTAAAAACTAATTAAATTGGCTAGAACCATCATTTACTGTCCAACGAATCATATTTCATATTTATTTACGTAATTGGTTTGTACAACAAGATTTGCAATCTTTTAGTTATGTACTGTGGGTTGCGTTTATTTACTAACATTTATTCAGAATATAGGTACCCGAAATTGTTCTTATAATTTCTTTAAGAGTTTTACATTTAATATTGCGTCACAGGAAGTCCGTCATCCAAGGTTTCAAATTGACAGAGACTCAGAAAATATTTAGCAAAACAGACGAGGTGGAAGTAAAATCAATCAATAATTTATTTCGAAATGTGAGATACATGGCAAAGGTCAAAATATTGTTTTTCAACATTTAGAAAACGCAGAAAGAATGCACTACGAGCAGGATTCTTACAGTCATACTTTTGTATCTTGTTTTTTTTTTTTTACCATAGATGTTTGGTGTCTGCCTGCGTGATGACTTAGAAAACTCGTGCATGGCCGACATTTTTATAAAAATTGTAAATCTAAGTTCAAAAATAGGGTTAAATTGAGAAAAAAATTGTTTGCAGTGTAAAAAGCTATGTATGAAAATGTTTGCCACCGACGAAACGTTCTTGAAATATGTAAATGCGAAAAGCAACTTTATTGATATAACGAGCACTTTTCAATACAGAGGGAAGGCTATATTTACGTGCCCTATGGAATCGACAAAACTGATCATAGACGAATTATGATCATTTTCATAGTAGTAGATTGTATAAGCGCTATGATGATGAATATTTTAATCGTTTGTGAAGTTTTCATGAGAAACAGTAAACGACCTTGTTGAAAGCTAGTGACTAGTTCTAGATCATAGCTTTAACAGTAACTTCCGGGAATTACCTAGATCTAAAATTAAAATCCGAAATTTTAATATACCTACCCTAATTGATGAAGTCATAGGGTATACAAAGCTTGTCATTCCGTTTGTAACGCATAGAAATAATGATGGTAGCGCAAAATGTATTGGGATACCCATTAAATTATTATTAAAAGTTATTTTCATTTTTGCATCTCTGTCTGTCTGTCTGTTTGTCCCGTTCTCACGATAACTCGAGAAAACGTTCACTTAGTGCCGTAAACACCAATCAGAATAATCCATATTCACGTGTAATACACAAACACCAACCAAGATTACTCGCGATTTAATCCATCGTATTACACCGAGCGGTGTAATATTTTATCCGAGATTTTCCGGGAGTAAAATTTCTATTCGAGGATTATTCCGAATAGGTGACGAATGAGCAAAATTTGAATTTAAGTGACAATAACAGCAGGGAACAAAGAAGTTTTCGTGGCAACGATATTTCAGTTAGATGCACTGACCTTAAATTCTTTCTCTACTAAATATTTTTTTTTTAATATTATGAAAAATGAAAACTGAAAATTATATTAATTTTGTTCACTATATTGCTAATTCAACATTTCTTATTTTAAAACATAATACTCTTTTATTTCGACACACCGAAAATATCCGAAAGTAATGCCCACATAAGTAAAAAACTCATTGTTTTACACGAGTTGGTGTTTACGACCAAAGCAAGCAGGATTATATTCGAATAGAAATAATCTTTACACAGGAAATAGGATTATCCTCGTCGGTGTTTACGGCCCTTCGAGTACTGAAATTTCACACCCGGGCTTTAAAAAAAAAAACAGTAAATTTTAGTTCGAAAATACGACCAATCTGATAACTTCCCTGTAGGGTAGGGTTGCCACTGCCTGCGAAGGCGTCAATGAAGAGAGCTGTATGATGTTTTTATAGCGATAGTAAAAAAAATCAAAAATGAACTAAATCAGGAAATCTCTTCTTGGTGCTGTCATGCAAAACTTGGGCTTTTCACTATATAGGTATTTGGAAACTGCCTAAGAACGTGTCGACGTGGAGAGCTAAAATTTTGTACACAGCATTTTCATAAAAATTGTAAATAAAATTTCAAAAATGGAATAAATTGGGTGTTGCCATACAAAAGTCTTATTTTCATCTAGGGTATAATATTATTGGTCTTAGACCAATTATAACATTTCTCTTGTTTAATCAAATTTGAAAAGCACAAGCTTTTAATTTAAAATTTCCTATCAAACTCTATATTCAAAATGAAACTGTTTCGTGGTTTTTTTTACCCCTTTTATTCATCTAAATTCATTTTATCTGTGTATGGCTATTTCAAGCGATTGTCATTGGATCTGCTAAAGAAAAGTTGCGCAAAACTGCGAACAGGATTGCATTTTGGATACAGTAAGTCTTCTTTTTGTTTTCACTAAACATGCTAGAAAGTTTTCGGTATACATCATAATGAAGGGTGTTATAGTGATACTGGATAGATAACATATTGCCCGATTTAGTGAGTCGTAAATTATAAAAAAGATAAGTACAGGTAAAAAATGTCTCATAGATTCACAACGGCTTCATTTAAGTAGGTAGCTATGGGTATCTGGTTACGAAGAATCAAAATTTGGTTAAAAAACATAATGCGGCATTTCGACGGAAAAATTAGTAAAATGTGAAAAAATAAAATAAAAAAAAAGGTACCCACTCGACACAACCCTGCGAATTTAAGAAATTCCTCTCTTCGCCGCCCTTCCCTATTTCGTATAAATTATGATTTATCTTGAGATCTATAATTCTGCGTGGGATTCGTAATAATTCGAGGACCTATGTATAAGTATAAGTCAGTAAACTATGGACTCTATTACTGGACTGCCGATTTTGTTAAAATCCATACTTATTAGAAGCATTTAATTGACACACATTTTCTTCTTATCTTACCCTATCTAATGATCCTTTTCAGGCTGACAACTAAAAGCAATAAACATTTTTTTTTTCAATTTATACTGTTGACGTTTTTATACCCTAGATGAAATCTATAGGGTATACTAAGTTTGTCATTCCGTTTGTAACACCTCGAAATAATGATGGTAGAGCCAAATGGATTGGACACCCACGCATAATATTAAAAGTTATTTTGATTTTTGCATGTCCGTCCGTCTGTGCGCACGATAACTCGAAAATGCGTATACTTAGAGAGCTGAAATTTTGTACACGGACTTTAAAAAAAGTAAAATTAAGTTCGAAAATGAGACAAATCGGGCAACTCCTTCGTGGGGTTGCCATAAAAAAATGTCGTCTTCCACTATATATTTAGACACTGCCTGAGAACGCGTCGATGTAGAGAGCTGAAATTTCGTACATGATGTTTTTCTACATTAACAAATAAAATGTCAAAAATGGACTAAATTGGGCAACTCCTTCTTGGTGTTGCCATATAAAAATTTATGTTTTTTTACGTATACTTTGAAAACGATCAGTCCAAGACATTTTTATTGTACTAAAAACTTCTGCAGAATACGAAATCCTATAAAATTGGTTATAATCATTTTTTCTTTCCGACGAACCGTTCTAGAAATATATGCGAAAAACCACTGCAAAAATCAAAATTGCTCAAATGGGTGTCCATACGAAATTTCATACGGATATTCATCTAGGGTATCATAAGAATTGGTCTTAGACCAATATTAGCTTTTCTACTTGTTATAATTACATATTAGATCTCATTAGGCTTTGGTTTTGCTTGTTAAAATGATCTCAGTTGGCTTTTAATTATTTAATAAAAAATAAGTAACAGTATGGTTTTTATCATTTTATCACTTCCACCTTTCAGGTAAAACAATTTGTGCCATTTAGAGAAAGAAAATAACCAGACCATAACCATAACAGTGACTCTATCATAAAATCTTTTTAATGAAATTCTGTGTGAAGTTAAAACAATTTTCTTGATAATCTAAAAAAATTTATGATTGAATAATGCGCATCCATTCCATGTAGAGAGCGGCCCTTAAACGCTGGCGAGTATATTTCTGGATAGGGCTCCAGAATTCTGCTTATTTTGATGTTAGGAACGTTTTACATAATGATTACAGTCGATATCGGAAGTCGCACTCACAATTCTGTAGGCATCAATTTCGAAGAGAAGGGGTTGAAAAAATATTATGTGGAGCATTAAAATACTCCAAAGATTTTCTAATTGTTTCAAAATGTCTAATCTGTGGGTATCGCGGAAATGACACAAAATAGCTTAGACATCCGATGTTTTCTATAAAAATTTTCCAAAAGAAAAATTCCTTCAAAACCTTGAAAAGAATCCAAAAATGTATGCATTGCTCATACATCAGAAACGGAATACAAAAATAATTTATGGACTTTACAAAATTTAACTTTCAATCAAATAAAAAATTTAATAAAATCATTGTTTATTTGTTTTTTTTTAACAAAAAACATTTTTTTCTTCTTATTTTAAAATAATTTTTGTTTCATCCTGCAGTTTTTTATGTACATCTTGCAGTTCATCCCAATACGTTGTATTCCTTTCGATAAGCTTACTCAATTGCGCATTTATACCAATTATACGCTCACGGATACCACTGATGGAGCATCTTTTCAAGTTATTTTCATTGAATACGTCCTCCTTAATGGCATTGATGAAAACCCACATATCTTGAACATCCTTCTTAGTTAGCTGTGTGTAATCGTTTAATTGATTATCAAGAGCATTTCGCACATTGTCGATTTCACGGATCAATTGCCTCACATCTTTTTCATAATTGTCGGGATTAAATTTTGTTTGACTACACTCAAGATACTTTTGTTGTGATTTTAAACGAGTCAATTCACATAAAATGCTCGTCACAGATTTTTTATTATTTGAACTCATCACAAATATGAATATTCTGTCTATAGATTGAAGATAGGATATACTTCAGCAACGGTATAAATACGACCAGATACTAAATAGTGACATCAGAATTTTACTTCATTTTCACATTGTTGTCAAAACAGTTTTCGATTTTGTTTCGACCTCATAAATAATTCTTCATATTTTTTTTTTGCTGATTGTATCTAAGCAGCTAAGTTTGTTCAATAGAAAAACAATTAAAGGTGTAGGGGGTGGGGTTCCTATGTATATATACGTAAACGTCGGAACATTTGTATCCTAGTTTATAAAAGCATTTTATTTTATTTTTTCTTATCATGAATAATTTCATTAGAAATCGCAAGGATGTGTAATTTGACTCTAATTTGTGCTCTGATAAATGTTTGACCTGTTGAATATTATTTGGTTTATGTAGAAATTCCCAAGTGGTACGAATATTAAAAAAAAAAAATTAAAAAAAAATTAATCAAGTTCAAATGACATTTAATAATTTAAGGTAAATAGTAATATGAATTGAATGCTCCAGTTTAAGTAAAATGATGTCAATGTGTTGTGGATTGTTTCGAAAAGTTGCTGTTTAACTTAACTGGTGTCGTATTTACATAGTTGTTGACATGAGCGTTGAATTCCGTTTAAATAGTAATTCATATTCAGATATTGAGTAAAGCCGTATATTTGGTAGGAATAGAATTAAATTGAAGCCAATATTTAATGGTAGCTCGTCAATTTAATTAACACAACTATTGTAAAATTCAATGAAAAAATCCTATATTTTCAATACGTTTAATATATTTGAAATAGATAATTAAAATATATTTCCACGATGTGAAGAATTATTCTGCAGTTCGAAGAAAGGAAGCATATAGTAACATCACTTCAGATAGAATAAAATAAGTAAAAAACGAGTTTTCAAACAAAACTGAGGCCAAGCCGCATGAAAAAGTAGAAAATAAACTTTTCTTCACACACAGAGGTGGACTCAGATTTTTTGATTGGGACATTTCTCTTGAATATTCTTTCTCTTCATTAATAAAATCACTTATTACCTCTGAGTCCACCTCTGTGTGTGAAGAAAAGTTTATTTTCTACTTTTTCATGCGGCTTGGCATCAATTTTGTTTGAAAACTCGTTTTTTACTTATTTTATTTTCTGCCTTTTTCACGTTGACTAAATTGTTATTACGTGCTGCATGGAGATATTTTAAAACAATTTTTAAGTCATCTTTGGTGCCGATCCGAAAACAAAATCTTTCGAGTATCAAATCGTTGAAGTACTGCAACGGTTTTCTGAAATTCAAGTTATGTTTTAAACAGCGCTTTTTAGCTGTATTCCAACTCGATCCCATATAACATGAATTTTCCCGATTTTCCATGTTTTCCACAGAATTTTTCTATTACTATGAATTTTTTTTTTTAAATTTACATGAATTTTCCTCAATTTTTCATGCAAGTTTGCCAGTAGGACTGAAAAAAAAATGATTCCGCATAGCTTATAAAACTTTTTTGTCGGAAAATTTTCCAGAAAAATTGGAAAATTCTGCATTTTTCCTGAAATAGATTTATCACTAATCATATCGATGAAAATTTGTCCGATGATTTTCCCGCTTTTCCGGGTTTTCCACGGAGTTTTCCACAAAAGCAACTTTATGCAACTCATTTCGCTCTACAACTTTGTCTTAAGTTGCAAAACGCTCAAACGCTTCCTTGGTCTGAAAAACTCTGGAAAAGCGTTTTACGTGAATTTTCCTTGATTTTTTCTGCAAGTTTTCAGCATTGTCGGAGAGAAAGTAATGATGCCAGTTGATAGGGAACTTGATCCTGCATAATTTAGAAAACTTTTTTACCGGAAAAGTCGGAAAATTCCAGAAATTTTTTCGGAACAATCGGAAAACTGCATTTTTCCGGAAACGGATTTATCCCTAATCAAATTTGTACCAAATTTTCAAATGATTTTTCCCGATTTTCCGGATTTTCCATGGAAATTTCCGGTTTTGATAGATTCAATTGTCACGCGACATGAACCTGTATGCCAAATTTCAGCTCGCTGTGATGACGAAAAGTGGGTCTACGAGAGTGTCGAAAATAGTAAAAAAGAAATATCTAGACAGACATATTCGTGTACGAGTTAAAGGGAATGGCCTCAAAAAATATGTAGCTTTAACGGTCTTGTGGCTGAGCCACCAATTAAATATTTGATATACTAAGCTAAAAAACAATTTGCAATTTGGATGTGCATCAACAGGTTGAAAACACATACTAATTGAAAAATTGATATCTAATCAACTTACATTAAATTTTTCTGAGTGTAATGTGATTTATTTTATTACAAAAATCTGAAATAAAAGTAAAATAACAGAACTAAGTTAAATGAAAATGAAATTGAAAGAATGAAATTTAATCTTAGAAGTTGATTAGATACATATTATTCGTTGCAATTCTATGCCAAATTGAACACCTTTCACAACCATTCCCTCCGATTTTGATGAAATTTGCAGAGATGATGAAGCATGAACCTATTCAAAAATATTCGATCCATCGTTATTTTGTTCTGAAGCTTGATCCATTCCCTCCTTTTTCCTGAAGGGCAACATTTTTGGAATTTTGGGTAGGTACATGATATGTACCTAATGCAGAAATTCCATACCAAAATGATCACCATCGGATCCGACCCTCTCCCTCCGGTTTCGATGAAACTTTCAGAATTAGTTAAGTATTAAAAAATGTCGAACTCATATGTTTTTGTTTAGCCTGTCGACCTCATCTTGGATACAGGGTGACTCAAATTTTAATGTTTTGACTTTGGACGTGTTTTTTAATTTTGCTGATTACTTGGGATCGGGTTACTATAGATTGTTTTGTACGTTATTTCAAATTAATGGTATTAAATGGGACTTTTTAAAGAAATAAAAAATTTAAAATTTTTTTTTTTTATTAATTTTGGATTTTTGATCCCCTCGGGAAGAGGAGACTTCCCTCCCCTTGATATATATGTATAGGTGTGGATATCTAATGTTTTTGTTTTTCATCAAGCTTAAACCCTTTTTTTCTTAAATGTTGAATAATTTTCTCGTCGTATTTTTACTTGATGTCGAAGAAAGTTGAAATAGCTAACACTGTGGCAACACTTTCAATTTTACGTACTCTTCAAATCCAAGTTTATTCTTTTAGGCTTAGTCCGGTGACACACGATGATACACACGCGATACACCGTACTAAAAACTGGTTTTTTTAGCACTATTTTATAACATTTTCGTGTATACCTCAATTTAGAGCAGAGGGTTAGACTCGGATGATACACGAGTGTTTTATTACATATGTATGCGTGTATTCGGTTTGTGTGCGTATAGAACATATGGAAATGATGAATTTTCTTTGCTGCCTCAAGAACGTGTATCAACCGTTCAAACTGGTTTTACCTCATGTCTAGTCTCGAGTGTGTATCATCGTGTGTCACGGGACTTAGCAGTCGAAGAGCTTCCCATGGATAACAGCAATTGATTCAGTACTTCCAGATCAGGTTATTCGTCCTTATTATCACTGCCCGACGGACGATGTAACTGATTTCTCCCTAGATGCTATAGAACTTTGTTTCTCAGAATATTTTAAACTTAAGAGTCTAAATGCAACACTTAAAACAAACTTCTCACCGATTTTTGTTTGTATATGTACATCAAATATTTTAGTACGATTAACTAAAAGTTGTATTGCACTTCTATTGTCGGGACATTTTTTTGTACATACATTTTTCATAGAGCACACATTTCCTTCATTATTATTCCATTGTCTCAGTACTTCTACAAATTTATTACGAGTATGATCTTATGGCTCTGATCTGCTGCTTTGTACCTTAACAAGTTCACACGTGACTTAACCGACCTTTTATTCTAGCTAGTCACTTGTAAACCGCAAAGGTATTCAGTAGTAAAATTTTCAATCCATCTTTAGTTCTGTATAAAGTAGTTCAAGCATTCTAGTGCATATCTAATTTGAAATAAATTTTATTAGTAGACTGAGAAGAGGATTTCCTTGGCATTTAGACTGATTCTCCAAAATGAGGTATTTCACTCTTCCCTTTGTCATTACTAAGGTTACAGTGACGAAGGTAAAAAAAAACTTGGTAAATATATGTATATTGCTCATATTAAATTAAAACAAATTCAAATTACTCACTTACTGGCCTATTTAAAAAAATTGATTAATGTTAGATTGTATAAAATTTGCGGGTATTCGGCTGATTTGTACTTTTTATGCGAATTCTCGAGCTCAAATGAGTTTAAAAAAGATATATATCTCAAAACCTAACCCGAATTCGGAATTTTTTACACCATATAATAAAGTCCAGGGCTAAATTAAAAATCCGCTAGAGGTGTATACTGTGCCCAAAAACATAGATACTATTATTAGCAATGAAATCGTTCCGCTTTATACTGCAAGTACTAAAGTAATTGATTTTTTTTATCCCAGCGCGCTGGATCTCCTGTTTTAGTTGATTAGGTTCTCTTTGAATTCGATTAATGAAATTCAGCGGTGTTAAGTCTGAAGATGGTGCAGGCCAACGAATTTTACTACCACGTCCTATCCATTTATTTGGAAAGTGCTGCCTCAGTCTCATACTATGTATAATGGACTGCCGCAACGTCATGTTGAAACCACATCCCATTAGGTATGTAACAATGATAGAAATATCGTCGATTATATATTCCCAACTAGTTGAGGAAATTCCAAGTAATTTTCGACGTTTGAGACTGTGCAACTTTTATAAACAGACCGGAATATTTATTTAAATCAAAAACGTATTATCTGTTGGTAGAACATGTTATTTAAAAGGATTCTTATTGATATTTTGTCAAGTATTTAAACAGGTCATTTGTTTTCGAAAAAAAAACATCTCTTATAACATTACAAAACGAAATATGTATGTTTTAAGTTTCTAGGAAAAATATCATAAATTGCACCTGAGGTAAAAAGGGGTACTTACCACAATAAAGGCTGATTATTATTTGACAACTTATAAAAGAAATAACTAAAAACCGTTCCGGCTAAAAATTTTTTTAAATGAAAAAAAAAATTATAAAAATAATTGAAAAATAATAAAAAATCTTCAAAATTTACTTTAAATTTTTTCCTTAAAAGACAAATTACTTATATACTTAAAAATTAGTCCAAAACGAGTTCAAAATCAATAAAATTATAAATCAACACCACTATCTCAAAAACGATTGTAAAGGGCTTTCCAATAAGAGGTGTTATTTTAATTAGCCCGCTATTTCGGTAGATGTCACTTTTGGAGCTGTCATTTTTTGACATTTGACAAGTAGAAACTACGCCATTAATAAAAATGGAACGATACACGATTCAACAACGCATTGAAATTATTAAAATTCACTATAAAAATGGTGAAAATGTGGCAGAGACTGTTCGTAAAACTCGAACATTTTTGGGTCGTCGTGAAGCACCTTGTCGGACCGCAATACAGAAATTGTTAGAAAAATTCGAGCTGTCGGGACAAGTTAGTGATGTGAAGAATAAAACCCGTGCACGTCGCTCAAGAACAGCCGAGAATATTGCTGCTGTAGCCGAAAGTGTGGAAGAAAACCCAGGTTTGTCCATTCCTCGTCGTTCTTTGGAATTAGGCATTCCACAAACAGCATTACACCGTATTTTGCATAAAGATTTGGGTCTTAAGGCTTATAAAGTTCAGTTAACACAAGAACTCAAGCCGGCCGATCATCAACAACGTCGAGTCTTTGCTTATTGGGTCCTTAAAATGCATGAAAATGATCCGGAATTCCATCGAAAACTCATCTTGAGTGATGAGGCCCATTTCCACCTAGATGGCTTCGTCAACAAGCAAAATTGTCGCATCTGGGGCTCGGAAAACCCAAGAGTTATTGTTGAAAAGCCTCTCTATCCTCAACGTGTGACTGTTTGGTGCGGTTTATGGTCCCGCGGGGTCATTGGACCTTACTTTTTCGAAAATGAGGCTGGAGCAACAGTTACGGTGAATGGATTGCGCTATCGACAGATGATTAATGATTTTTTATGGCCGGAATTGGATGGTATTGATCTGGACAACGTTTACTTTCAACAAGACGGCGCTACGTGCCATACAAGCAACGAAACCATTGATCTTTTACGGGAAAAGTTTCCGGACCGTGTTATTTCTCGAAGAGGTGATCACAATTGGCCACCGAGATCTTGTGACTTAACACCTTGCGACTTCTTCCTTTGGAGCCACGTGAAAGAGAAGGTCTACGCCAACAGCCCAGCGCCGATTCAAGACTTCAAAGATGGAATTCGTGAGGCTATCGAGGACATAGGGCAGCCACTTTGCGATTTGGTTATGGAAAATTTCATGAAAAGGATATGGTCCTGTAGGCGTGGTCGTGGTGGTCATTTGGCTGATGTTATTTTCCATTATTAACGGCATATCTTCCTCTTTATAATGAAATAAAGATCTGATCATTTATCTAAAAAAATGGCATTTTTCTTTGAATATCAAAATAACACCTCTTATTGGAAAGCCCGTTATATAGTAGCTAGCTATATACGTAGATACATGTTAGGATCAAATGAAGCCTATAGTAATCTGATGTTTTCAAACCTTCAAGAAAATGCTATGGTGATTGATTATGCCTTTCTGCGGGAAACTCATTAAAAAAATCATATAGTCACCCCTCTGCGCAAATTTGATTGTAAAATTTGGTTTTCGCATCTAATTCTAGAACGGTTCGTCGGATAGTGCAAATTATTATTGCCAATTTCATAGGAATTTATATTCTGAAGAACTTTTCAGTACAATAAAAACGTCTAGGGCAGGTCATTTACACAATATACGCACATAAAAATCGCCAATTTTTGTATGGCAACATCAAGAAGTGGTTGCCCGATTTCGTCAATTTTTGAAATCTTATTTACTATTTGAAAACTCCTTGTACAATATTTCAACTATCAACGTCTACGCGTTCTCAGGAGTTACTCAATTTGTCCCATTTTCGAAAATTTACAATATTTTTTTTAAAATGATATGTGCACAGCTCTAAGTACACGTGCTGCCGAGCTATCGCGCGAACAGAAAGAGATGCAAAAATCAAAATAACTTTTAATATTATACGTGGATGCTCAATCCATTTTGCTCTACCAACATTATTTCTAAGCACTACAAATGGAATGACAAACCTATTATCTATTACCCTATAGATTTCATCTAGGGTATAAAAAGAGGAAACAATTGCTATTTTTGTTTTACCTTGATGGCCTATAACTGCCGCCGAAATGTGGTAGAAATGTTATTGAAAATTTATTGGAAAAGTCATTGTTTACTATCAGATTCTGGCGAGTCGTCTTTACAGGGTACATGAGAAGAAAGTTAGAGAGTGTTAATTGAAAATTATCCAAAATCATAAATCTCCCCTATACCAAAGTTTACCTAATAATAAGTTAAGAAGCTGGTGAGCTATCCGAGTGTTTTCCATTTAAAATGCACACGGCAAGAAAAGGAAGAAAATCAAACTCTCTTTAAAAATTTTATGAATAAAGATAAAAAATGTGAAAGCGCAAGTTGCATGCACCGAAACAGAATGGCAAATGTTTCATTTTCGTAAATAAATGAGAAGGGGCGGAGTTTTCACGTTTTACTCTCATAAACTGCTCCCGCGCTTTTGTGAAAACCTGTTTTCATGAAATATTGATAATGTTAGGACACATGTTGTTGTTGTAAAAGGTCTAAAAGGACACATGTTGTTGCTGTAATCCTATGATATTTCAACAGCACGTGTTTCTGTTTACATACGTTTTGCTATGAAGAGATTAAGTGGGAGAACTCATTCTGGATTCTCTGATATTTTCGGGAATAATGAGAATTTTATTTGAGAGGAATTTTACATCTCCTTTCAGCATCTGGGCCAAACCGAAATTTATCTTTTTCTTAAAAATGGGAGGTAGTGTGGCCCGAAGTACATTATTATGAATAGGTTGAAAGGATTTTGGGGGATTTAATAAGATTTCGTCGTTCGGGTAATCCTACGTTCTCTCGATTTTTGTTTTTAACTCGTTGTCTCAGTTGCACTACAATAGTGCATAGACAAGTTCTTTTCCCCCATTCATGTAAAAGACGAAAGTATATAAAATTACTTGTTTCATTCTAAAAAACACCAGAAATTTGCCCATTTTGCTCTACAGCTTCTTAACTTATTATTAGGTAAACTTTGCCTATACCATCCAAAAGACACAACTTATACTACTACTTACGATACACCTTATATTTGAACAAAAAATACACGGACAATAATAACATCCCTGGTAGCCCAATTATCATGAGCGCACTGATGAACTCATGATGATTGGTTGGATGAATGTAATGATGACTTTTGTTCTAGCACCGGGAATAAACTCATTTATATACTTCGCAATTCAATGATTGCTCAACATTCATTATATCTCTTTCACTCGTACATTAGATGCACTAGCCATACATATCAGTATCCATACCCATTTATTGATGAGTTGACAAAGAAACTAATCGAGGTGTAAAAAGTTCTTGTTGTACAACCGCATACTTGACTCAAAAGTTATGTTATGTTAACATAAAAGCCCCTACCCGCACCGGTACTAAAATTTTGTAAACTGATGAGCTTTGGCTACCAGGAATATTATCCGCTTCCTTGGTAGACAAATCGTGATGAACTCATCAATGAGTTCCTCATGAGTAATTAGCTGAACGTCCTGATGAAATTTAATCGCGTTTGAATCAAAACCGGAAAAATTATTTATTTACTTTTTCACAGATAGTGTGCATGAGATATTGCATCTTTTTCAATTATTTAGAAATGTATACTTTGCTTCTCTGCTGTACATTTTACAATATTAGATGCGCACTTCGATAAGTACATAATGAGTGTCACGATGAGCTTATTACTGACCATATCAATTATTGTCAGAATGAGCTTATTAATGGGCATAGCAATGAGTGTCATGATGAGCTTATTAATGGGCATAGCAATGATTGTCATGTTGAGCTTTTCAATGAGTGTCATTATGAGTTCATAAATGAGAATCTGATTTTAATATTTATTTCATATATTTTTTCCGAATTCAAACTCGAGTTGCAAATCAAACTCTAAGAAGCTGAGGCGTAAGGAATTTGGCAGAACGTCTTGCTCAGCATATGGGCGACAGTCTTTCCGCGGAAAAACAAATCAAAAATGAGTTTAAAATAAATAATTTAAATTAATTAAATTAATTTAAATAAATAAATCAGAAAAATCAATTCAAATTTTCCTAGTAGAAATGTCATCAATGACGCGGTGATGACAAGAACAAATATTTATTTATTGCTGGTTTAATATATAGGGAGCAGTTTCATGATATCCAATGAGCCCTTTGATGAGATTTAATGAATGCTCATCTGAAGGCTAATCGGGACTTAATTTCCGATGTTTGTTTTTTCATGAATTGCAAACAGATTGATGCTTTTCAGTCAAATTAGTATTGGTTTACATAATAACTTCCCCTTGCGGGGCAAAAGACAAGGTCTGTGAGCAATTTCTACTAGGGTTTAGTGTAAGAATTATGTATGTGTCTTTTCAATAACGAATTAATACCCCAAAAATGGATTTTGGAATAATTTCTGTCAAATATTCCACAATAATCTATTTATCTTTAATTCATTTATTTTTCATTGTAGCTCATTGTTTTTGTGTTTTAATTTATTTCACCTCATGTATTTGTAGCAATTTATTTATTGATTTCTCCGCAAGGGCACAGTAAACAATTTCGTACTATTATATATTTAAACAATTAATTGTTATGTTTATGCAGTGCCCTTGGTAATGGCTTGAGTCAACAGCCGAAAGGTTGGGTTTAAAAAACTAACTAGCATGTACTGCTCAAGTACTTAAATAAATTCTACTTATTGTATGGAAAACAAGATTTTGTTTTTCATTTTTGTATTGTAAATTAAGGCACTCATTTTTTTCAATTTTGCATGGTTTTAAGAAATAAAAAAAAAATTGTTTTCATGTTTCCAATTGCACTGCATAGGTTTTTATATTTTCAAAAGTAATAATATTGGACTTAAAATGGAATTTTATTTAAGAATTTCCAGATTCACAGATGTTTAAAATTTCATCAACAGAAGATAAAAAAAAGTAATAATAATACTTTCTAGATTACTTTTTCTCTTCTAAAACCGCGCTTTTTACAGGTGCTACTAAAGTTCTCCGAACTTTACTCCAAATTATTCCAAAGTCCGTAGTCTTTTCTAAAGCAATTACATATTTATATAACTGTACTTAACAATCCTCATAATAAGATATGACTAATACTATACAAAATGTAAAATTCAAAATATTTGAATGTAACAACAGCAGAAAAGAAAGACATTTACATGACATTAATATATTTGTTTTTATAGTGGCATGGCAATTTGTCAATAGCTATTTTGCATAAAGTGAAATCCGGTAAGAGAGGTAAGGTTCGTAAAACAATACTTATTCGCTTTTGACGCAAACGTAAAAACAACAAATTTCTATGCTCATTCATATTATTGGTTAGTCATCATGTCAAAGGTTAAAAAGCAAAATAATGACGGCCACATTAGTATGAAGGCGATAAATCTATCAAAGTTCTGTATGTATGCTTGTACGTCCATATGAAAAGTTGCTTCGAAGAAAGTGTTTTTTTTGACCCTAGACCATGGTGTATATATTTAGTCCTCGATAATGCCCTAATTAAGTTGATCTATTTATTCTGGATTTGGGTATACATTTTTTATTTTGACATGCTCTTCAAAATTAAGTCGATCACGTTCCCATTGATAAATTCTTTAATATCTTTTGTCAATGAGTGGGCGATATACAATGATGCTGACACAACATTTACGACGACATATTAAATGTACTTATAGCAATACTATGCTGTTGCTGTAAGCAATAGAACCGTCCGAATATGTTGCCGTAACCAGAATTGAGAATAATTGAACTTCTGCTGTCGTCGTAGTTTGAGATTGGCATATCTAACTGGAAATTGCTTTGCTTTCCCACTAGCACTTAATTACTTTTCCTGAATGGATTTACTCGAAAAAACGAACGTTTTTATGACATATTTAACCGGGTGTTGATTGCTTTTACTGCTTAAAGCAGGATTTACATTATGATGACATGCATTTTTTACAGAAATTGTGCGGGAGATAGTTAATTGAAATTTAAATGCTGCGGAAGCAATTATTACAATACCTCACGTACGCTCCCCACTAGTTTTGATGGTAAAAATCGAAAACTGTCTAATTGGAAATTTTCAAGTTTTTAATCGTTTTTTCGTAGATCTTCAAAGACGGATCAAGAAAGAAGTATAATTTTACAATTTCTAAAATATTGCATGAACGCACAAAGGTGTTCGAAGCAAAGGATGAGAGTACCTACATATATAGAAAAAAATTCGTCGCAAAATATCAGGTGGTACTGTAATTCAGTTCTACAATCATAATTTTGTACGATAACGAAATTTTTATTTATTATTTATTTCGTATAGTAAACAAAAAATTCAGTAACTACTCTGCTAATACGTAAACATGAAAATAATTCCACTTCCACCGGTGAAGATAATTCCAGTCCGGTTCGTGTTCGCATGACGGATTATCTCAAAGGGGGCATAATTCTAGCAAATTATAAAGGAGTGAATCTGTTGACGCTCTGCTCCCTGTTTGTGGTTGGAAAACATTATTTTCTATAAAGAAATAATTAAAAACTTTCAATTTCGTATTATTTAATTACAAACTCAAAACTTACTTTTATTTATTTCAACAAATAATTTCACTTGAGTGATGTATTTATATATGCCATAAAATTATAGTAACAACAACACTATGGCAGCACAAGTAGTCGAAATTGACAAATTAGGGTTGCCAATAACAACGTTTTAGTTTCAGTAACTATAAAAACTCCCTATGCTTGAGGTCTTTTTATGGTTCTGGTCACTGTGTGCGTGAGTGACAAATCGACGTCCGGAAAAAATTCAGGATGCGTTTGCTTATCTCGTCACTCATAAATAAATTTCTGTACACGATGTACTATCTCCCTCACAATTTCTGTAAAAAATGCATGTCATCATAATGTAAATCCTCCTGAACACATTTTAGAATCCTTATTAAATGCGTCAGCTTTTAAAGTTACTTGCCAAACTGGCGTAGTACATTTTTGGCAAGTACATTTTTTTTTTCAGTACAATCAGTTTAAGTTGGGTGAAGTATTAATTTTCTATTCTTGATTCGGCAAAATGTGACATTTTCTTCTTGGCTTAGAATTTAAAGCACTATTCGGGATTACATAATAAAAATAATAAAATAAATAAAAAAAAGTAAAGATTTGTAGTAACAGAAGCTAAAAAACCATCACAGGGTGCACATTTTCGCGAAAAAAAATGCCATCATTTAAAATAAAAAATACATGACTCAGATTTTTTTTATATTTTTCTGGTACCTATTATGATTTGACCTATCACCCGATTCCGGCTTGACGTCGACTTCCGGGACACCCTTAATATGTAGTTACTATCGAATCGACCAAAGTTTGTTAATCTTTGTACTATGCCGAGCATGTCCTTTTTTCTCTTATTTAATTATTATTATATTATTTCGTTTGCCAAGCAACTTACTTTTTATATTTCTCCATTTTGTCAATAAACCTACAATTTTAGCACTTATATTGATGTCCTCGCTGTGTCGTTGACTGCTGCTGGTGGCGCCCAAATATTTGTGTTGTTGTGTGTCGCTTTTTTTCTTTTTTGCTTTTTTGTTTTTGCCTTCAGCATGCAGAATTTTATTTTAGATTTCTGCAACATTCGCGGATTAAGAGCAAATCGGTTTTCGGTGTACTGCCACCTTAACTCAAAAAATCCGGCAATTTTTGCGCTAAGTGAAACCAAGGTCGTTTCTGATGCTGATATTAATCAGTATCACGTCCCTGGTTACAGCTTCGTGCCTCTTTTTTCTCAGCATAGAGGGATCGCAGTATATATTCGGAATGATGTGGCCTTTACTATTCTTCAAGATTTTCCTTCTGCTAATCCAGAGTTTAATTATATCTGGATTAGGTTCAAACTTCACAAGCACATCATATACTTCTGTTTCCTTTATCGCAGCCCAAATATGTCTGATGACGACACGGTATTCGTATTTGACAATATCTCCAACAATATTGATCATTTGCTTTCTGTTTCCCCCTCTTCCGAAATCGTCCTGGCAGGCGATTTTAATGTTCATAATATACCGTGGCTCAGACATTCTTCTACCACAAGTCCTGCGGGCCGTTTCGTTGAACTCTTCTGTGAATCATTTAATTTGCAACAGCTAGTGGATGCACCAACGCGAATTCCTGATGCAGCTGGAGATAAAGCTAATTTACTCGACTTGTTTCTAACATCTCATCCTGACAAATATTCCATTTCAGTCGGTTCCCCTCTTGGAAATTCAGACCATTGTTTAATCACGGCTCAATTTACCACCTCAAACCTGTGCCGACCAACTGCTCCACCTACAAGTAGGCTTCTTTGGCACTATAAGAATGCTGATTGGGAAAGTCTCAATAAGTATCTTAAAGAAATTGATTGGTCGGTCTGTTTTGCTTCGAGGGATGTTGATGAATGCACATTACAATTTAGTAACATACTAAATCTTGGCATGCGTGAATACATTCCGTATTCTTACAGCAGGTCTCAACAACAGCATGATCGCTCCTGGTTTAACGATAAGTGCAACCAAGCTATAAAAGCGAAAGAGTCTGCTTTTCGCGCCTATCAATTGCATCCATGTCCGGAAATGAAACAAGTCTACAAGACTGCACGGAACACCTGCAAGTCCATTATCCAGAGAGAAAAATTTCTTTTTGACCAGAATATTAGACAAAGAATCTTGACAAGCCGCAAAGGTAGCAAAGGTTTCTGGTCCCTGGTCAAAACCATCAGGAACAATTTCACCAGTTCCTCTATACCTTCACTACTTAATAATGGTGAAGTGATTGTTGACTCCCTGGATAAAGCTAATATTTTAGCTGCTAGATTCGCTTCAAATTCTCGTCTTCCACCAACTTCACAAACACCTGTTTTGCATCGCCCGTGTGAATGTGTACAAGAGCCAATACACCTTCGTACGAGGGATGTGGTCAGGGTCCTTAAGGGGATCAACGTCTCCAAAGCCGCAGGTCCTGATGGTTTTTCGCCCCTGTTAATTAAAAGCTGCGCCTCATCCTTGGCTAAACCTCTGCGCAAACTCTTCTACTTGTCTTATTCGACAGGAAAATTTCCAACTGCTTGGAAGCTAGCTCACGTTCAGCCTATTCCTAAGAAAGGAGAGGGTAGCGATCCCTCAAATTATCGACCAATTGCCATCACTTCGATTCTTTCAAAGGTTTTTGAATCTATCATTAACTCAAAATTAATGAAGTATCTAGAAACTAATCATCTCATCAACGATCGCCAATATGGCTTCCGAGCTGGACGCTCATCTGGAGACTTGCTGACCTTTCTTACGGAACGTTGGAATCGTAGTCTTCACAATTTTGGTGAGTCTAAAATCGTTGCCCTAGATATTTCAAAAGCCTTTGATAGAGTCTGGCATCCAGCCCTTTTAGCCAAACTCAAAGCACTTGGTCTCTCCCCTCCTCTTGTATTATGGATTGAAAGTTTCCTATCTAGTCGCCAAATACGTGTTGTATTAGATGGCGTTACGTCTGAACCGCATCCCATAAATGCCGGTGTACCTCAAGGCTCTGTTATCTCTCCAACTCTCTTTTTAATTTTCATTAATGATCTGCTTTCCCTTACTTTCAATCCCATCCATAGTTTCGCAGATGACAGTACTCTTGATTTCGCTTACTCCTTTGACACTCTTGCAGAATCCAGGGGGAATGCTGCATGTGTTAAACGAGATTGCATGACTAGATCATTGAATAACGATCTTGCCAATATCCTCGCTTGGGGCAAAGCGAATCGCGTCGAATTCAATGCATCAAAGTCCCAAAGCTGTCTTATCTCATTAAAACAAGATCATAACTTAACCACACCCGTTTCTTTTGATGGAGCATTCATTTCTGATTCACCGTCACTAAGCATTCTTGGCATTAATATTTCCAGTAAGTTAAACTGGACAGATCACATCTTCTCTGTTGCCAAAGAAGCATCGAAATGTCTTGGATTTCTGAAAAGGTGTAAGAAATATTTCAGCCCGTCAAATCTAGCGCTCCTCTACAAGTCCTACATTAGACCTAGAATGGAATACAACTCCCATATATGGGCCGGGGCTGGTCGCACAGCCTTAGCTTCATTGGATATTGTCCAAAAGAGAGCCTTCAAGCTCATTGGCGATTTGGCAATAACTTGTCATATCGACTCACTCGAGCACCGCCGCAATGTTGGATGCCTTTCGCTCCTTTATCGCTATATGCATGGTCAATGTTCTGATGAAATATCTAGTCTAATCCCTTGTAGAATGATTCCTGCACGCAATACTCGCGCTGCAAACCGCGCACATCCTTTAACCCTTCAAATTACTTTCGGCCGTACAGTAAAATTCAGAGATGCTTTTTTATCCCGAACAGTGCGAATGTGGAACAGCTTACCATCTTCTGTTTTTCCTCCGGCATACAATCTGCGGAAGTTTAAGGGCGACATACATCGGCACCTCCGCCACTTTCCTCATATCCCCTAATCCTTTCCCTATCTCCTTCCTGCCATGCTGTGCTTTGCATCATAGGGTATCCCCTGAGCTTGGCTTAATAATTATATAAAAAAAAAAAAAAAAAAAAATGTCAACGAACATAAGAATGTAGGTGTCATTGGGTTTAATTCGGCTGTTTACGACGACAGTTTCGGTATAAATTCCATGTCTGCCTATAATTGTTTTTCGCAGGGAGGGACTGAATCAGTTATGACTTTTTACGAAAAAAGCTTACTTTACTTGTTATTCCTGACAGATAATAGAGTTTGAAGCTAAAAAAATTAAGCTGTAAAGGCCAGCTTAGCTATTTGGCAAAAATAAAAAGCTTGGCTAGAAAAAATAAAAAGCCGGGCTTCTTTCTCTTTATATTTTTACGAAAGAAAGTATCAAGCCGTTGCGCCTGCTTTTCTAGCTTCAAAACTATTACCGGCAAGGAATAACAAGTAAATTAAGCTTTTTTCGTAAAAATTCATAACTGATTCGGTCCTTGAAAATAAGAAGCCAGCTTGGCTTTTTATACGTCCGGCTTCAAAACATGTTACTTCGAGTCAGGAAATTTCTGTAAGCTTCTATAGAATCCAGAATGCTGTTGAATCAACTCGCACCACTTTCACACATAATTACTTACTGCCTCTCATGAAATTTTTAATAAACAAATACCCTAAACACACAGCACGATCTAATGAATCATTAGTACTAACTATTCATTAAATGCCGTGTGTCACATAGTATACGTCATTATAGCTCGAAAATCAGATCATAATGAAGTGTTTTCTTCTTCCATTTTAGCTATAATGAGGAAAAATTTGCTAGATTTGGCATATAATGTATCATGTATGATCTGCAGATTTGAAAAAAAATAAGAAGAAATGATAAGAAGTCAAACTGGATTTTTATTTTTGCCAGCAAAAATAATAAGCCTTTCAAGCTTAGTTGTTAACTTTTTTTTTTAAAAAAGTTAGTTTTCAAAAGCTTTACAGTAATCGAAACGGGTTTCACGAGACATCTTTTGGTATATTCCACTAAATTCCACGATCATAATTTATCCCAGCTTTTTTGTTTAAAATTTTCAAAATACCAGTTATTTTCGGTCCCTGGTTTTTCGGCCTTATATTAGATACATAAAATTTTCGTTTTCAATTTACTTCCTGTTCAGGTTAAAGCTGTTGATAAGACCTAAATGGGTCAGAGCTCTTCTAGGGACATTGTCCCTTGAGGTATCACCTAAAAAAGATGAACTTGGCTGAGACTTCATCCTTTCGCTTCTGTCAGGATGCTCATGAAACTTCGGAGCACCCTCTCTGAAACAGTGAAAAATTGGCCAGGCGGAGATTACTCCACCTCGAACATGCTTTTCCTCCACCAAATTACGTAATTGTTATAAACTTTATTAACAGTCTAAGCTTATAGAAATGGAGTAAATTGAATCTTTCAGGTCACAGTGAATACGAGGCTAACGCGCTAATCCACCTCTCCCGAACGACTTTCTGAAGCGACGCCACCGATTTGACTGAAATTTTGTCACGTTATTGCCTTATATAAGTTATTAATACTGCTCTTGGGTAATCGCAAAAAAAAAACAAAAGTTTTGCCTTTTCGACCTAACATCAAAAAATCATATCTGGGTTATACTGAGCCGATTGTAATTATCTGCGGGGCTTTGGAAAGGATTTCAAGAAAAAATACTCGGTGCAATTTTTTTTAAGATATTTCACAGTATGGAAACACCGTAGAGCTAATTTCACGATAAAAACAAACGAGAAATCACGTTTTTTCAATGAAAAACCACCTTTAATTGCTCAAATACACTTTTTATTTACTTGAAGGTTAATTTTTATGCTAAATGCATTTCGGACTTAGTCGTCCATCTTCAGTAGCTTTTGCTCAAAAGTAAATAAAAAGTGTATTTGAGCAATTAAAGGTGGTTTTTCATTGAAAAAACGTGATTTCTCGTTTGTTTTTATCGTTTTTTTAAGATGATAAAAAAATCGTTGGAGACAAAATACCTCTTCCGCAATGTTTCTGACATGTGAGGAGCTCTTGTCTGCTCATAAGCATATACGGTTCAAATCTTTATTGAGTTTGGAAATTGATTGAGCTCAAAATCTTTATTGATTCTATCAATTGCAGCCAGAATATGGCTAATATCAATAGTATTTTCTTTTCTCATCAATGCCGTTAAAGTCACTCGTGTCGAGGAATTACTGTTTATTGTTAATAAAATTACGGTTTGTTGATTTCTATACACATAGGACACATCCAGTTAGTTCTTCTCTTTTTATACCCTATACTAGATGAAATCATAGGGTACCCATATCAAGTTTGTCATTCCGTTTGTAACGCACAGAAATAATGCTGGTAGAGCAAAATGAATTGAACATGAACACCCCACACATAATATTAAAAGTTATTTTGATTTTTGCGTGTTCGTCTTCACTATATTTCGAGAGTGCGTTCACTTAGGGTGCTGAAATTTTGCGCACGGAATTTAAAAAAAAAAGTAAACTAAGTTCGAAAATGAGACTAATTGAAACGCGTCAACGTGGAGGGGGGAAATTTTTTACGCAACGTTTTCATAAAAATAGTAAAAACAATTCAAAAATTGACTAACATACCATACAAAATTTATTTTCATCTATGGATAATATTATTGGTCTTAGACCAATTATAACTTTTTCTCTTATTATATAGGGAGGTAATTGATTGTGGTAATAGCGACGCATGTGCAATGATACTTCGAATTACATGAACCACAGAATTGCTATATAGGGGACTGAGGTGTGGCTATGATCACATCAATAATCGAAATCAGTTCGCATTCATGTATTAATTCCTATCTCTTATAACCCTGGTCTAGGGTGTCGCCAAATTACATCAATCATAATTTTTTTAGGGCATGAAAGCAACAGCAAACAAAAGACAATTTATTTTACTGTTTCTTTGCTAGACTGTAGTTTATTAAAGCTTTGCTGTGCTGTGCATTTTCTAGTTAAAATTCTGAATAAAACTGCTTCGCTGTTACTTGAATTTTTGTTCTTTTCTAAATTTGCTGACCGCTATAAAATGAAAAGTAAATTATTTTGCTAAGTAAAAAATTATGAAAACTAAATATCGTAGTATATATACATGTGTATTTTCGAAACTCAAACGAAATGTGCCGATACTAGACACCTAGACAAACAAATAATTGTATGGCAGGGGGCGTCCACATCAACCGTTTGGGAGTTACAGATTAAAAAAAAAACAGCTAGATTTTCACATAACACCCTGTATTTTAAAGACTACAGGACGTACGGTCACAGTTAAAGGCTCATTGTATACAGAGCTTTATGGCTCAACCAGCCTCTCCCATAAAGAATTATGGTTGTCTAAACCAAAAACTTCGGATTTTAATTTGGTCTCTATTATTTTTGCAGAAAGGTTATTAACATAACTTTCTTTTATAAAAACTGTAGACTGTAGACTCTCCTCCTTAATTTGACCTATAACACCCTATGTATTAACTGTAGCCGTTAAATAGTTAATAACTCATAACCTATTCAGGTCACACCGAAATTAGACGATATTTTTGAGAATAGGTTTGAAAATAGGTTTGAGAATAGGTTAAGAGCTAATAGCTCCTAAAGGACTATACTTAGCACATAGGGTGTAATAGATTAAATTAAAGAGGAAAGTCTACAGTTTACACTTTTTTATAAAAAAAAAGTTATGTTAACGACCTTTTTATAAAAATAATAGAGGTCAAATTAAAAAAAAAGGTAAGAGAATCCTAAATTTTTATTTTAGAGCCCTATAACTCCTGAGATGAGTGGCGTACAGAGCTGGTTGAGCAGTCGTTGCAAAGGCCATGAAGTTATGCATGAGCTCTTAATTGTGATAATACGCCCTGTACTTTTTAAGATACAGGGTGCTATGTGAAAATCTAGCTGTTTTTTCAATTATCCTCTAACTCCCAAACGGTTGATGTGAACCCCCCTGCCATAAAATTTTTTTGTTTGGCTAGGTGTCTAGTATCCACACATTTCGTTTGATCCAGTTTCGAAAATACACATTGCATATAGTAGTAGTAGTAGTATACTACTACCTATATACATATAAATAAATCATATAACGAGCGTGTTCAAACATTTACTTGCACAATGCTTTTTACATCTTCAATTAGTTCGGTTAACCCTCTTTTTTCAGCATTCACAGTAACGAGCGACAGAAAAACTATAGCAATAGCAGATAGTAATTACCTTTGAACAGCGCAACACAGTAAAATTTTTCATCCTTGAACCACAGTATTACGTATTAGCACAGCATTCATCCAGGCAAAAATTCGTTTTGCAGCACGTGCAAAATCATTAGAAAATTCTTCCGCATTTTAAAAAGTATTTTTCCTAAATCTTTGAAGAATTAAGTCTGAAATGATTTATATTATAGCCCTACATTTTTGAAAAAAAGATTAAAAAGTGCCTATACGAAAAAGTCAAAATACTATTTTTAATTTTTTTTTCCTCGTACAATTTTCAGCCATTTCTTGTTTTCAAAATTTGTTTACAGAAAATCTTCCATTTCATCGATGTAACAACTAAAAAAACCAATGAGAATAAATAAAAATAAATTTGAAAAAAAAACCCTTTCCCATATTTTCATTTATTTATTCGTAAGAATTTTCAATGAATTTAAACAGCCATATTTATTCAAGCGGCTAACATTCGACAATTGATCAAAATCACATGTCTACTAGAATTAATCATGCAGCATGTTGGTAGTGACAGCAAAAAAATTTTCCCGCATTTGTGAATTTATAAGTACCACTGATTGTTACATTATAACCTTGCCGCAAACAAAAGTTTTGCTCCAATCGCTTAAAACCGGTTGATTATTCTGTAAGTTTTCAATTGCATGGGAGACACAGTTCCTTTTAAAATCTACTTAATATCCATAAAAGCAGATATTTACAGGAACTAAATTTAATACTCGTAGTACATATTTATTTTTTGCAATTTGCATGCAACATTTGATTTGATTTTGAATTTATAAACCTGAATCCGCAGCTCATATAGCTAGAAGACATTAATGTAATTTAGCTAGACATTTTCGATCTATATGTAAATAACGAATTAGAGTAAAAAATGTTATAAGAACTTGTTCGTGTGAGCATGTATCAATGAGGTGTTAAAGATTAAAAAATATCTACAAATATTTTAGGTCCAGACAAATAACTATTTGTCTGTGTTCTGAGTATTATCTCGAAAATTCCTCAGTAATATGGGAATCACTGGTGCAGCCCGTGAGAACTGATGTGTTGATCCTAATGACATGAATTCCCATCTTATAAGTGGCGTTGGTCATAACTCTCGTTCCTCAAATTTACATGCTGATACTTATTTGCAGGAGGCATCAGTTGATTCTGGTTTTTCATTCCATGCTGTAACTTGGGATGAAGTAGTTTTGTCGTCCAACGCTATCAGCATGGATGAAATTACGCTGAGGTTTATCAAGCTCATATTGCCATTTGTCATTGAGGCTCTTACTGCTATTTACAATAAGTGTCTAAACCAGTCTGTGTTTCCCAAGAGCTGAAAGATCGTAAAGGTTATTCCTATCCCTAAAACTTCTCGACCTTCCTCTGTTAATGACGACAGAGGAATTCATATACTCTCTCCATTATCGAAAAGTCTGGAACGCATAATGTGTTTGCAAATTAATGATTATCTCACTTCCAAAAAACTGCTTTCCACATTTAAATCTGGGTTCAGGACAGGACATAGCTGCACCACAGCTCTGGTTAAAATTGTCGACGATCTTAGTAAGAATATAGATAATAATCTGGTTAATTTTCTTACTTTACTTGATTTCTCAAAGGCCTTCGACTCAGTTGACTTTGGCATATTAATAACGAAACTGATTCGTAGGTTTGATTTTTCTCGCTCTGCGGCTAAACTCATTTATAGTTATCTATACGGACGAACGCAAAGAGTGTTAGTAAATAATACATTATCGGACTCTCTCTTGATATTATCAGGGGTTCCTCAGGGCTCTATCCTAGGCCCACTTCTTTTCAGTTGCTTCATAAACGATTTGCCCTCTGTAGTAACTCCCTCTCAGGTCCACCTCTATGCCGATGACGTCCAGGTACAGTGTTGTGCAAAACAATAGCAACCAATTCAATAAAAAAAAAGATTTCATGTTTTTTCCATAATTTTAATTCACTTATAACAAAAATAATAATCAATAATAATCCACTCATCAAACACCAACAAATTAACATACTTCACAAAAAACAAAAGATTTCATAACTGTAAAAATAAATTAAAAATAGCTGGCTTCTGCATTTTGAAGTGTGCAAAACAATAGCAACTTTTTATAAATGGAAGCTGATTCCTCAGTACTTCGTATAATAGCCCTTTTTTTTATAACTACAGCACATCTCCGTGGCATAGATGCTATTAAATTTGTAATTATACCCTCAGGTATATTTTCCCACTGTTTTTTCAAGGTTTCCATTAGTTCTGTTTTATTTCGGGAACGTTGGAACCCAACTCGTCGTTTGAGGATTCCGAAGAGGTTCTCAATGGGATTTAAGTCTGGAGATTGGGCCGGCCAATCAAGAACTTGAACCCTATTCTCATTAATCCATTCTTTTACCAGCTTCGATGTGTGTTTCGGATCATTGTCATGTTGAAAACCCCATCGAAGCGGCATTTCCCATTCGGCATAGGGCAACATAATCGTCTCTAAAATCTCCTTGTATTTGAAACTGTCCATTATTCCATTTATTTCGTGGAAAGGACCTAGTACAGTCCGGAGGCGCGCTTTGGAGAATAATTTAAAAAGTTATAGACCAGCCAAGAAACCAATTCTAACTAAGAAACTCTTGCAAAAAAGGTGAATTTAATAATGTGATCTACTGCTTTACATTGATTCCAATTTACAGGTTGAATTTTGCAAAAACACATTTGAATTGGTCCATTGACAAGTGGAAAACAGTCCTCTTTAGCGACGAATCCAAATTCAATTTAATTAACTCGGATGGAATGAATACTGTACGAAGACGAAAAAGGGAACGACTCGATCCACGATACTGCAAGGTCAGAGCCAAGCATGGAGGTGGTATAGTGTTATGGTTTGGACATGTTTTTCAGCTAACGGACTAGGTCCTTTCCACGAAATAAATGGAATAATGAACCGTTTCAAATACAAGGAGATTTTAGAGACGATTATGTTGCCCTATGCCTAACGGGAAATGCCGCTTCGATGGGTTTTTCAACATGACAATGATCCGAAACACACATCGAAGCTGGTAAAAGAATGGATTAATGAGAATAGGGTTCAAGTTCTTGATTGGCCGGCCCAATCTCCAGACTTAAATCCCATTGAGAACCTCTTCGGAATCCTCAAACGACGAGTTGGGTTCCAACGTTCCCGAAATAAAACAGAACTAATGGAAACCTTGAAAAAACAGTGGGAAAATATACCTGAGGGTATAATTACAAATTTAATAGCATCTATGCCACGGAGATGTCCTGTAGTTATAAAAAAAAAGGGCTATTATACGAAGTACTGAGGAATCAGCTTCCATTTATAAAAAGTTGCTATTGTTTTGCACACTTCAAAATGCAGAAGCCAGCTATTTTTAATTTATTTTTACAGTTATGAAATCTTTTGTTTTTTGTGAAGTATGTTAATTTGTTGGTGTTTGATGAGTGGATTATTATTGATTATTATTTTTGTTATAAGTGAATTAAAATTATGGAAAAAACATGAAATCTTTTTTTTTATTGAATTGGTTGCTATTGTTTTGCACAACACTGTATATCTCGGATCTCCCCTTGGTTAATTGAAGATGCTGCACGCAAAATTAACGAAGACCTTTGCAATATCAGTGACTGGGCAGTAAGTAATTTGATTCTCTTAAACCCCCGGAAGTCGAACTGTATTATAATATACAGGCATGAGCTTAATACGTCCTATTTTCCTCCCATACTTCTTGATTCCGTAGTGATACCTTACTGTAGCAAAGTTAGGAACTTAGGTCTGACTTTTAATAAAACACTTACCTGGGATGATCATATTAGTAATGTTGTGGGTAGGATATATGGTGTTCTACGCAGATTATGGTTATCAGCTAAGCTTGATCCACTTGAAACTCGACTGCGGCTCGTCAAAACACTTGTATTACCCTTATTCTTTTTTTCCGATATTATATATTGCCAAACAAACTCACAGTCCAAGCGCAAACTCAATGTGGCATTTAATTCATGCGTACGTTTCGTCTATTCGTTGCGTAGATACGATCATGTCTCCCCCTACTTGAGGTGCTTAGTTGGGTGTCCTCTTTTTATCTATTATAAGCTTAGAACACTTATCTTTATGTTTAAAGTCATTCGTTATAAAGTTCCTGAGTACCTCTATCTGACATTTGAATTTAGTTCATCAACTCGTACCAATAACCTCAATATACCAGTTCATATTATTTCCCAAAGAAAAACGTCACTGCTAGTTCACGGAGCTCAAGGTTGGAATTCTCTACCTAATCATATAAAAAGTATCACATCGCTCGGTTGTTTCAAGCGGGCAGTTGTCAGTTTCCTCAATCCCACAATTTAATTGTTTCAGCATTTTACTATACTTTACTCTCTTAAGTAGCTTTTTCTTTGGCTTTCTTTACTTAATTTGTGTTGTACATTAATATTAGGTACCTTAAGTACATTATTAATTTTTTTACTTCATTAGCTCTTTACTTTGTTGCATTCTATACACTCTATATATTGTTATAAGTTTATTTGATACTGTTGGATTGTGCAAACTTAAAGGGACTTTGTCCTAATTGCACAGTATAAAAATAAATACAATTGAATTGAATTGAATAATATCTAAAGCTGGATATTTGTCTAAAATCCACTTAGTACATATGCTAGGCAATAGTATATCTCTACATGAAGCTTAAGGTACAATCCAATTTACTCGGTCGATAGGATTTTTTTTGTGTGACTCGAAAGAAAACAATGCAGAGCTACGAAACACTTTATGAGCGCTTGTCCCACTTTAGGCCGATATAGGTTGGAAACTCTAATGTCTGCACTCCTATCTGCGGATTAGCTGAAATCTTTCACGTAGACCTGATGTGCTTCATTAAGAGGGTACGAACGTTCCTGATAGCGTTCTGTACTTTCTAGCAAGTTAGTACAATGGGCCGCTTTGTCTTCCGCGTTTGTAATCTTTCATCTCTCTGTCTCTGAAATAAAAATAAAGTTATCAAAATTTAAATATGACAAACTTTAGTTCGAAGTTAGAATATTAAAAAATATGATTCAATAATATCATCTATTCGAATTTCATGAATAATCAATAACGATTTACTTTACTCTAGTATTTTGCTGGAAAGAATCATTCAACCATATCTAGCCACTCTAACACATTTTACTATAATATTTGACATTTTTATGTTGTTGCACATGAAATTTCAGATCTGAAAGTCGAAGTTGAAAGTCAACGTTTATACTAAAGTAAGTTATACATATTTTGTTAACTAGATGAAAGTCCCCAATTCTAGACAACGATAAATTGTTTGAAGACGTTGTTAATAGATGAGTAATTAAGGGCAAAATGTTTGAAAAAATTATTGCTAGTGGCAGAAACGTTCGAAGAAATCTTATTTCTATTTTACTGACAACAGATTTGAATATCTAGACCAGGCGTGTCCAACCCACGGCCCTCGGGCCGCATGTGGCCCAGGACGGCTTTGAATGCGACCCAATAAAACTCATATACTTAAATAGTTTCGCAATTAATTTTATAAAAATTTTTCTTTATCTATATATAGCAATTCCATGGGAGTAGTTTAGTTACTTCTCGACATAATAAATGTACAATTGCGCAATGTGGCCAAAGAAAGTTCTCAATGTGCAATTGTACTTAGTCAAATTGACACTGAAGACATTGGGGACATTATTTATTTTTCGGAAGTAAGATGGTTTAGTCAGGGTAAAATGCTGAAAAGATTTTATGTTTATGCGAAATGAAATCAAGTCATTTATGGAATCAAGAATAAAATCTGTGCCAGAACTTGGTGATGATGAAAACAGGCTCACAGATTTTGCTTTTTTTAGTAGACTTGACAGCGCTTATTTAAATGAGCAAAATTTGCGTCTTCAAAGTGAAAAACAACTATGCCTCAAACTATAGCGGCTTTCGAAATGAAACTGAAACTATGGTAGTCACAAATTCAAGCAAATAATTTTATGTATTTTAAAACGTTGGCTAAACACTGTCCTGAGAATAACGAAAAATATGCAAACTTGATTTTCGATTTGATACAGGAATCTGAGAAAAGATTTCAAGATTTCAAATCATCAATTTTTTGACTGCGACTCCATTTTTAGTCGACATAAACTTACCAGCAAATTTTCAAATGAAATGGCTAGAGCTGAAATCTGATGTTCAACTTTAAGAAGAATTTAATAATTTCTCTTTACGGGACTTTTATAAGAATTATCTTCCCAGAGAAAAGTACCCCTTGCTTCACAATTCATGCCATCGGTATTTGGAAGCACCTACATTTGTGAGCAGCTATTTTCTAAGATGAAGCACACAAAGAATAAAAATAGGAGCAAAATAACTTATGAGCACCTTAAGAACTCACTGAGAGTTTTATCAACTTCGATCGCAAAATATCGAAGCATTATTGTCTCAAAAACAATGTCAAATATCACATAAATTTCATGTTGCTATTTCTTAAATTTTATAATAAAAAATTTATGAATTAATGAAGCTTAAATTACTTAAAATTGTTAACTAAGTATGTATGTATATCTTCATTTTTGTTCATTAGCTATCTTTAAGGTTCGTATATTTTATGTGTGGTCCAATATAACTCGCCTACTTCCAATGCGGCCCAGGGAAGCTGAAAGGTTGGCCACCCCTGGTCTAGACAATTAAAAATTTTTCCGTCCATGTAACTTGCATATGTATATCAAGAGGCAGGAAATTCCATTATGTTGGCACTAAAAAGTAAGTATTTTAAGGATCATGCTAATTGAACAACAGACTTTCTTGATTAGGAACCGAAGAGCAGCTCCCATTAGTATTTCGGCTAGAGAAATTCCTATACGGTTTGACAAATAAAACTGAAAAATTAGTCCTCAATTATCTGCCAATGGAGAGAGGTAATCATATGAATCGTCCATGAATTCTAAAAAATGTTAAGTAATTTTGTGGATTTGAATATTTTTGGGCTAGGCGGTCAGGAGGAAAACACCTCTTTTATTTTGCGAGAATTTTATTATTTCTCCGACGTTTCGGTCGATGTCTCGAACCGTTCTCAAGGACGCAGTCTATTACAAACATTCATTTATTATTGGAATGAAAAGAAAAATTAAAAAACCAAGATCTACTTACGGATTGAAAACATTTATTTTTATTCCAATAATAAACGAATGTTTGTAATAGACTGCGTCCTTGAGAACGGTTCGATACATCGGCCGAAACGTCGGAGAAATAATAAAATTCTCGCAAAATAAAAGAGGTGTTTTCCTCCTGACCGCCTAGCCCAAAAATATTCAAATCCACAAAATTAATGAAAAACGGTCAACACACTCAAATCTATTGTTAAGTAATACCAGGCTTGAGAATATTGTAATGAGCTATTTGCTGATATACACTTTAGATTATATATCAAACAGGATGGCCTATATTAGCTGTGTTTTTTATGCCCTCGATGAAATCTATAGGGTATACTAAGTTAGTCATTCCGTTTGTAGAGCATAGAAATAATGCTGCTAGAGCAAAATGGGTTGAACCACTCTGCCATACACAACTTTTTTACGTGTACTGTGAAAACGATCAATCCTAGAAATTTTTATTGTATACTGAAAATTTCTTCAGAATACAAAATCCTATGGAATTGGTAATCATTTTTACTGTCAGACGAACAGTCTAGAATTAGGTGCAAAAAACCAATTTGACAATCAAACTTCCACAGAGCGGTGATCATACGAAATTCTGTACCGGCATTCATCTAGTTAGGGTACCTATTTTATTACTGAACTGATTCAATGCAAATTTTAAATTGATTTGGTCCTATGTAAATAACCATAATTTTCCATATGAGGGAAAATTATCAAAAGCCATGATTTCAATTTTCACAAAATATCAAAATTGATCTAAAAAATATTTGGTTCAAATTTTGAAGATTTTATTCTACAAAAACATGGGAATGTGATGATTTTTTTTTCCCCAAACAGTGTACATTGCATTGTAACAATTTTTAATATCCACGGCAACCTGTAAACGCTTGTTCCGGACTAGGAAAATAGAACGCGGCTTGATAAGCGTTTATACTTGTTGTTGGCAGAGGGGGGGGGGGGGGGGTGGATATGACAAGAGGGCTCCCCTTATTTTGTGTCAGTTCGACTTTTCTGTTCTTATAAGAAATATAGGAACTTATTTTACAGGAAAGTTTAATTGTTAAATTATAGCTGCAAGATTTGGGTAAATAAAAGCAAACTTTGAAAACTGCAGCTGCGAATAAACGAATTTTAATCTCTTCTATATAATATATGTATATGTATACTATATACATATAATATATCGCAAAAAATATTAGCAATTTGTCTAGTGCCTCCATTTATTTTCTGATAATAATACTTCTTGCATTTGAAAATAAATAAACAATGAAAACTTAACTTAAACCGACATTGGAAAATGTTGCGGCTGTTTATTTTTATAATACATATACAATACTAAAATTTATTATTGAAATAATTAAACTTTCCTGAAAAATGACTTCCTATGAGAACAACGCTGAATTTTTACAGCACAGTGCACAAATACGAGACTCCGAAGTCTCGATTATATTATATCATCTCTTCTGAAAAAAAAATCATTCACTTTAAATTACTTTTTTTTAAGTAAGAGAACACTGGACTTGTTTTCCTACAATCAATAATGTCGAACTACCTCCTCTTCGGTGCCTAAGTATAAATGCTTATCACACGTACACGTCAAAGCTCTCGGATCACAAGAAATTACTAAATCACTAAAAAAAACAGTGGAAATTTTTCGTTATGGTAGACTAAAGTAAAAATTACTAACGTTACCACAGCTCCTATTGTACGTACCTACATATGAAAACGAATAATACAAAATAATTATGCACATTAATTGTACATATAAAAAAAAACATGTTTTTTTTTATATATCATATTAAGTTCAAATAATACACAATTAATTTTTAGGTATCAATTTTTATATAAATCAGATCGTCAACTGAGAACTGGTTTTGCAACTTTGAAACACATTTTGATAAAGCGGTTTTTTGTTATGAAAAACAATCGTAAAAATTGCATATATTGATTGTGAAATAAAATCGATTCAATCATGTAATTAAATTTGTAGAATTACTGGGGCTAGTCGCACAGCCTTAGCTTCATTATACATTATCCAGAAGAGAGCCTTCAAGCTCATTGGTGATGTGACAATAACTTGTCATATCGACTCAATCGATCACCGCCGCAATTGTGAATACTTTTTACTCCTTTATCGCTACATGCATGGTTAATGTTCTGATGAAATATCCCCTGTAGATTGATTCCTGCACGCAATACTTGCGCTGCAAGCCGCGCCCATCTTTCTACCCTTCAAATTACTTTCGGCTCTACAGTAAAATTCCGTGGTGTTTTTTATCCCGAACTGTGCGAATGTGGAACAGTTTATCATCTTCATAATTTTTATAGGGGATGGAAAAGGGAAAAGGTTTTGTAAAAACAAATTATATGCAGTAAATTTTGATGATATTGTTAAAAGTTCTAAGTTGACTAAGATTCATATTTTATGCTTATTGTTCATCTTGGTCTCATCTATACACGTTTATTGGACCTGGCTAGTATGATTTTAGCTCAATATAAGCGTAGATAATGAAAATGCCATTTAATTGAATGAGGCAGATTCGTTTAAAGAAATGAAAGTAAATTTTTTATTACATTATTCGCTATTGAATTGAAACTGTAAAAAACAATTTATTATTTCCATATACAGTTCAGAGATCAGCAGAGTATTATAGTTTATGTCCAATCGGCTCAAAAAAGCTAAACATTTGTACCTAATTCAGTATGGAAGTTCCTTATGAACTAAATTATGAAATGCATGCGTCACAACAATTTCAGGTGGCTACTGAAATATTCTAAAAAAATTTACGAAATATAAGTTGGACTGAATATGTATAAAGAAGCTTTAACAGATTTAAACAATTTTCGTCACATGCGATTCACATCAATATCGCTACCAATTGTGAATTCGAGCCAGTATACCAGAATACCGTCTGTGAAACTTGATCATGTTAATCCTTAACACCAAACACACCACGAATTACTGATCTTATTGAATTTTTTGTTTTTTTTTTTAAATTCTATTGAAATTTGTCAGCAATTTTATTAAATCATAATAAAAGGGAGCCAAAAAGAACAAAGCTAAAATTTATTTCATTTGTTGTTTTTTTGTTCACCGCCAATACTTCAACACTTCAAGTTCAGAGCACTTTCCTACGTAAAAAAAACTAATGTACTTATTTGCCCCGTCGAACGTGTGTACTTTGTACCAAACAACGATTTCAATTATTACCTAACAAAAATTTTATAAATACATAACAAACATAACGGATTCAGGTGTAGCGGACATTATTTCAAAGAAATTACTACCCCGATATGCGAAGCAACAAAACACATTAGTAAAAAACAGAAATTTCGATACAACGGCAAAGTTACTTTCGACATCGAAAATATGTTTTTGCTTCTACAACTTACAGTAGAATTCAGATTGCGTCCGTTGTAAATATTAACGCAACAGACAGCAATAGCGAGTTTCTGCGACCTACAGTTTACGATGAAAGTGCTATGCCCACTTTTCCTCGATCTCCCCTATTGATAGAAAGACCTTTTATTATACAGATTTTATTAATGGCGCAAACTTCAAAAGCTCTAAATATAAAAATTTTACTTTTTAACTGTTTTTTGAATGCTATTAATTTAATTAATTTGTTTTTTATTAAATATTTTATATGCAGTGTGGGCTAACAAAAACTCGAGTATGAAACTGTATTAAAAGTTCTTAAAATTTTTCTATTCTCCATCTATGACTGATTCTAAAAATTGTAAATTCGATTCACTCATGGGGAAAATACATAAAATTAAGAAATTTACAATTTATTTATGCGCTTTCATCGTTAATGGTTAATGCCAGCTGAAAAAAACTGTGACTTAGTAGGCTAGATAAAATCAAGAAATAGAAAAGGGAAAAGCATCTGTCTCGTTAGCTCAGAGGTAAGAGCAGTCGCCTGGAAAACGAATGGTCCCGGCTTCAAACCCCAGACGAGGCGATTGTTTTTCCTCTTGTGTTTATGATTTAATTTAGAATCGTTTAAAATAAAAGTTCTTGAAATTGAAAAGCTGAAATCCCAACGCTTTTACTCATTGATGTATAATCAATGCAATAAAAAGAAATCACGAGTGTTCTCAAAAAATCTGCACGAAGTTCCTTTTAAACATTTTTAGCGTCCACTGTACTTAAATCCCTGTTCACGAGCGCGATATGATACGTGCGATATTTTGGTGTCGTCCTGTTCTTCCTATAGATCTATCTGTCTTTGCGACTGGTTTTTATCGCGCGATACGTTCACAAGTTTGACAGCGGCTACAACTTAATTTGTTTTGGTTTTGTGGTGGCAAAAAGATATCATGGTGAAATTTATATATATTTATATTTTTATATTGATATATTTACATATTACAGTAAATTTCGACATTACTGCGGAACTGTAGTACCCGAGTACAAATGTAAACAAACATAAATGTTGATGTTAGGGTGAAAATCGCACCAAACTAAGAGCATTACTGCGATAAATTTTTTTATCGCACGAAACCACCACGAAACCACATTGCTGCAGCCAATCAGAGCTCTGTCGCATGCGATAAATCGCGCTCGTGAACAAGCCATAACTGAACAAACTACAGGGTGATTCCTCACCTAAACGCATAAAATTGGAAATGATAGCTTATTATAAACAACCGGATATAATACAGTGAATTTGAAATAAAAATGAAAATAAAAAATAAATACATAAATTTCTACCTACCTTCATACATACATAAATATACAGAGTGTTTCCTCCATGGTGGTCCATAGAGCGGAAGGTACTCACCTAGTCGACCGAACGAAAAATTGTATGGTTACAAGGTGATTAAGAAATTCTGATAAGTTTTCACAAAACACCCTGTATCTGAAAAAGTACAGTGTATACGGTCACCATTTAAAGCTGATTGTATGCAAAACTTTATAGCCTTTTCAACGACTGCCCAACCAGCTCCGTACTCATCTCCCCTCAAGAGTTATTATGGTCTAAACTAAAAATTTGACCTCTATTTTTTTGCAAAATGCTCGCTAACATAACTTTTTTTTATAAAAACTATCAACTTCAGACTCTTCTCTTTAATTTGACCTATTACACCCTATGTGCTAACTGTAGCCGTTAAACAGTTATTAACTCATAACCTATTCAGGTCATACCAAAATTAGGCGATTTTTATACCCTAGATGAAATCTATAGGGTTATACTAAGTTTGTCATTCCGTTTGTAACACCTAAATGATCGTAGAGCAAAATGGATTGGACACACACGCATAATATTAAAAGTTATTTTGATTGTTGCATGTCCGTCCGTCTGTGCGCACGATATTGCCATATAAAAATTTAGGTTTTTAACGTATACTGCGAAAACGATCAGCCAAGACATTTTTATTGTACTAAAAACTTCTTCAGAATACGAAATCATATAAAATTGGTTATTATCATTTTTTCTGTCCGACAAACCGTTCTAGAAATATATGCGAAAAACCACATCAAAAATCAACAATTCATAGATCGGTGACAATACGAAATTTCATACGGGCATTCATCTAGGGTATCATAAGAATTGGTCTTACTTAGACCAATTCCTGCCTTTTTTCTTCTTTTTTTTTTAAATTACGTGTTTTCAGTCACTAAGGGAAAGAATTAGAATTATCTTTGAGAATAGCTGTGAGAATAGCTTAAAATCTAATAACTAATACCGCATAGGATATAATAGGCCAAGCTAAAGAGGAGAGTCTACAGTTTACATTTTGTATAAAAAAAGTTATGTTAATAATGACCGTTTGTAAAAATAATAGAGGTAAAAAAAAAAAAAAAAACTTTTTAGTTTAGACCCCTTGAGAAGAGTACCGGCCTGGTTGAGTAGTCGTTGCAAAGACCATGAAGTTCTGCATACCATGACCTCTTCATTGTGATAATACGTCCTGTACTTTTTAAGACACAGGGTGTTTTGTGAAAATTTAGCTTTTTTTCTTAATCACCCTGTATCTCCGAAACGATTGATTTTTTTTTTTTATATTATTAAGCCAAGCTCAGGGGATACCCTATGATGCAAACCACAGCATGGCAGGAAGGAGATAGGGAAAGGATTACGGGATATGAGGAGAGTGGCGGAGGTGCCGATGTATGTCGCCCTTAAACTTCCGCAGATTGTATGCCGGGGGAAAAACAAAAGATGGTAAGCTGTTCCACATTCGCACTGTTCGGGATAAAAAAGCATCACGGAATTTTACTGTACGGCCGAAAGTAATTTGAAGGGTTAAAGGATGTGCACGATTTGCAGCGCGAGTATTGCGTGCAGGAATCATTCTACAAGGGATTAGACTAGATATTTCATCAGAACATTGACCATGCATATAGCGATAAAGGAGCGAAAGGCATCCAACATTGCGGCGGTGCTCGAGTGAGTCGATATGACAAGTTATTGCCAAATCGCCAATGAGCTTGAAGGCTCTCTTTTGGACAATATCCAATGAAGCTAAGGCTGTGCGACCAGTCCCGGCCCATATATGGGAGTTGTATTCCATTCTAGGTCTAATGTAGGACTTGTAGAGGAGCGCTAGATTTGACGGGCTGAAATATTTCTTACACCTTTTCAGAAATCCAAGACATTTCGATGCTTCTTTGGCAACAGAGAAGATGTGATCTGTCCAGTTTAACTTACTGGAAATATTAATGCCAAGAATGCTTAGTGACGGTGAATCAGAAATTAATGCTCCATCAAAAGAAACGGGTGTGGTTAACTTATGATCTTGTTTTAATGAGATAAGACAGCTTTGGGTCTTTGATGCATTGAATTCGACGCGATTCGCTTTGCCCCAAGTGAGGATATTGTTAGGATCGTTATTCAATGATCTAGTCATGCAATCTCGTTTAACAAATGCGGCATTCCCCCTGGATTCTGCAAGAGTTTCAAAGGAGTAAGCGAAATCAAGAGTACTGTCATCTGCGAAACTATGGATGGGATTGAAAGTAAGAGAAAGCAGATCATTAATGAAAATTAAAAAGAGAGTTGGAGAGATAACAGAGCCTTGAGGCACACCGGCATTTATGGGATGCGACTCAGATGTAACGCCATCTAATACAACACGTATTTGGCGACTAGATAGGAAACTTTCAATCCATAATAGAAGAGGAGGGGAGAGACCAAGTGCTTTGAGTTTGGCTAAAAGGGCTGGATGCCAGACTCTATCAAAGGCTTTTGAAATATCTAGGGCAACGATTTTAGACTCACCAAAATTGTGAAGACTACGGTTTCAACGTTCCGTAAGAAAGGTCAGCAAGTCTCCAGATGAGCGTCTAGCTCGGAAGCCATATTGGCGATCGTTAATGAGATGGTTAGTTTCTAGACACTTCATTAATTTTGAGTTAATGATAGATTCAAAAACCTTTGAAAGAATCGAAGTGATCACAATTGGTCGATAATTTGAGGGATCGCTACCCTCTCCTTTCTTGGGAATAGGCTGAACGTGAGCTAGTTTCCAAGCAGTTGGAAATTTTCCTGTTGAATAAGACAAGTAGAATAGTTTGCGCAGAGGTTTAGCCAAGGATGAGGCACAGCTTTTAATTAACAGGGGCGAAAAACCATCAGGACCTGCGGCTTTGGAGACGTTGATCCCCTTAAGAACCCTGAACACATCCCTCATACGAACGTGTATTGGCTCTTGTACAAATTCACACGGGCGATGTAAAACAGGTGTTTGTGAAGTGGGTAGAAGACAAGAATTTGAAGCGAATCTAGCAGCTAAAATATTAGCTTTATCCAGGGAGTCAACAATCACTTCTCCATTATTAAGTAGTGAAGGTATAGAGGAACTGGTGAAGTTGTTCCTGATGGTTTTGACCAGGGACCAGAAACCTTTGCTACCTTTGCGGCTTGCCAAGATTCTTTGTCTTATATTCTGGTCAAAAAGAAATTTTTCTCTCTGGATAGTGGACTTGCAGGTGTTCCGTGCAGTCTTGTAGATTTCTTTCAGTTCTGGACAAGGATGCAATTGATAGGCGCGAAAAGCAGACTCTTTCGCTTTTATAGCTTGTTTGCACTTATCGTTAAACCAGGAGCGATCATGCTGTTGTTGAGATCTGCTGTAAGAATACGGAATGTATTCATGCATGCCAAGATTTAGTACGTTACTAAATTCTAATGTGCATTCATCAACATCCCTCGAAGCAAAACAGACCGACCAATCAATTTCTCTAAGATAATTATTGAGACTTTCCCAATCAGCATTCTTATAGTGCCAAAGAAGCCTACTTGTAGGTGGAGAAGTAGGGCGGCACAGGTTTGAGGTGGTAAATTGAGCCGTGATTAAGCAATGGACTGAATTTCCGAGAGGGGAACCGACTGAGATGGAATATTTGTCCGGATGAGATGTTAGAAACAAGTCGAGTAAATATTAGCTTTATCTCCAGGTGTATCAGGAATTCGCGTTGGTGCATCCACTAGCTGTTGTAAATGAAATGATTCACAGAAGTGCTCAACGAAACGGCCCACAGGACTTGTGGTAGAAGAATGTCTGAGCCACGGTATATTATGAACATTAAAATCGCCTGCCAGGACGATTTCGGAAGAGGGGGAAACAGAAAGCAAATGATCAATATTGTTGGAGATATCGTCAAATACGGATACCGTATCGTCATCAGACATATTTGGGCTGCGATAAAGGAAACATATATGCCCCTCCCCCTTCCATACAATTTTTTGTTTGCCTAGGTGAGTACTATCACCTCCTGCTCTATTGATCACCATGGAGGTAACACCCTTTATAAGGTAGTACGTAATGTGCTGTATGCAAGATATAATTTTTTTTCATATATGGATATATTATTAACACATTTTTTTTTAAAATTAGATGAAAAATTTCAAAACAATTTTTCTAAAAACATTTTTTATTTGTAGTATCAATTCCTAGTCATTTATAACCTTTAGGTCGAACACTGGAGAACTCCTGGACGTACAAAGGATGAGCCTGGTCCACCACCGGCTAAAGTGGATTTGTTACGTTTTTTTTCAAAATTTTACCTACTAGTCCGATTTAATTTTATAGAAAAATCTGTATTAGGTATATCACAAACACCAAACAGTAGGACTTCTCGTTTTGTTAGATAATTTAATATAAACTAAAATTTTTCGTTAAGTGGTCGACCACTGGGGTAACGACCCTATAGATTTTTTTTTTTTTCATACATACATACATATGTATTTTAGGATATATTAGCAATTGGCAGCATAAATTGACTGCCCTAGATATTTTATTTTATATTATGGAAATATAGAAATTGTAATAATTTTTATTTTTCAACGTTATTGCAAATTTTTTTACAACAGCCGTTTTATTGAAAATGCATAAACATTTCACAGAACTACAATTTGAACAGACTGAATTTATTCTTAGTAAATTAAAAATATATACATATATCTGGTGCCCTTCATGTTCATACCCAACGAAATAAAATATGTACAAAAACATAACATCAACAATAACTTTACTGTAAGAACAGATCATAACTTTTTTTTTTACTTCAAGAGTAGAAGAATACCAGATCTGCAGAATTGCAGATTTAATGCATTTCTTCAGCGCCGCCCTTTTTTAACTCTCTCTTAAAAAACTGTATTTTACATATTCACACATGCATATATAAAATAAACACGTTTTTCCAAAAGTTACATAACTTGCTCAAGATTAACCGATGGCTGATAATTGAATAAATAAACTTATTAGCAGAGCAGCTGATACCTTCCTCTGATATTCTGGCGAATTCTCGATTTATGTTTTTCAATATGCGGCTGCGTGGGGCCAGCTTCTATAGAAAAGCGCAGATCACTTATTCCCATTATCGTGCAGTCAATACGGTAGCACATTCAGAAACCGAACGGTATGCTTGGCGATATTATCTTTGCATTGTAGGTATGTAAAAAAGCACATAAAAAAATGATCGTGGGTGCTGCTGAATATTGACTGTCCGAAATTTACATAAGAAAGCTTTCTATACCATCACCGTATTGCCACGCTGCTTATCATTTCATGAATTCATGTTGCTGACAGAATTTTGTAGCTTTCTTGATAGTTTGTTTTGATTGAAATGACCTTCAGCGGATGTCGCAATGGATTAGTAGGAGGTAGGCTGAGTGTGCTAGAGAAAATACTGGAACTGGAAAGGTAACCTACTGAATTGAAAATTGTAATTTTTGCAAATTATATACCGATCGTATTGGTATTTTGTTGTTATTCATGCCTTTCTTGGAAACTGTATGAAATTAAAAATTCAATCGATAGTAAGTTGTCGAAGCTTGTTTTTCAGGTATTCTTTTTATTTTGTTGAACTGTTTAACAACATTTATATATGTATGTATGTAAGTCTATACTTATCAGAAGCTCAGAATTTTTTTTAAAGGCACATTTTCTTATCTTTAGACTGAATGAAATTCATGTAAACATGTGAATTTAGTGGAATATTTGTAATCGAACTTTTGAGTTAGAGAAAATTTCAACATTAGATTTTCTTCATTGATTATTTACTTACAATTATATGAAAAACACATCAAACAAAATTAATCTTGAAACAACTTGCTCAAACGTGTCAACCCGTGGCCATGACTGCAAATTGATATTACATTACCAACAAGTGCTATAAGAACCTCACACAAAAGATAACCTAATAAGAATATAGGAAGCAGCCGAACAACATTTTTTAGAATGAAACAAGTAATGTCATATACTTTCGTATTTGGAATTAATGAGGGAAAAGAACTTGACTATGCACTATTATGGTGCAACTGAGACAACAAGCTAAAAACAAAAATGGAGAGAACGTAGGATTACCCGAACGACAAAATCTTATTGAATCCCTCAAAATCCTATCAAACTATTCATAATAATGTATACTTCGGAAACGGGATACACTACCTCACTTTTTTAAGAAAAACATAAATTTCGCTTTGACCAAGGAGATGTCAAATTCCTCTCAGAGATTACAGCAGCGATACTCAACCTGCGGCCCGCCAAGTTTTATGTGCGGCCCTAAACACATCTTTTATCAGGAACATGATTTTAAAAAATCTGGCATTCTAAATTTCGAATATCTTGAGATTAGTTTCAACTTTGACGTACCAGATAGTCACACCGAAGGGGATTTTCATTATGGTCCACATCAGATCTGGTATAAAAGTGTTACTATTGCACACGCTAGATTTATTCCTAAAAAACAAATATTGTGGCAACACATATTTGTTTGACAGCTCCAAAGTTGAACGCGTGCACAGCTAAATAGCGTGCAAAAAGTGACTATTTTTCACTACCAAACGCTATCGTACTTTCACTTTGTATGGAAAATGACAGATAAACACTACGCTACAAGACGCTATTCGTGTCAGTGAACGCACCCAGTGTTGTGGCTTTATTGCAAGTAAACATTACGCGGAACACGGATACAACAGCATTTTTTGCTGTCTTAAAAAGTATTGTTTTGTTTTAATTTAATTACTCATAATGGCGGGAGTGTCTTCAAAAAGCAATCGAAAAATGTCTGACGAAAAAGAGTGTTTTAAGACAAATGGCCAGAAGAATATTTCGTTGTTGCAAATAAACAGTTCGACCACATCCTTGATCTGTCGTGAGAGTGTTAAATATAACATTCTTCGTCATTATACCACGAAGCACAAAACATTTAATGATACTTTTCCTCATGGCTCTTTAATAAGACGTGAAAAGTTAGCATTCTTCAAGAAGTCCTTACAAAATCAACAAAATATTATATCAATGGCGGTATCACATGATGCAGCGTCGTATGAAATTTGTTATATACTTGTTATATACTTGTTATATATGAAACCATTTACTGACGCAGAGTTTGTGAAAGAAGGTTTCCTCAGTGTTTCCAACGTATTATTTGATAAATTTAGCAAAAAAAAAACAAATAATATCTCAGATCAAAAGTATGCAGCTCTCTGATTCTACCTTTGTTAGACGCATTGAAGAACTTGCAAAACACATATTTAATCCCGTTATAGAAGATATGAAAATTACAAACATTTTAGTTTGGCTTTTGATTCTAGCACCGATATTTCAGCAACATTACAATGTTCCGTTTTTGTGAGATATTGTACCGGAAAAATTCAATTCGTGAAGATTTTTTGAAATTTCTTCCTATGAAAAATAAAACCAGAGGCACGGACTATCTCTATACTATTAGTATCTACATTTCTAGAAAACAATGATATTGATATTAAAAAATTGGTATGTGTATGCACGGATGGATGACCTTCAATGATCGGATCCGAAAAAGGATTTGTTACTTTATTGAAAAAGAAATATAATTTAACAAATCTCTTATCTTTTTACTGTATCATACACCAAGAGAACTTAGCAGCACGTATCTCCATTGCCGAAATAGACGCCGTTATGAAAACTGCAATAAGTATAGTAAATTATATTAGAGAAAGCGAGAAAGAACTGAACGACAGGAAATTTAAAAGTCTTTTGGAAGATCTAAACAGCAACTATAGTGACGTTCTTTTACATACCTCGGTGAGATGGCTAAGCCGAGGGATTTTATTCTTTGAGGCATGAAATTATTTTGTTTTTACAGCAAAATAAAAAAAATTTACAGCGAACTTAATATCTAATGATTGATGGTGGTGTCTTTTAGCTTTTCTGTGTGACATCACAGAAAAATGAACTCAATCGTGGCTTACAGGGCAAAAATAAAATCATTTCGTTGATGGCGAACAAAGTATTTGCTTTTGAAGAGAAATTAAACATCTACCACGAAGAAATAGACAACTAAGTAGTATTGCATAACATTCCAACTGTAACAAAAGCTAAACAAGATATGCCATGTTTCTGAAGAAAACTATACGATATTTTTAAATTATTTAGCTGCCTTAGCTAAGGAATCAAGAACATATTTCAGGACTTACTTTGCTACTATCACACAATTAGCTGCACTGGGATATGATTATGCAGAGCTTTTTGATGAATTTATCGAATTTAAGAACCATACTAATCTGTCAAGAGCTATATTTGAAGAAAAAAGAGAGGTAAGGAGTACATCGATTTTTGGAAATTAGTTCCTGAAAAATATAAGACTGTACAAAATTGTGCCTTCCTGCTCCTCACATTCTTTGCATCAACATATCTTTGTGAATCATCGTATTCCAAAATGAAATAGGTATGCAAAAAATGTATGCAGGAATCAATTTACTGACTCTCACCTTGATGACGTATTGAAGGTAGCATGCAGCAATTAACCCGATTTGTCTAAAATTGTTGAAAATTTATCTTAATCTCAAAAAACACACTAATTTCGAAATAAACGCTTGGATACACGTCACCGCAGACAAGAAATACCAACATATCGACGGTAGTAGTACTACTAAGAAAGTGATGTATGAGAAGAGCTCATAGCAAACCTCAATAACTCACCGATCTCGGCTAAATATATCATGGGTACGAACCAAATAATTTTTTCAATAGAGGCAAAAATTGAATTTTTTCTTAGAATTGAAATCGACCATATTCAGAATTCGTGTGCATTGATGGCTGTAGACGGTCCGAACAAATTCTGTCTGCTGTCTTGCTTAATGTTTTCAATATCTTGCACTATATACCATGTTTCATAATTGGTGCACCTAGCTCAAGGGTTTGTAGCTGAGGTGGAGACAAGCAAAAAATTATAAGGTGAAGGGGGGAATAAGACGCGTCCTTTCGGCGGTAGGAGGGTTTAAGATTTTTAGTACTTCTTCCATTTTACACCCTGTAACTACCTTGATATACACCCTATCGAGGTATGATTTAGCTCAGATGATAGCAAACCGTCTAAGCTTTCCAATGAATGCCCAATCAGCCTTTCTGTCACCTTTCGTTGGAAGTAGTAGGACGTCAAAGTCAAAAAATTGGGGAAAAAAAATCCTAATTTTTTCAAATTTTAACGATTTTCCCGCCAAAATGCATGATAACTATACAGTCTTATTACAAGATTTAGAAACCCCGGAATGTTACCTTTAATTTGACTAAGCACATGTACTTGCCTAAATGCAACCGTTTTTGAGATATTCCCGTTTTTATTTATGCATAATTTCATTAATTTTGCTAACAACAATAGAAATCGCGCCTAATTTTATGCAAATCCATTCATTTTAATTATGAATCATAGAAAGGGGAATATCTCAAAAACGGTTGCATTTATGCAGGTACATGTGCTTAGTAACATGTGCTAAGGTAACATTCCGGGGTTTCTAAATCTTGTAGGAAGGCTGATTTGGCATTCATTGGAAAGAAAGCTTAGACGGTTTGCTATCATTTTAGATGAATCTTACCTTGATATGGTGTAGGTATATCAAGATAGTTACAGGGTGTAAAGTGGAAGAAGTACTAAAAATCTTAAGCCCCACCACTACCGCCGAAACGACGTGTCTTATCCTCCCCTTCACCTTATAATTTTTTACTTGTCTCCACCTCAGCTATCAAACCCTTGAGCTAGGTGTACCAATTATGAAACACCCTGTATACCTACCATACAACAAGTTTTTTCTCTTAGTTTGAATCCCGATATTTAGGTATTTTCATATTTCACGACTGGCAAGCAGGGAAGCCGAAACCGCTGAGTTCTTGCAATTATTCGTTTTTAGCTGTATACTTACTTACATACGCACTGTCGCTCTTTGCATTCCATGGAGTAAGTCGAAATTTCACTGTGGACTCGCATTTTATCGCCGATTTGCATTTACTTCCTGCTTATCTTTTTACTGGTATGCCGTACATCATTTTCCCTACTCGCAATTTTAATGCGATTTCAATGAAATTTTTGACTCGATAAATACTTTATCATATTTAAAACATTCTGATGTGCGAAACAATATCTTTCGAGTCCATCTCTTTTTAAAATGTGCAATTTACTTAAATACGGAAACCAAAAAATGCAAAATCTAATTTGGTTGTAACGATTAGTGATAACCGCTTAGGCGTATTACCCTAAATATGCGATTTGTATCCATACAAAAAAATGATCCTAAAGTTTGCAACGTTGTTTGCTTATTAAAAGAAGTCTTGCATTAATTATTGTTTACCTCCGTCCCTCACACTCAACTCATCCCGCAATAAGACGACAAACTGAATATGCTCGGTTTCAATTCTAAGAAAGAAATCAATTCTTTCCTACATTGAAAACAATTTATAAAGACGGCAATGACGTAGACCTACGCTCATAAAAATTTTTAACTAACAAGCCTAAGCAACCAAATCAATCCAACTTCCACGAAGCCGAGACTACCCAGACACAATATTCTTCAGCCAGCCATTCTTCCACACGAATTCTGAAGAAATTTGGTCGATTTAAATTCGAAGAAAAAATTCAATTTTTGCCTCTATTGAAAAAATTGTTGGTTCGTACCCATGATATATTTAGCCGAGATCAGTGAGTTATTGAGGTTTTCTATGAGCTCTTCTCATACATCACTTTTTTAGTACTACCGTCGATATCTGGGTATTTCTTGTCTGTGACGTTACATTTGAGTTTTACTTTTTTCACTATTGTAATTTTTGACGAACAGTGTGCTGATAAGCGATATGTACTATTATTGTTCTGTTTTAGCTTATAATTTTTAAAATCTAAAAATTGCTTTCTTAAAAAAGGGGGTTTCATGATTTTTTCGTCCGTCATACCAGTAAGTTGCGACCCGCATAACTTTACAAATGTACGTGTAGTGGCCCGAATAAAAAAAAAGGTTGAATATCATTGGATTACAGCAACAACATGTGACCAAACTCTGTTAATATATTTCATGACAACCGGTTTTCACAAAAGCGCCCCTTATCATTTATTTACGAAAATGAATCATTTGCCATTCTGTTTCGTTGAATACAATCTGCCCTATTAAATTTTTTAACTTTGTTCATAAAAGTTTTAAAGAGAGTTTGATTTTTTTTTTCTTCTTTTTCTTGCCGTGTACATTTTAAATGTAAAACACTCGGAAATCACGCCTGCTTCTTAACTTATTATTAAGTTAACTTTGCTCACACCATACCTTTTGCGAGGATCTTTTAGGAAGGACAAGGTGTAATAAAACGCTTCCTACTTTCTACCTTCTAATTGCCAGCAATTAAATCTTTACCTATGTCTGACGGAAATTTCATCCTTATTCACATTTTATCCTTTCTAGGAATTGCTACTTTTTGTAAACAATTATCATGCAAATGTGTTCGCTCACAGTTCACACCCACGGGAAGACAACAACAAGACTTAACATACCTTTGAATACAGGACGGGCTTTTGGCTCTTTTCACTAATAACATATATAATATGTTTTTACATGTATGTACATCCCAGTTGGAATTCTATTCATTAATTCATTAATGAAGTAATGAAAACATGTAGGTACACTAATATACATTCCAACACCCGTGAATTTTAATACAGAGATGTCATTGAAAGTTTGCGCATCACTAGTTGCCACTTTATTCTTTGATTAATTCATTAAAGTGAATGTGGGGGTAAATTTAAGCATTTCTAATGTCGATTACGATGGGACCAAGTCTGGCAGTGGACCACTATATTTGTTTACACACATTTTATATATACGGAACTGTCAAACGTTATAAATGTTCTATAGAAACAAAATTCTTTCTTAAACTTTATGAAAATTTAGGAATTGTTCGTTTCTACCCGGGTGTGTTGTTTGAAAGGTTTCTTTTATCCTTCTTGGGAAACTAACAAAACAAAAAAATTAAAACGATGTCTCTTTTCATGTTTTTTATTTTTTATTTAAATGGACAACGCTTCGGACCTAGATTTGGTCCATCATCAGGCCATAACTTAAAAAACATTCTAGATACTAAGCACGTCAAAATAAATACAGTGACTCAAACAACTGTTGCAATGATTCATACAGTTGTTTGAGTGTGAGCAGGAACATATTAATTATATACTGCACAATTCAAGTAAGGCTTATATTATTATCCAACAAAGATAAAAAAATAAATTATTTAGTTTTTCTTCAGCGCTTACGTTGTCAACAGTGTTTTTCACAATATGAGGTAGACGTCTTAGGAAAAGGAAAAGGAAGTGCTTTTTTTTGCCGATAAAGGCATAGTACTTGGGAAATTGCTGTAAAAGTAGGTTTGCATTATTCTCCTATAAGTAGAATTTGCAAAAAGAGACGTCCGGCACGTGAGAAGAGTCTTGGTGGGCGAAAAGCGCTTATTAGCCCCGAATCGCGTCGCAGAATAACGCGAGTTGTTCGAAGTGGTACCACGGATAATTCCGTCCAGGTTCACCATCATCTTGTCACGACAGCAAATTTCACAGGTTGCGTGCAAACCGTTAGAAACGCACTCCGAAAAAGTGGCAATAGAGGTTTTGTTAAACGAAAAACACCTGCCCTCAGAAAATCCAACATGAAAAGCCGTTTAGAATTTGCTCGTAGATACAAGGACTGGAACTTTGATGACTGGAGTAACATTATTTTTAGTGATGAGTCCAAAATTAATAGAATGGGATTAGATGGCCGGCAGTGGGTGTGGAGGAAGCCAGGTGAATCGCTTCATGAACGTTGCATTAAAAAAACTATAAAGTTCGGTGGCGGTAATATCATGATCTGGGGCTGCATAATGGGCACAAAATTAGGAAAGCTTCATCTAATATCCGGTAGAATGACGGCTGAGGATTACATTAACATCCTTATCACTGCCTTTTTGGAGAGTTTGGATATTTTCGGAGCTGATAAAAGTTCCATTATATTTCAGCAGGACAATGATCCTAAGCATTGCGATCGAAAAACAATGGAATGGTTTGAAACCAATAATGTAATGGTCCTTGACTGGCCATCGCAATCTCCAGACCTCAATATTATAGAACATGTCTGGGGTTTGATCAAACGAAAATTAAATCACTTCCCGATTAAGCCCAAGAATAACAATGAACTTTGGTTACGGGCAAAAACAGTTTGGGAAGCCATTAAAGAAGAAGAAATAGAGCCTATCTTTAATAGCTTACCACAAAGAATTAGTGATGTAATTAAAGCTAAAGGAGGCCATACAAAATACTAACGAAAGGTCGCAATATTTGAAACCCAATGTTTAACCCAAAAAACTGTTGCAATAAGATTAATGTGAAAATGATTTTTTTTTTGTTATTATGGAGTAAAACATTTTAAGTTTCTGTTTATTTTAAGGAGTGTGCAGTATAAGGAATTTAGTGTAATTAAAATAACTATTGATTCTTACATGGAATGCGTTTTATTTTTGAAATTATGGTAAAATGCCAAATATTGCAACAGTTGTTTGAGTCACTGTAAATGAATAGATGAGAATAGGAAATTAATAGTCACAATTAATAATTATAACAATGATAAAAACGATAAAAAACGATAAAGAACCAATAAACTAAAAGACAATGAAAGTATCACAAGGAGTAATTTATAGATATAATTTATAACTTCATGCAAATAACCCAAATAAAATCTTTTTATTCACTTAACTCAAAAATTTCACAAATAATCTTTTCAGTACACTTTGCCAGAGTAGATGACAATTGAACTTGAATTTTGTAACACCAAGAAAAAATCTAGTGCAAATTAAGGGAAGTTCAGTGCAAACCTGATGTTGCACTTCTGCCATAAAAATTGTCCAATCGAACATTTTCAGTGCTGCACTGAAATCCCATCGAAATCGACATAAGCCATCCATAAATAATGCTAATAAGTAATGTGAAAAAAAGTTTCATTGGAGCATTATGCCTATGACATACATTGGGTATCTATGTATATCTAAATATTCATATTAAGATATTCCGAATATCTAGATATTAAAGGAACCTTGATAGACATAAAAGGGGCATTGATGTGACAAACCGTACTTTGGCATTTCAAGTCAGTTGACAGATTTTTAAGCGTAAACAATTTGGAAATAGAAGTGACAAATATATTAGCTTTAATGGAGGCTAAACCGCAGAAATTAATTGTAAATATGATATACGATGAATTCAACATTTGGAACGAAAAAAATGCGTTATTTTGTGATAAGATCCTGGTTGAGGTGCAAAATGTATCGGCGGATGTGGTGTCCCAATTCACAATTTTGTGTGAAACAAAGAAAAATGTGGTCGGAGGTTTTTTTTGTTTTTAATTATTTTTCCCAGATAGTGAACGAACATTTTGGTCCTTTCGACTCCATTTTGACCAAAAATGTTTGGAGGTTATTTTTCTTCTTTTTCGTTTTCTTGAGAAAGCAGGGACATATTTTTGCTTAATTTCACACATTATTATGAACAACTAGATGACGCTGTGCAACGTAAAAAGGTCCGATGATGTGGGTATACCCAGTAAATTTTTTAGGATATTGATATCTAGTCTATACCGACTAGTTTTCTGGATATATTGGGAGCATTTCATGACAAACATGAAGTATAAACGGAGTATTTCGAATATTATCATAGATATCGATAAAACAGGCTGTCATAAGCATTACTAATCTACTATCTATGAATTCTTTGTATTATAATTATACATTTCATGACGAACGAATAATGACTGGCTTAAGCCATGCACTAGAATGAATAGAACTCGTTAACCTTTTTGTTTATTTCTGTAAATTTTTTTATCTAAGTTTTCAATTTAGACAATTAAACTATCCTAATCTATTTGATTTGAATGATTTTGATAAAGCTAGTTCAGATGGAATCTTTTAAAGCTAAAATCTTTTGTTAAAATTGTGTACGAAAACTACATAAAAAAGAGTTTTTTTGATTAAACACTTTTTCACTACACACTTAAATGTGAACCTGCTTTCGCTTAAGCGCAACTGAATATAATCCCATCGACCGGCAACTGGTGTCCGCATCTTTACAAATCTGACAGCTTCGCTCAGAGATAAATAAATATGAATAAATAATTTCTTGTTATTTCATCATTCTCACACTGTTAAAGCAATCGGGATTACATTACTATTACCATGTCATCGATAAAATAGATGTGGCGTATTCTTAGATGAAATAACCCATGACCGTCGTGTTCACTAATCCTTTGATTTCCTACTGGGATCATTTTGTAGACACATGGATACGTACAATCGTACATAGTAGGTATATATGTGCTAATCTGATTATAAAGCTTACCAAGAATAAAAATTACCTCATTGTATTCCGCTGAATATCGGAATTTCCGAATTGAACGAAAATCGTAAATTTAATAGTCTCAATAATTTGGTTTGAGATAGACAAAAGAAAATCAATTGCAGAGATAATATTTATGTAATTTATTCTGCAAATGAATTGCACGTGCTTCACCTCATAAACGCTTATTTTAAATGTACAGAAATCTGCAGGTAACTTCATATTTATCAAGTTCTTAAGAAAAACACGTAATATTGCTTTCATAAGCTTTGCTTCAAAATTATTTATAGTTGAAACAAAATATTATGGTCGGTTATTAGAGATGTGTCCATGCAAGATATCCTGAAATGACAAGCCATGAAGTGAGTCTCGAAAAGAGAGTAGCGGGCCGGTAAGCGGATGATATCACACATATTCTTGCCTTATCTTACTTGTTCATATAAAAGTAGCTTGTATTTTGTTCAAACACTATAATTTTCATAAATTTGTTCTACATGCTATTGTTTTTTTTTAAGACCATTAGAAAGAAAACATATTTGACTTTAATTTGTTTTAACTTCATTTTTCAGTGGGAGCGATAGCTTTAGGCTTTAAGCCTTCTTTCAGATGAAATCACAGTTCTTCCTCTATGATGAGTGTAACAAAAACAGTGAGAGTGAGCTCTTACTTCTTGGTTCCTGCCAAAACCCCTCGAGAAGTACTTCCCAAGCCATGTAACAGATTCCCTCACGACCACAAGAGAGCCCCAACTGAATCTTAAATATTCTAAAATATTTGCAGTGTTCTTATGTAAAACTGATAAAAGTTTGATTTGAATAGCACCTCCGCCTTAAACTACTATTCGTACAGAAAAGTGGTGTTCCAATAATCTTAAGCTTGCTTTCTTATCTTCCGAACCGAAATAAAATGTTTATATCTTTCCTAACAAAATTATTTTAAAAAAATGTATCTGAACCCAATGACTATGATTCCTCAAACAAAAACTCTGAGCTGAGTAATCATTGTAATGGTGCTGTGCCGTCATAGCATGCCGTGGGCTGATGATATCGAATGTAGCTGGCCTACAGATTTGGACTCCGGCTGCACATACACACATGCAATTATCACTCAGCTGAGATGTATTGAGCGTAAAATGGTAAGGTTACTTGTAATCAAAATTTTATATAATTATGTTAAGTAAGGTATATAGTCAGTGAAACCTTTGGGAAGGTAAGGAACCAAGCTTTAAATTATTGGAAATCTATTTTCCTGTATGGATAGTAGTTTAAGCTCTATAGCATATATAAAGTCAATGTTTGGCACTTTTCCGTAAGTATCAATATAGAACATTCTAGAGGGGACTTCCAGCGCACATATATAGATTTCTGTTTCATGCCTTGGGAAGTTATCGAGGGCTTTGCTCCGGTTGTCTAATGCCTTTTAATGTGTTAGTGTCATCGCCGACCTAATATATAGCTTGTATTATATTCCGGAAGCTACTCCACAACTCTCGAGAATAGTTCCCGAGCCATGAAACAGAAATCTATATGTGTGCGTTGGCAGTCCGGTTCTCTAAAATGTTCTATATTGATACTTATGGAAAAATACCAAACATTGACTTTATATGTGCTATAGAGCCTAAACTATAATCCATACAGGAAAATAGTCTTCTAGTAATTTAAAGCTTGGTTCCTTACCTTCCCAAAGGCTTCACTGACTATACGGGGTGTTTCCCCTTAGGAGGTCCATAGAGCGGGAGGTGATAGTACTCACCTAGACGAACCAAAAATTGTATGGCAGGGGGGGGGGCAATATCAACCGTTTAGGAGTTGCAGGGTGATTCATAAAAAAAGCTAGGTTTTCACAAAACACCCTGTATATTAAAAACTACAGGGCGTATGGTCACAGTTAAGGGCGCACTGTATGCAGAACTTCATGGCCTTTCCAACGACACCTCAACCAGCCCCGTACCCATCTCCCCTCAGAAGTTATGAAGGTCTAAACTAAAAATTTCGGATTTTCTTTCCTTTTTTTTACTTTGACCTCTATTATTTTTGCAAAAAGGTCGTTAACATAACTTTTTTTTAATAAAAACTGTAAACTGCAGACTCTCCTCTTTAAGTTGACCTATTACACCCAATGTGCTATCTGAAGCCCTTTAAGAGTTATTAGCTCTAAACCTATTCTCAAACCTATTTTCAAAAAATATCGTCTTTTTTCGGTGTGACCTGAATAGGTTATGAGTTAATAACTTTTTAACGGCTACAGTTAACACATAGGATGTAATAGGTCAACTTAAAGAGGAGAGTCTGCAGCTTACAGTTTTTATAAAAACAAGTTATGTTAACGACCTTTTTGCAAAAATAATAGAGGTCAAAGTAAAAAAAAAGGAAAGAAAATCGGAAATTTTTAGTTTAGACCTTCATAACTTCTGAGGGGAGATGGGTACGGGGCTGGTTGAGGTGTCGTTGGAAAGGCCATGAAGTTCTGCATACAGTGCGCCCTTAACTGTGACCATACGCCCTGTAGTTTTTAATATACAGGGTGTTTTGTGAAAACCTAGCTTTTTTTATGAATCACCCTGTAACTCCTAAACGGTTGATATTGCCCCCCCCCCTGCCATACAATTTTTGGTTCGTCTAGGTGAGTACTATCAGCTCACGCTCTATGGACCTCCTAAGGGGAAACACCCTGTATATGTACCTTACTTAACAAAATTATAAAATAGTTTTGATTTGATTACAAAGTAACCTTACCATTTTACGCTCAATAACTCTCAGCTGAGTGATTATTGAGGAATCGTAGTCATGTCATGTGGTTCAAATACTTTTTTCTCAATAATTTAGTTAGGAAAGGTACAGAAATTTTTTTTCGGTTCGGAAGATAAGAAAGCAAGCCTAAGATTATCAGAACACCACTTTTCTCTATGAATAGTATGTTTGTTCGATGAAAACACCGTGTAAATTTTCCCTACAATTTTCCCGGGGTTTTGTACCCTCATCGAACAAGTTTTTAAAACACCGGGTAAATCCATTGAATAAATAACTAATAAGGAAGCGGGGTATCGTGCGAATACAGTGTACGTGTTTAAGCATTTCAATGACAGTGTGACCTATGGTCGGGTGGGAGAAATGACAAGAGGGCGTCGTTGATATTTTGTGTCAGTTCAATATTCTGACATTTCATAATTTTGAAAATATATTCAATGATTTGAATTCGCAATATTGCGAAAAATAAAGAATTAAACGTGTTTTTTACGTAATAGTAGTGTGAAATAAGTGCGGAATATTTCTTTTGTGAACGACATTTTGTGTAATAGAGACTCCGGAGTCCTAAATTAGCATAATGAAGTGCGCTGTGCTGTGCTGCAGGAACAAACGGCGTTATTGTCGTGGAAAAGCATTCTTCAAGTAAGCTTAATAGCTTTACTTATTAATTATATTGTTTTAAACAAAATAAAAGTGAAATATCTGTAAAAATAAAGAGTCATGGCAAAAGATTTAACATTTTACCAATGCCGGTTTATTTGTTTACAATTGAATTGTCATTGGTAGATAAATTATTCCAGTCATACAAAGGCAACGCCAAGAAATATTGCCTGAAAATAAGGGGGAGCTAAAAATTTGTTTATTTTACATAGGAATTTGGATTATAAAAAATGTTCCCCTTCAAAATTGCACGATTCCACTACTGCCATGACGAAACGAATACAAACAGAGCACACTAATACATTTCGCCGAGATGCTTACGTTTTCACCCGATATGCCGTTTCCTTATTAGTTATTTATTCAATGGGTAAATCTAGCGTAATGACATTTCTCTGACAGTTCTCCTGAGTATAATTACTTGTAAAAAGTCATTTATAAAATGGGTGAAGACAAATAAAATGTGCTCTAACTATTTATCTCTTTCTTTTCTTCTTATTTTTGCTCAAGAAGTAATTTATATGCCCCAATCAGCAACAAATTGCAAGTGACAAATGTCAAACCATTACCCCAAGAAATTTTTAGTGTAGGCTTGGGGTAGCCCAGGTTTTTCAAAAAACAAGATAGTCTAGCCCGGTGTAGCCCTAGGTTTACCCGGGGTTTTCATCAAACAGACCTAGTAGTTTAGAGCTTTTGTCAGTTTTACATAAGAACACTGCAAATATTTTAGAATGTTAGGACTCCGTTGGGGCTCTGATGTGGTAGTGGGGGAGTCTGTTTCATGGCATGTGAGGTATTCTCGAGGGTTTTGGCTACGCCCTTTGTCATACATACATATTCAGCAATTCTACACGACATTTTCGTTCGCTTTTCTTCCCTATTGGTGTGGAGGGAAGAGAAGAGCCGGGATATGACATTCTTTGGCGGTGGTTACACCGAGTCGCAGAAAAGAATTCACTAAAAGTTTGTCATTCCGTTTGTAACATCTAGAAATAATGATGCAATTGAATTGGACGATTTTCGCATGTCCGTCCTCACAATAACTCAAGAACACGTTGACTTAGACAGCTGAAATTTTGTACCCGGGCTTTCTACAAAAAAAGTAAATTTCGAAAATGGGACCATTCGGGCATCACCTATGTAGGGTTGCCATACGAAAGTTTTGCTTTTTGGACACTGCCGAAGAACGCGTCGACGTAGAAAGCTGAAATTTGGTACACATGTTGTTTTCATAGCAATACTAAATAAAAATTTTAAAAATGGACTAAATCGGGCAGCCCCTTGCCGTTGCCATATAAGAATAAGGCCCAGTGTGATTGGTCATTTTAAACTGAAGGCTTTGAAATTTCAAGTGATATGCACTTCTTTATTTATTTGTACAGTAATTTCCCCCTCATCATACTATCTACTATGATAATACATATAGCAGCAAACATTCTCTAGAACTTAAAATGTAGTTAAAAGTTTAAATTTATCAGTAGCAGAAGTTTACATTGTTTTTGCATTGACATTGATTGAGATTAAATATAAAAGTGACATATTAAAAAATTTTCTTTACGTTCTATTGATAATAGAGGAAAGGTTGAGGGTTATGGAAAAGTTTTAGTTGGTCAATTCCTAAGTAGGAAGTTTAGCTTGTCAGAAACATATGGATAGTTCATATGAGCTTCATCTTCAGTATTGCGTGAGCCCGAGCTATTCGTCATATCCTTGTGAAATTTAAAATGTTCGAACAAGTTGTTTTAAATACTTTTTACACCACAACCGGATTTGAGACAAGTACTTTTAATGTGCTTTTGTTTTGCTTGTTTTCGAACTTAGTATTGTTGGTGTTTGGTGTCACATAGTTAATACAGCATTATTACTAAAAAATCATGTTTACACGACTTAGGACTTGGGAGAAAGTAGCTGCAAAATCGAAGAATAACATATTAAATACTATTGATGAAGTTCTGGGTGTTTTAATGAGTGCCCAAGCACAAAATTCCTGAGTCAACCTGACAGATAGCTAAAAAATCTAAAGCTACTATTATCGCAATGGTATGGGTAAAATTCTATCTTCACACAAGATAAGAAGTAAAGATCAAGGAATTTTTAAAAATTATGAACTCAAGATTGTTTGGATTGATTACAAAGGACTTTCCACAAGGGCCTTTGAGCTGGCTGAGATAAACGGGCTCATGCATAATTTTGATAGTGAGGAAGGCAAAGGCAGGTTCAAGAATTGTATGTACTACACTTTATCACTGAGTCAAAGTTCGGCAAAGCCATGGATTTTAATAATCCGGCGATGGAAATTTTTTTTTTAATTTCTGTGAGCTTATGGATCAATATGATTTTACTCTAGACAAAATTTTTAATGTTGATGAAACGAGAATATTGAGCGTTCCCAAAAGCCAATCAAAAATTATTGCTTAAGTGGGGTTGTCGTCAAATCGGTGAGGTGAGGTATAACTGTTCAAATTTGTTTTTTCACTGCAGCTCATTTTAAGTAACTTTTAAAGATATTTCAGGGACAGAAAGAGTAAACCATTAAAGTGGGTGGATGCGGGCGTAAATATTTTTCCAAATATATTAAATCATTTGTCGATGAACTGGTACTTTTGATATATTAAAAACTTGAAAGCAATTGATTGGGCGCTGTGAAATGGTATTGTCATGAAGGTTATGGTTTTCCACACACATGAGCTGTGCTATTTTGTGTACCTTGTTCTAGAACTCCCATATACCGAAGAGAGCAAATTGTTCTGTCGATTGAAGCGAACTTTTGCACTGTTCACTTCATTTAAATCTTTCTATGAAAATGTATGAGGCGTTCTTTTGTGTATCTTTTGTTCTGCTCTGTTCTGCGGACACAAAAGAACACAGCTATAATTTACAATCTTGTGAAGAAAACTTCATGGGAACACCAAGTGCATATTACAGCAAAGAAATTAAAATTTGGCTTCATAATAATCGAGATCAGGTTTGTTACTCAATAACAAACAGCTGCTACTTTTCAAATTTCCATTGCCAGGATGGCAGATATCAGAAATTTACCCAATACATGAATACATAATGAAATTCTCACGCTACGTCCTATCCAGTATGGAATGGCCTTCCGATTTCGGCTACGGAATTTGTAACTGTTCAAAAACACGAACTCTGTCAAGATTTTAAGGCCTATTAGCCTCTTCTCGACCGGCGGCCTTATTGTTGAATTCGATCGATCAGAATAAAAACTATAGAGATTAAGGAAAATTGAAACAAAGTTCTCCGAAAGCTGATTGCAAAAGTCCACAAAACAATCGTCTGCTTACTTCTTCACCGACCATTTTGTGGATTTATGCTATTCGATTTCTAGGAATTTTCCTTCATTCCTGGTTTCCTTTCATTCTGATCGAATCGAGTTCTGGAATAAGGATCATCCGGGTTGCAAGACTGGATTTCTCTTATTCCAAAGGCGAATAGGATGAAGATTTCAAGGAAAAGATGAAAAACAAGGGTTGTAAATTCCACGTCATATAAAACAGAACTCCTGGATGTTTTCGCAAAGAGTGAAGAGGTGAATGCTCGGACGCTTTTTATAATTAACACCAGAGACGGTCAAAATCATTCTGAAGTAAATTTTAGCACAAAGAAGATCTTGGATTCAAATAAAAACTGTAGTAGACCTTGCCCGAAATGCTTTTTCTATTGCAGGGACTTTGGATTGGATCTCTTTCTTCATCCTATAGAAGAAATATATGAGATGCAATTGTTGTTAGGTACGAATATTTCGAATGGAACATACCTATAAAGTAGCAGAAAAGAAGAACTTTTTTAGAGAATTAGTTCATAATGATATATTTTGTGAGCACATTTTCAATAGTATTGAACGAACAAAAACCATCCCGCTATATCTATGAACGTATATTATGCAATTATTTTTTTCAATATTTTTTCCTACATAGTTAGGTAGTTTAAGAATAGAATACATTCCGAATACACCGCCAGAATAAAGAAACATTAAATAGAATAAACAGAATATTCGGAAGGAGTTAATAAACCCCATTTTGGATATTCCAAATGTTTGGGAAAATCTCCGACAGGGCATTAATATTTCCAGTAAGTTAAGCTGGACAGATCACATCCTCTCTGTTGCCAAAGGGGTATCGAAATGTCTGGGCTTTCTGAAAAGGTGTAAGAAATATTTCACAATTCCCATATCTGGGCTGAAGCTGATCGCACAGCCTTAGCTTCATTGAGATACTGTCCAAAAACGAGCCTTCAAGCTCATTATTGATGTGGCACCGCCGCTATGTTGGATGCATTTCACTTCTTTATCGCTACATGCATGATCAATGTTCTGGAGAAATATCTAGTCAGATCCATTGTAAATTAATTCCTACGCGCGACTCCCACGCCGCGGACATCCTTTCACCCTTCAAATACTTTCGGTCGTACAGTACAATTTCGTGATGTTTTTTTCCCTGAACTGTGCGAATGTGGAACAAGCTGCTATCTTCCTGCTTTCCTCTGGCTTATAATCAGCGAAGGTTCAAGAGTGGCATATATCCCACCGCCACTCCCCTCATGTCCGCTATTCCTTTTCTTATATCTTTCCTGTCATGCTGCGGTTTGAGTCATAGGGTGTCCCCTGAACTTTTGGCTTATTCATATAAAAAAATTCATTTCAATACTTGACATATAACATGAATGTGCAGTAGGTATTAGAATCCACTTTTTTTTTCTACCATCGACTGGGGTCTTATGAAAGCAACATAGGTAGATCTCAAGGAGGAGTATTTTCATGACTTTATGTGCGATAAATGTATAAAGGGGAAAGAACTATTTACATTCGGTGTTGCTCCATACTGCGTACGGTCATACGCATACCCGAACTACGAGAGCAGATCTTTTTTTTTTAATTTTGGACTGAATTGTTTTCTAAAAAAATACTTACTTCATAAGCTCTGACACAAATATAAAAAAGGATATTAGAAAAATAAATATAAATACACCTACCAATTTTTCATAGTGGCCACCCTTAGCCTTAACACAAGCCCTCAAACAACGAGGCCAATCATCTATTGAATCACGGATGGTTTCTAACCTTAAATTCGCCACAGCTTTTATCAGCACGCTTCAAGCTTTCTAAGTTCCTGGTGCGGGGCGAGCAGACTTTTCCTCTAAAACGCTCCATATTTTACATATAATCTAGTGGGTTCAGGTCCGGGCTTTCTGACGGGCAATCTTCATAAGCAATAAATACCGGAACATTCGTTTGTGACCATGCCTGAGTGGATCTGGTTTTATGAGCAGGAGCTGAATCCTGTTGGTAGACCCAGTGTTGTTGGTTGAACATTGTTCCACTTACAGACTTCACTACGTTTTCCAGGATGGTGTCGTGATAAACTTTGGCACCAGTTTTAACACCTTTTCCACAAAATTGAATCTTTGTTGCAGCAAGATAAGACAATCCTAGCCAAACGATTTCAGAAATAAGATGGTGCCCACGCTGAATACATTGAATCGCTTCTTCCGCTTCTTTACTGATATGTGCGTAAACTCTACTATTTCGCCTATTTATTTTTTCCTCGATGATAAAAATTTTCTCAGCAGTGAAAAGGATGTCCCGGTGATCCTTCTACGATAAGCTTTTAACTTAAGGTCCTCGGATATATTTCTTGACATGCTTATCTTTCTTATCTTCATCTACTGAGCCATTACTTTTTGTCGTCGAATCGGATTTCTGCGAATTCGGACCTTTACTGCATTTATGGCGGCTGTTGTCCGAACGTGGTCGACCGGATCTTGTTCGGTTATCAGGTGAGCTTACTTCATTGTACTGTTTTATGGTTCGCTAAATAAAACTACGTGTCAAATTAAGTTGCTCGAACAATTTAAAAATGCAGAGTTTATTGCACATGTGCAACACATTTAGTGCAATCCGTTTTTTCTTTACCGTCCATTCATTCAATTTTAATGTATAAAGAAAACTGAACTAAATTTTATGTGGTGGTCCTAATTCATTGGTGGAATCTAAAAATCGGTGCTGCCACTTGTTCTAGAATATATGTGTCAAAATTTCATTGTTTAAGACATGTGTCAGAACTTATGATATGACTAGGTACATATAGTATTTAAATTAACAACAAATGTGACTTTCTTAGTTTTTCTATAATCGAATATCTCTTAAGTAGTCGGCTTTCCCCCACCTCACTTTCTGTTTTCGTACATGATTTTTCAGTGATGTCAGGTCAGGTCTAGGTATTAGCTATATGGGTCTAGGCTTTCCAGAAAAATATTTTGTTACTTAATTGGAATGAATAAATATTTCATACATACTACATATACATACATAGATAATTATGTGTATCACTATAGCACTGGTCCAGACCTTATTTAACGGTTGACTAATTCCATCAAATTGTATAGATCTGCACAAAAATCATTGATGCGCGTAAATTCCTTCATCAAACATTATCTTCAGATTTCAATTATCTTATCGCTATTAAACATAATTTTTTTATTTTCCTGGAAAACATAATTAGTTTTAGGACGTGAACTTAGTATGTATGTATGTATAGAATGAAAATGGTTTTGATATTTAAACAATTAAACGACACGCTACAAATAAGATTAAAAGATAAAATAGAAAACCTGAATAAGTTTACTTTTTTAATTAGTATAGGTACATACATATGTATACGTGCATATATGTATGTACAGATCTATGTATAAAACTCTTTAAATTTCAAGTTTCATATGTGGTCTTCTGCGCTTGTTACAATGAAAAATTACAAACACGTGAACTGAATATTCTTAATATATTTAGAAATGGGGTTTGTCTCAATCTTTAACACGTGAGTGTAACATAATAATGCAATTGGTTGGTGGTAAACAGCAGTTACAGAATTGAAATGCTTGTAATAGTTACTTTTTCATTTTGATAATAACAAAAATTTTCCTTTCATAAAGCCAGAATTTAATCGATAACGAATTACATACATATGTAGATATATGTTGCACAGGGCTCTTCGGTTCTTATGAAACTCCCTTAATTTACGGCAAGTAAGTATACATATATTATGTATGTATGCATGTATAGGTGAGCGTTTTGCATAGAAGTTATAAAACATGTTTTAGTGTAAACAATCGATAACGCGGCTTCATGATAAGATTGTGTTTTCCTTATCTTTCTATATTAGTTTGTTTTCATTTGACGTCTTGAACTGTGTTGACGATAACAAAGAGCCGAATAAAAATTTTTATTGCAAAGTACGACGATTTTCACTCTTCGAGCAACAGAAGAAAATTAAATTAAATTTTTTTTCGCCACTATAATTTTTTAACCCACATGAACATCTTTTACGATGATAAGAGAGAGGGAGACTTAGAGAGAGAAAGAAAGAGAGTAGAGGCACTACAGAGAGCAGGGCACTCATCAAAGTGGTTATAATGTGATGTCTGGCTCTATGTGCTACCGTTTCTCGTTATGGATGATCTCTTGATTATACTCACCTTGAAACGATCCTCCGTGTTTTTTTTTATTTATTAATAATGTGCTGAATTTGATATAATATTTTACTCATTCGAAGATTGTTATATGCTAGATGAAATCTATAGGGTATACTAAGTTTGTCATTCCGGCCGTCTGCCCGTCCGCACGGACGACCCCTACTTGGTGTTGCCATATAAAATTTAGGATTTTTTCATATACTGTGAAAACGATCAGTCTAGACGGTTTTTACTTTCCGACGAACCGTTTTAGAAATATATGCGAAAAACCACTTCAAAGAGCATACTTGCACAGAGAGGTGACCATACAAAATTACATACGGGCATTCATTTAGGGGGGTATCATAAGAATTGGTCTTAAATCAATTCTAGCTTTCCTACTTTTAATTAAATAATGTAAAATGTTTGATCCTTTATTCCAAAAATGGCAAGGATTCGTTGGTAGTGAATTTCAGTGTAGCGACTTAGCTAATAATATCTAAGTAGGTAGTTGATGATGATTAAGCTATATAAAACCAAAGAGTTTGGTTTCGTTTTCAACTCTAGCTTATCCTTTGATAATAATCAACTCGACTCGATTATAAACAAAGTCAATGAATTACCTTATAAAAAAAAACTGTTCTGCGGAATATGTTGGCCTTAACATTGCAAAGTTGTTGATCTTGATTAGTATGCTAAACTCTGTCCCAAAAATAAAGTCAGTACAACTCTTATTGGGCACAACCAAATTACAATATTCCATTCAATATACAGCATTCAAATCTAATACCATTATTGCCAAGCTTATTTGGTTAAATATATCTCTGAACTCTGGTAGGTCCAACATTCTCGTATGCACACGAAATCAATTTAAAAAGAAATTTAATAAACATCTGAGAGATTTAATTCTACATCTATACCTACCTACTCATAGTATTTATTGCGTTTTTTTTTTTTATTAACCCATAAAATTATTGACGAAAGATTCTATTCGAAAAGAATATACAGAACGGTAACAGTAATGAAGAAATTCAGTCAGTTACAACCGTAGTGATTGAAGAATATTTATTTTTCTCCTTCCACCGATTCATTGATTTTTTGAATTAAAATAACATAACCTTTTGTTAAAAGAAAAAAATGCCACTGGACTTTTATCTTTAATTTGATTTAGAATGCTTATATTCGCATTTCAATGGTCAGAGAACTGTAAGTATACTTATTGAAATCTCTATTCATTTCCAAGAAATATTGAATTTTTCCTGAGTTATTTAAGGCATGTTATTTCAATCATATCTATGTAAATTTATGCTACCTGACCATTAAAACGGGATCTCATCCCACTAAAGTGTGTGAAAATTCTTGTCATCCTATTGTAATGATATAATGATCTACTCTTTGGAATTAAAGACTCTACCGCTCAATTTTTTTTTTTAGAAACATCCAACAATCAAATGGCACTGGGTCTAGGAAATAGGGTGTTGAGCGAATTTTATTGATACCCGAGAGAGCCAGAAAGTCGTGTTTTTTCTGCACTGCATCAAATTCATTTCTTACACGTCTTGCTTTAACTGGACTCATAACTAAGAACTAGTATTTGGTTTCCGGGCTATACTTATAAAATTAAGGTTTGATGCAATTGCATATAAGACTCTCCATTTTCATCATTTTCAAAAAAATATTACTATTTTTTAATTTTATTTTTTTTTTATTCAAATTATGTGGAACCTATCGGACAGATTTCTTCGAATATTTCAGGTGATGTTTTCATATTTGTGACACAGTCATGCCATTCAAGCCCAGTTCATAATAAACATTCATTTCCTATCCTAGGCCGTTTTTGAATTTTTATCAAATTTTGCTTTCAACTGGGCGACATTTATATCGTCGATCGAGAATTTGGGGCACCTTCACGAGGTTCGTCCTCTACAGAAAAATTCCCAGTCTGAAACATTTGAAACCACTTTAAAATGAAAACGATGCACTCACTCCATATGCATTTGACATTCGTTTAAAATTTGTACTGGCTGGAAAGTAAAAGAATTGTAGAACAATCCAAATTTTTTTTTAAAGTTTACCCCGGTTTCCCACTAAAATCCATTACAGACAGGCTATTTTTTAAATATCTGGAAACCTCGAAATGTTATACCAATCAATTGGCCCTATACATGTATGACATCGATGTAATCGACAACGTAAAATAATCGCACCTGCCGAATCATCGGTTAATCGCAACTAATTTCAATTTGCGTAATAATTAAATTCTTATTTTTTCTATTTTTGTTTTATTCCCTCAATATCCTTAATTTTTTTAATTTAATAGTTTAGTTTAGAGCAAAAATGTGATCAGAATAGTCCAAAGAATCCATTGGCATACTTCATCCTACTTATTTACAGATTAATGCATTAAACACAATTGCGTCGAATAGATCATCCGACGCTAAAGCAGATTCCTATGTATTACACGTTCCATAAAACGTTTTTAGAGAAAATATTTTCTATGACTGCAATCGTCGTCGACCGCTTTGGTCGTCGAAACTGTATTTAAGGTATAAAGTGGTTTACGGATTATATTTCGATTAAAGAATGTATATGTAGTGAAAAATTCAAAAGAAATGATTTTAATAATTAATTTTTAGGACGGGAACAAAGAAAATTTTAAAATATTGATAAATCTGCCATGAAATTTTTTACTTTTATTGCTCCCGTTGGTCCGAAACTTTTTACAACACGTTCCATCAACAAAAACGGAAGCACTAAATTGTAAATTTGTAATTTCTTCTTTTTGTTATAAACAAACTTGACAGAAAATCTTTGACAATATCTATATAATTTTTTTTCTTTCTCGAAGATCTTACTAAATTAACAAGTGTGGAATTTTTACAAGGCTTCATGTAAAAGAACTGTAACGTCATTACATAAAGATTATGATACAGTACTATTTACTGATTTGTTCCGTTCCAAGGTTGTATGAGCTGCAATCTTCTCTGAAATACTCGGAACATCATAGGCCTACTAACAACTCTAGAGTCTTCCAGACATATGTGCTTGGGGTTTTAAAAACTCGCCATTTTAAGCGACAGTCAGACAGTCATTATCAGAGCGCTCTACTCAACTCTAGGGGTCATTCCATAGGAAAGCGATCACAATATGCACTTTCCAACCGACCATCACCAATTTCGCTCCTCTTTTACTAAAACTTAAGGAAAAGTGAAAAATTCAATTTCCAGAGAAGAAAAGTACATCTCGTTAGAGGTGGGCAACATAGAACACCTTTTGTGCTTTTTAAATTAAACTTTAAACTTTTTGCATAGGTAATATAAAAATATTATAACTTTTGAACGGAAGCAGATGAGATAATTCTTGCTATTTTTTAAAGGCATCCTTTTTATATTTTCCCCAGAAAACTGTATTTACCTCTTCAAAATAAGCTAAAATCATTCCTATGTGATAATTAGAACTAAAGTTTTTATTTTTTTATATGTATAACTCAGCAGATCAAAAATCGGCGAATTTTAAGGATTACAAAGTCCCGTAATTCAGCCAGCAAACATTGCAGGACAGCAAAAAATGTGTTGTATTCTGATCTCATAACTATTTAACTTTCAGCAAAAAAAGAATGAAATTGGTGATGATTGGGTTGAAATCTAATTGAGTTCCTGTGTAATGACCCTATATTAATTCTTTAAGCTGGTGAGACAATATTGCGACTGGCTTGGAACATTGTGAAATCGACATATTGTCATTCTTTATTGGCTTTCAAGGCATAGGAACATAAAGGGAATAGATCTAGCTAGGCAAGATTCGGGTATCCATCTTTTCCAGATGTTACGAAAACAACCATACTTTCTTACAGATTCTACATTCATGTTGGCAGTGTCATTAAGGTAATTACGAGTCATTGGATAATCACGCAGCATGAAACTAAGTTGTTTGCTCCCTTCAATTTAAGCTTCCACAGCTGCAAATAAAGAAATAAAGAGAAGAATTCCTGTATCTAATTATGTCGTACGTGATGGTGTCAGATTTCTTAATATCCTAGACAACTTTTTCTTCAATGAACATAAACAAATCTTGGAAGAAGGAGAAACTCCTAAAAAAGATACCTAATTCGTTTATTAAACTTCACATTCTAGATTTAAGATGATTATGCTCTCTTAGTCGAAATCTGAATTATACATAGCCCCAAAGCTATGCAACACCAACTAACGCATAATCACTTAAATAAACAAACTAAACCTGATCTCAAGGAAGTGCTTAGAATATATTTAAGAACGAAAAGATCCACTTAAAGCTTTTGATGTTTATAATGGATATCATCAAGTTACTTGTTACACGAAAGTCTCCAAAATTAACACTGATTCTCTTACCAACACGCCCTCTACAGAAGAAAAATTTACCCAAACAAGATTTACTTATATTTTAGTTAAAAATGTATGCATATACAAACCAAAACTTGGATACATACATATGTACATAAATAAATACATATTATTATCTCACTTATTTTAATTTTGGTAACAACTTAAAATAGGTATCATAGCCAAACCAAATCAAAAGCATTGAATTTGCAATTTGTATGAAATTTCTGCAAATTTTCTAAATATACATCCTTTGGTTTGGGGACACAAGCATTTATAATGGGAAGAAATACGACCTACATTCAGTTACTCAAAAGGGAAGGATAATTGTAAGTAGGTGAGGTTACATAGAAGGCGCTTTGCATTACGATATTGTGAGTCACTTACATAGCAAACAAGAAAGGTCTTTTCCATTGCCATTTCCATTAATTTATAGAAAGGACTTTTCGCATTCAAATTAGTATTGATTTTTGCAATGAACTTTAAACTGAAGGGAGGCCTGTTTGTTGTCTAAGGTCCTCATTTACATGTTACTATAGCTTGAAAATTAAATACATACACCAGGTATACCCAGTCATAATTATTCCTTAAAGATAGTTACCCTAAAATTAATTCGAAATCAATTCAACGTCCCGCACAAAAATACAGATGTTAACAATGTTACTATTTTTAATATCTTAAAGACCCAGACACGCTTTCTTTAGATTGGGTTTTTCTTAGTAATTACAGAATGTAATGAGAGTATATGATGAAGTTTAAATTACATAAGTGTTTAAAAGAGAAAGAAATGAATTTCTTAAGAAATAATAACTTTTTGATAAAAACATGACATTGAATCAAATGATGGGATTTTATACACTTCCCAAATTAAATGTAAACATATTCGGACTCACCGACCGTGTAATTTCCTTCGAATAAAAAGATGTATCGAAATAAAACAATGGAATTTATGTATTTAGTCAATTTTCTTTTCTATAAATATTCAGAATTCTTTTTTCCACATATTCGTCACTTGCAAATCAACCTAAAACTTGATTCTATGCAAATGAAATTCTGCTGGCTGTTAACAATTCAAAACAAAATAATTGTAAATAATTGTCTGACTCATATACCGATGACTTTTTTTTAAGTATTCATTTAAATGAAAGTGAACAAAGTATAGGTACGTCAAATTTACACCTATAATTTATTTACATAAGTGATTTTATGAAAATATCACGTCAATGAAGCACTATCCTTCAAATTTTATATGTTAATTATTTATCGATTACCTCAACAGTGTTCCTGTAGCATCCGGTGATAGTGATAATATATTCTGGATCTTTTTCTAACATCTCATCCCGACAAATATATTATCTCTGTTAGCAAGGCTCACACTTCAGACCACTAACCAATCTCAGTCTTATTTTCAATCTCATTCCTATGCCTACACCAATCAATGAAAGAGTGGTAAACACTATTTGCATTGGAAATTTTTAAAGCTTAAGACTTCAGTTATTAAATGTGCATTATTACATTATATTAATTGTGAGTGAAATGGTTATGCGAAAGTTTTTTCTAAATTTTTCGTTGGGATATCTATCTTCTTTGTACACGTTACTTCCAGACAATGTTTCTTTTTTCTTGTAATAGGGCATCATCTCCAAATTTTCTTGCTTTGTTGCTCGTGTTGCAATAATTGCCCAATCAAATACAGCTAATTCATTTTTTTATACATTTAAATTTAGCTGATTTCATGGTCAATGGGGCCTTTTCAGCACATGACATGAAGATTTCCTTTTAGTTAGAAACGTTGTTCTCTAGTTAGGTTTCCGTACCAGAACTTTATAAACGAACAGTCGATCAACCGAATTCAAGTAGATATATTTAAATTTAATCCAAATTTTCCTATGTTCCCATAATGAATAATATTCAAACAGACAAACGCAAGAATAATTTTATAAGAGTTAGTCTTATTTGTAATAGTTGTCTTATAATTTAACACATTTTGCCAGCTATGGAACTTACGAAAAAAGCTGCAGTTTTCCTGTTATCTATGACTACTAACTCTGATAATATCAAAATCTTAGCTGTCGAAACCTAGAAGATAAGGAGTGAGAGAACGGCATTTTTTCGAACATTCTGGGATAGATTTTTATAACCAATTCACCGAAAATTTTAATATATATATTTTTTTTCAATGCTTGAAAGTAACTCTTTCAAACGATAGCCCAGGCAATACAAAAAAATTTTTTGGAGGAACTCTTTCAAACGATAACCCACACAATGCAAAAAAAAACTTTTTGAAGGACCCAATGCGGGTGGGCATTGAAAATTAAAAACACATCTTTGACTATCGAATATATGCGCCTCACATGGATCTAGCATTCTGCCAAATTTCAAAGACGGATACAAGAGCGATTTATTTTTTTGTATGGAGCTCTAAAAATACTTTACTACAGCAAATACTCGCAAATTTTCTTGATAGCATTTAATGAAATTATCGAACTTTGCCATAATCTTCCAAATGAAATAATTTTCATCCACAGTCTGTCACATCTTCTTCATTTCCTTGAAATGACTGAATTTCAAATTAAGTTCGTATGGAGACAGTCTGTCTAGTCTAGGGTATAACCCTGATCTTATGTATTCTACAGAGCTATTAAAGTTAAGGGTAAAAAAGTTAGCACTATGTTTCTTGCTTTGTTTCGTGTCAATTTTAATTTTCTACCCCTGAAAGGGCCAAGTAAAAGCACTTCAAGAAAAATATGTTCTATATAGAGAGGTACATATATGTATGATGTCAGTGGTAAAGTCCTTTAAAGGATTTTTTATAATTTTTTTCCGAAACTCTGAAATCAACCACGTGCTGTTAATGTTTTCTGTAATATTGAACTAAACTAAGTCAGTGAACATGTCCTTATACAAAGTGCTTCATATTAAAACTTGAACCCTGAAGTGGGCGATAAAAAAAGATTGAGGCAAAGAACAAAGTAAATCCTAATTCTTGTAATTTGAAAAGCTTTATTCACCTGTGAATTGAATGAAATATATACTATATTATAATACGCATAATTACGTTACTATAAACCCAGAAGCGAAAGAAAAATCGCTGAAAAGTCAAGGCTCTAATAACAATTAGTTTTTTTTCCATCACCCAATATTTTCATAAATATCTTTATACCTAAATTAATGCGCTACATTTCCTCTAATTTCAGGTGGCCATAAAAATAATCGATAAAACATGTCTGAATGAAGAGTATTTGGCGAAAACATTTCGTGAGATTTCTATTCTTAAGGTTCTTCGTCATTCGCATATAACACGCTTATATGAGGTAATGGAATCTCGGACAATGATTTATCTCGTGACAGAGTATGCAGCACATGGCGAAATATTTGACCATTTGGTCGAAAATGGACGAATGAAAGAACAAGAAGCTGCCAGAGTATTCGCACAATTAGTATCAGCCGTTGAATATTGTCATTCAAAGGGTGTTGTGCATAGAGATCTTAAAGCAGAAAATGTTCTGCTTGACAAAGACATGAATATTAAAGTATGTATAATTATCCACTTGGCTAGATATCTAGTATTAAATATTATGATTTTTTTTTATATTAACAGCTTGCAGACTTCGGATTTAGTAATACCTTTGTGGAGGGAACAGCACTAACTACTTGGTGTGGATCACCTCCATATGCAGCACCAGAAGTATTTCAGGGACTCAAATATGATGGACCTAAATCAGATATTTGGAGTTTAGGCGTAGTTTTATATGCATTAGTATGCGGAGCTTTACCATTCGATGGAAATACACTTTTAGAACTTAAAACACGTGTAGTAACTGGAAAATTCCGGATACCATACTTTATGTCACAAGGTAAGTACACAACATATACACCACACATATTTATTGCATAACTATTGTCTGGTATTCAAAATATTGTGTAAATTTCTTCACAGATTGTGAACATTTAATTCGTCACATGCTGGTTGTTGAACCTGATCGTAGGTATTCATTGAAGCAAATAGCAAAGCATCGATGGTTATTAGAATGGTCAAGGGCGATTGATGAAACACACGAGACTACACTCATTGAATCATCCAATTTAGACTCTGTTGTTATGACACACATGTTACAATTACCAGGTCTAACAGCCGATATGATTGCACAATCAGTACATGAGAATCGTTTCGATAACATTTATGCAATTTATAATTTACTCGTTGACAAGTTACAACAAAAACGAAAAGAACAACAAAGGCTGCAACATCATACCAGTATAGCATATTCAAGGTTTGTATTAACTTTGTACGTACGTACACATACATAGCCTTTCGTCCATTCTCCTTACCTTCCTTTGAGCATATTCAATGAGAAATGTTTGCAGAAAACTTTCAATCAATACAATGCCGTAAAAGGTTTTGTTGTCACATGTTTAAATTCAGAAGGTCATTTTTTTTTTAAAGAAATAATCCCGTCTGAGGTATAAGGTATAACCTAGCAGATTACATAGAAATGAATACGTATAGCTTGGTGTTGATTATTCTTCCAAAAAATCATTTGTGTGGGGTACATACATGTAATTGATTGTTTTCTTTTTTAGGAAAATCAAAGAAAATAATTGGCAATCTTTATCATTGTGTTTGAAGACTTAACTAAACAATTCATTGTTTTCGCAGTCAATAGAAATGGTTTCTGCTTTTGTTTGATACGGTTCGATATATATATACTGCCTAGGAATCCCATCTAGCAAGAAAATCTGTCGAAAAAATTGTATGTCTTCTTTATATTGTAACTCCCACTCCCAAATTATTTCTCAAAGTTTCGATTTTGTCCTTCTTAACTTTACTTTAATACTTTATTACGGTTGCAATTGAGATTCAATTTATAAGTATAAATAAATTTTTGCGTGGAAGTTCAGATATAATGATATAATGGAAATAGTTAAATATAAATTTGAAAATAGGTATAGAAAAAAAGAAAATTAAAGTAGGCAGAATATATCAAAATGTGCTGTTTTTATTGTTATTAATATTAAAATATTTGTGATAGAGATCGGAGACACTGCCGCTGTGCACTGTGACAAAAGATCTTTTATGATTTTTCCCCATATTTGAATCGTGCAAGATAGCTTCCTGAATGTCTAATGAAATTATAAGTCTCTTACCCAAAGAATGCTGTCTTTAGCGAATAAATCCTAAACAATCGCTCGCAGAGCAAATATTCCTAAGATTTTAGCTCTTCTTTACAGAATCGACATTAGATCTGTGATCTTGTCCTCTTTCAGTATAGCTGATGAGTCTTTTTTAATTATTCCATTATCTTACGTACTATGTGTCTTTTTTAAAATCGCTAAGGATTCTGCTGTTTAAAAGTAGCCAGAAATCTCATTACCTTCATTTCCCTGATAAAATTAGGATTTGGTAACAGTATGTCTTATATAAAATATGTCCTCCTAGAATCCATCCAAGGTTAATTTGATTGCCTTTAAAATAAATCGTGTTTCCATTGCATGTAGTTATCATTTTTCAGCATTGCATCAGGAACCTTATGTTTTTGGAACATTTCAAAAAATTAATTTAATTAAAGGCCCGTTCATATCTACAGACTCGTATCGTGGCAGTCACGTCATTTTAGAAAGTATTCACAATGACAGACATAATTGTGTTATGGATTGCGTTAAACATCCCTTTTTTTATTTTTTATTGTAAAAAGATCGAGATTGGATGTTCCCAAATGTTTTATTGTTAAAAATATTTCGAAATATATCAGTACCTTTGAGCATCATATCCCGCCTTCCACGTAGTTTGACTATCACCTTACCATCGATAATAGTAATGGTGGTAACGTATTCGCTCTCTGTACAAACCATTACCTATCATCCGATTTTCGAGCATGGCACTTATCCACAACCTTCAAGTGATGCTCTTTCCATTGTGTTATTGAAAAAAAAAAACAAAATGGGTTGTGTCTTCACGATTTTGTCTTTCAATCTTAGTTGCAATATTGTATAAAGCATATGACTCCATTTGACTGAATGGTAGACATACTGATGCCGAATATATGGTGGGTCATTGTTTTCAAAAGGAATGATTTCAGAGTGATCTCTCAATCTGACTAAGGTACGTGCAAATCGAGGCGAGACGAGAAAGGAAAAAAAATGTATGGGAGGGGGGCCTATCTTCATCCCCTGGGAACTACGGGCTTTTGAAATTTATTTCCAGTGCTGAGTAAGTGCATCAACATATTTCCTAGGTTTTTTTAGGATATCGGAATGAGTGTTGTTAATGTCTTCGGAGTTATAGGCCTTCAAAGCCTAAATTTTGAGTAAATTTTTTTTTTTCGAATTCAAACACAATTATCGCAATATTTTACCCTCTTATTTTTTTTATTTTTTTCGACCCAAAATAAAGCCCAGTCGGTGCTCCACAAAGTCAGTCTTCAATGTACTCGAAAATACTTTACCGCTCTCAAATCATAACGTAAAATGTACAGGTCGTACCTGAATCCCATTTTATGAATTTAAAGTTTTCACCAGAACAATGTGAAGAAAAAGGGGAATTATTTTACGAAATAACTACAACAATGTTCAGGACCCCAAAAACTAAACGAAACATATTAAAATTACAGACAAAGGGCGAGGTACAAGAAGACAAGTAGACATTTTTACACTAAAAATAAAGAAAAAGTAATTTCGATTTGCTAGGTACATTTTATTATTACATAATAGTACAGATTTAAACTATTAATACTTACAAAAAAATAATTGACGATAACTATTCAAAAACGTCTGCGTTTGATAGATCTTCTAATATCTGTCGTGCTTAATTCCTCCCTCACTTTTCGGGCAGCCTCTTCAATTCTCCTTTGTAACTGATCTTCAGTTGATATTTCCACTGAATATAATTTGACTATCAGAACCAGCTTAACACAAGCTCGGACAGGTTTAATAAATAAACGGTCAACAATACATGCGTTTCATCACTTAGTCGGTGTTAGTATTAGTATGTTAAACTAAACATAGACCAAACACCGAACGAGATGACTTGCAATGCAACATGGAAACAGGAAATTAAGTATTTTATAGACTTTTTTTAAAACATGCTTGCAAATGTCAACGACAAAATGCTCAGCCTTAATATTAACAACAATGCACATGCGATTGATGGGTTCATACATACTAAAGTTGGATCTTGCGGAGTTAACATCCAACAGAGGTAACCTTCTCAAATTGTGCGCACTATCACGGAAAGAGATTTTGCTAAGTAGAAGAAGAATCAATGAATTGTTCCAGGGTAGGTGCCTGAGAGCGAAGCGCAGGAAGTTCCGCTGAACAGACCCGATGCGGTCGATGTGTGTACCGTAAAATGGAGACCAGATCTGGCTAGCGTATTCAAAGAGAGGTCTCACAAAGCAAGTGTACAAAAGCAGTGTTATGGTGGGATTCGAGAGCTCTCGAGACTAACGTTTAATAAATCCCAGCATAGAACTACTCTTAGATACCATATAGGTAATGTGGAAGTTAATTTCAATCTATGGTCACACCCAAGTCTCAAACAGCACCCTCGCGACGGCGAATCGTGGAATACGAGAACACATAATCATAAGTATTCCTGTGGAAAGTCATAACCTCACATTTGTCGATATTGAGAGCCAAATTATTGTTTTTGCACCAAACGTAAAATTTGTGAAGGTCACCTTGCACCAGTTCACAATCGTTAACAGATTTAATCTGAGCGAAAAGTTTAATATTGTCAGCATAAATCAATACTTTGCAGTGCCTCACAACAGAGACAATGTCGTCAATAGATAGAATGAAAAACAACGGCCCCATCTCTTTCATATATCCCCAGAGATAAAAATCCAAAGGAGTCAAATTCGGCGATCGTGCATGAAACCAGTCATCATCCTTTTCGAATACATTTGCTGTTTTATTAGATTACTGAACATTGTTGTAGTTATTTCGTAAAAGTTCCCTTTTTCTTCACTTAGTTCTGATGAAAACCTTAAATTCATAAGATGGGATTCAGGTAGAGCCTGTACATTTTACGTTATAATTTGAGAGCGATCAAGTATTTTTGAGTGCAGTGAAGACTGACTTGTGGAGCACCGACTGGGTTTTCTTTTGGGTCGAGAAAAATAAAAAAAATAATAAGGTAAGATACTCAAAATTTAGGCTCTGAAGGCCTATAACTCCGAAGACATTAACAACAGGAAAACGCATTTCACATCGGGCATTTGAATAGCCATCGACTAGAAAAAGACTCATTCCTATATCTTAAAAAACCTAGGAGATATTGGGAAATATCTTGATGCACTTACTCAGCACTGGAAATAAATTTCAAACCCCCGTAGCTCCCAGGGGGTGAAGATAGACCCCGTCCCCTCCCATACATTTTTTTCGTTTCTTACCGAGATCTATCACCTCCTTTCATATGACCATCCTAATTCGGAACACCCTGTATATAATATATAAGATAGATGTTCTCGGGCGAGAATTTTCTATTCGTGCAATGAGTAGCTAGATGACGTTTACCTTGTGAGCTCATGATGTTCATGATATATGAAATTTTTTATCATTAACAGTAGGCTGTGATTTTTCTTCATTCATGGAATTGTTTCCTTTTATTTTGAGAGAGATAAGTCCACTTTGAAGAATCCAAGAGGAAGAAGTTGATCATATTATGATCGACTCAAAATTTTTCAAACAGAGATATGAGGTCTTACAGGGGAGACGATTGCAATTCGGATAGATTTCTTCTACCCATGACTCTTTGCTGCTATTTGCATTAAAAAGAACACTCAAGGCAGTATAACGTCAATACAGCGGAACTGAAGAATTACGAAAGCTTTGAGACGTGTTGGGTTTAAACGGTAAACAAGCCTCAACAAATTGTTTGACGAGAAGATAAGAAATGCACGATGACAGAAAACTTGAACTTCACAAAGCAATAAAATTTTACTGTTGAAAAATCAAATAAAAAAAATAGAAGAAAGCAGTCCTATAGTGTTGTACTACATCTATATATTTTTAAGAAAACATAATAAATCACGAGTTTGCTTTGCATATACGTCATTTTAAACATTTCCTCGTAAGAAGTGGACAAAAATCGTGTCCGACTGGGAACAATAAAAGCGTGCGAACGGTGACTGTAATCAACCAAGCATTTATAACCTATTTAAAGAAGCTTTAAAATAACATATCTGACACAGAGATTAAAGACTGACGTACACCAACTAAAGGACTTTCAAATAATAAATCTTACACAGAGACCAGAGACTGACGTACACCGGCGCAATAGCGATCAATTCTTATAAGAAGAACAAAATTATATGGACCGATGTATGTATGCCTTATTATCGGTACTGGAATGCATAACACACGGCTCAAGTTTCTGCTAATTAATATTGTAGTCCCACCGACAATCCCGCTAAATTGCATTTCAAATTACCGAGTTTTTTAGAGAACAAACTAATTACCTCCAATTCGCCGTTGAAACACGAGAATTTTGAGGGACTTAAACACAAAATTTAATTTACCTGTCCGTAAACTTTTTTCGATTATCTCGGAACACTTCTTAACTCCCGCCAAGTTTTATCGTTTGATATTCGAACTGTAGCAAACAAGGTAACCCATGTTCTGATTTGATCGCACAATTTTTTACGCCACTTGAAATACTTACATAAAGCATGTACCAAGAAATTGTTAGATCGGCTTTCACATATGATTGATCTTGGGATCTAACAAAAGATAACATTATATGAGAAGTATTCCTATAGCTACCAATCTTAAGAAATGCACTAGGCTCTCGATTATATCTGAGATAAAAAGAAACGTATTATAATACTAATTACTTCTTCTCTATCTTTTCTAGCAAAATTATTATTCTTAAAGATATCGAGTAAAAACTAATTTTATTTATGTTTCAAGATCTAGAAAAACAAGCATAACAACTGGAATAGTAGATCGGTCGGAACCAATGAAACAAGAATCAATTGATCGCCTTAGTCCATTAACTAGTACTCTTGGACCTTTTTCACAACTTCCAAGTTGGACAGATGTGGCAGTAGATTTTGAGAAATACGGCGACACAGATCCAAATTCAACGGTTGTTCAAAATAATGAGGTAAGATAATATTTTATTTAATAAATTATATACAATTATATACTTTTAAATCATATCCTTAATAAAAAATTAATAAATCTCTTAGCAAACTACCGAAAGTCAATTAGTATCACAAAATACAAATTCAATTTTGGGTAATGCACGGCGACATACTGTCGGCCCGGGTGATGTCGCCCACGAGCAAGCATTGGCCAATCCTAACACTCCAATTATTAATTTCAAATGTGTGGATAAAGTTGGAACACATTTACCAATCAATTTACCTATGCTGCAAAATCAACCACTACACAATCTTACTATCAAGGATCAACACTTATTAAAGCCGCCTACAGTAATGGGTGCAAGTAAGTTCAACATTTTTGTTTTTTATTTCGCGATAGTCAATTTTGAACATCTTACTGTTTTTTTTATGTTAGCTGGTTCATTTGGTCGCCGTGCATCAGATGGGGGTGCTAACTTACACATTTATTATCCAACTTCTATGAATAACATTAAACAACAATCAACTCCACCGGTGGAAGAATATTTAGCTGGTCTAAGCTCAGGTGAAAATCAAATCAAAACAACTGAATCAATTAAAATAGTGAATGAAGTGCCTGTGCCTGGCTCTGCAGAATCCGGTGAGGAAGCAAATGATGAAATACAAAGGTTTGTATAGTTTAAAAATGTTATACAGGTTTAAAGCTATTTAGCGACTTCACTACGCTGATTACTCTACTGCTTGCACTACACATTTGTTTAAATAGGCCAATTGTAATCACTTCGATTGGTGAGAAGGTCATTGAATCTATCATTAACACCGAATGAGTGAACTATATAAAAAAAATTTAACATTAAGGGGGTGGGCAATCGCTAATATTCCAGTCTGTTTGTACGCTCATCTGTAGACTTGTTTTTGACTTTTCTTACAGAACTTGAGAAATGTAATCTTTGATTACACGAAAATCTTATTTCATAATTCCGTATAGAGTCAGACATCCTCACCCTATAAACGTAGATATGTCTAAGGGGTTTTAGACTAAGAGCTGGCGACCAAAATACTTACGTCATTTCATAAACAAATTTTGGCATCTTATCATATTCTCTTAACATTGTTGATAACTTATTCGGAAGTCTGCCTGGCTTCCAGGGGTGGAGCGCTCTGCGGGATGGTGGCGAAAACCTCAAAAAACCGCTTAAATTACGTGATTTCATAAGGCTGATTTTTGGCGTGGCAGCAGAGAATTCTATGTCATGATCAATTGTAAAAATGGCAGACACATTCAATGGTGGGAAAGTAGTTGCAGACGGCAACAAAGATGTGGAAAATGTGTATAACTAACGTCGTACCACGATATCTCGAGAACGCTTTCACTTAAGAATACTGAAATTTTGCACACGGGTGCCATATATTAGATCATACAATAGCGAATTTTGAAATTCTCTTGTGGTAGACTGAACCGTATGGCTTTTAATCCCAATTAAGCGTGTTTTATTTGTTACTTCCCAACCATTTCTCCGACCGCATCAAAAATATCGTAGGTACTCCAAGTCTGGAGTCATGAGAGCCGACAACAAGAACAACAGTTACCTCTTCGGTTCGGGGCTTGGATTCGGAGTTAACTCCGAAGCAAAAAATAAAACACCCTAAGCAATAATGGGGGGGCATACAAAATCTTCCTTACCCTTAACCATACAAATTCAATGTGTCAGAGGATTTTCCCTTCTTAAATTTACCATGCAAGCTCTGTTGGTGAAACTCTTAATCCTGTCTTTCCCATTCTCTAACGGATATTTTTCGCTTATTTTATTTATGTCTTGTTAAAGTCAATTTATTACAGAAGCACACTTTATTTGTTGACTGATTAACTCTAAACTAAAAACTGTCAAAAAGAGATCATCGTATTTAGTGTTGTAAGGTTAACACAAAAATTTATCACCTTTCTGAAAAGAATATACAGGAGTTTGTACAGGTATCGCTCTAAAGTGCCTATAATATTTTCTGTGATATTTGTACAACTTCGTAATTAATTTGGAGTAATAGACCTAAGAGATCATTCATAAAATTCCGGGCGAACTCTTAAAAAAAAAATCTGATAAAATTTGTAATATTTTTAAGAAATTTCAATACCCCAAAGGTATTTCTACCACATGTCCAAGTCCTTTTGATAAACAGGCAGAAATAAAAAGATACATGACCTGAATGGCTCTTCGTGAAGAGATTAGATCAATCATATTTTAGCTTCAATACTGAAAATACACCCCCAATGCTACACAGTAATATCGAACGCTGGTGTAAACAGGGAACACACCTTACTAGATTTTCTACATGAATTTAGGGAAATTCATTCAGTTATTGATGCACATTCAATTACTTGAATTTTGGAAAATTACAGACTCGGATCATTTATCGAAATAAATGTCCAACTTCAAATCCGCCGAGTGAAGTATTAGTTTTTAGACTATTGGACAAAGTATCCTCAATTTTTGCTTTTCTCCCAACTCAGCCAGAGTAAATCCATTATTTTGACAGAATTACAAAATGTTTAGCAGTTCAAAAACCAGTCATGTCTGACTCGAATAAAATGGAATGTATGGTTGAAAAGTTGTAAATGTAGAATATCTCGACCCCTAATGAATTCGTACTTGCTCTAATGAAAGGAGAGCATTCCTGGATAAAATGATGATGATGAGTCAGCGCAATTTTAACTTTAAAATCGTCTACAAAGCATTAAGAGCCAATTTGCCATGCGCAGTCGTTGTCTTTACATAGTCACTTTTTGACTACCCTCTAGGACCTTAATCAAAAATTATCCACTATTTATACTTTAAAAGAGCTGAGTGAACTAGTTAAAAGTTGCCACTATCTATCAGGTCGTGCCAAGTGAAAGCAAAATAGTTGATCAAAGTATCTTTTAGTCGACAAATAGAAACTATTTCGGTGACATTAAACGGACTCCTGGTGTCTGAATATTGCAGAGAAACTATTTATGTGTATAAAAAGCTCTATTTTGATTACGCATCAATAATAAATCTTGTATTTTATCTCATTTTATGGAGTTATCAGATAGGTGTGCTTTATGACTTTTCGCTGGTTAATCTTTGATTGTAGGAGAAATATTCAATTCATCTGTCGTATGCAAATGTATATATGGCAAAAAACAGGTTGGCCCTAGTGAGCTGGTGGTCAGACCGCTCCACGGATTCTTAAATCTACTCAAGGATATTGCTTTTCTTGAAGGATATTGGAAGGTGAGCTTAATAGGCCCTCTCAGTTGTCGCAGCGTTTTATAACTTCTCAACTTCCTCTTTAAACCAACCGAGGTCTTTCAAGTCGCTCATGTTCTTCCTCGTTGATAATTCGAACGTATTTCTATATTCAAAAGATTATTTATTGTTTGAAGGAGTTTGCTAGGAGCATATGTATGTGGAGCGAAGGTAAAGGGTGTCATAATCGAATGGCGTTGGAGAAGTCCTAGACGTGTTAGTTGGTAGCGGAGTTGTGACTGTTTCTTCCCTCTTATTGCCCCATCCATAGCTTTCATAACTATGTTATGAGAGGAAAGACAATTCTTCGCCGAAAGCACGCTCTGGTTGGGATTTAAGAAGAACGGATTTGATTGTGAAATTGAGTCTCCAAGGGCAAGTATTTCAGAGTATTTTGTAAAACAACATTTGGATTTCTTAGCTTTTATTGAGCACTATTACATACTCTCCGTTCCAGCACCTTTTCCTCATATCTGATCTGGTCATCTAATATTAACGATTCAGACCTAGGAAGAATTATGCTAAAATCCTTCTTTAAATGAATTTCTTCACGGTGCTGCACACAATTCACGTCAATTACAATCAAGTTCAATTCTAACTCAGTGTTCAATAAAACTAGATGATCGATGTCGACTTATGCACACTCACAATTCTCGCAGATGTTATTAATGGCCCTAAAAACTGTCGAATATAGTTAAGACGGTAAAAAGAGATAATGAACGTTCGGTGTTATTATTATTATTACAGGTATATGCATGGCAGAGGATGCGTGAAACGACACACAGTAGGCTGCACCGATGATCTGTCACAATCGCATGCTGAAGCTTCTTTAGAGCAAACATCGTTAGGACATGGAAATGTCGCCCAAACTGGAGGTGGTCGAACAAGGCGTACTGGCCTCCTTACAGTTATGGAAAGACCACCGGGTAAGCCTTAACAAAAATGAGATTACATAGAGTAGCTTCTTTTTTGCATGGAGCACGAAGCGTAATTTTTTTTACGGTTTAATTATATTTAAACAAATTCTTAAATTTATTTTTCTAATTTAATATTTTATTTTCTATTTATTTTTGGTTTTGCTTGGATGTTTACGTTGTAACGCTAAACCTCAATGTATCCGCTGTCGTATAAAATTACCTTTATCCTGCTTACCACCAAATTTCAAAATTTTACACGTTTATTCCAAATTTTGTTTTACCTTGTCCAAAATATCCCAAAATTGTTTGTTTGTTTATTTATTGTTTGCTTTATGAAAAAAAAAATAAAAAACCAAAAACCAAAAACAAAATCCCCACAATAAAGTAATAAGTCCCGAACTTATAAGAGAAGTTGAAGCTCGAATGAAACGCAACTATCTACCGCCTGCTCTAAAAATGCAAAGTACTTCGGGAGGGCAATCACAAAGTCCTCCCGCATCAGCTCAAAGTACTGCTCCATCGTCATCAGGCAATCGTCGCTTCGGTAGAACTTGTAAACTCCCCACAGTTCAAGAAGTTGGTAAGTTTTTTATCAAAAAAATTTAATTATTGCATTTCCAAACGGAATTCTTAACTAACATAATTTCTAAGAGCAATAAAGTAACTAACACATTCACTTTATATAAATAACAACCACGCTCTTTTCCTCGATTTTGTGACTACTACACATCAAATGGAGTAACTAATTTTTTAAAGTGCAATAAAAATATTCGATGAGATTTTACAACAATAAATTGTAAACTCATGAAGAGGACGATTCATATTTACCTTCTCTCATTTGTCATTTAAAAAAAAAAACCCTTTCTTGCTTTTCGTGACTAAAAAAAAACTTTTATCAAAATTTAACCAGATATAACAGATTTACATACATCACATTTTATGTGAGAATTGAAAAATATTGACAAAAAATATTCTCTTTCCCCAAATCTGGAGGATGAAATCTCGTAGTGTGTTATAGATAGAGGATCATTACATATTCACACAATTTGCGCACGTTATTGTCCCATATCAACACTCGAAAAATACTACAGTGACAAAACGCAGATGCGAATGAACCGAGTTTTTTAATCCACACTCACACTTTTGGTTTTGAACCCCATTTTTATGCTAATGCTTGCATTTAGAATAAATTGAATGAATAAAAAACCACATGTGCATATTACTAATTTTTCTTATGTTATAACTGTCTATAGGTCGATACAGTCCAGTTCGAAGAGCATCGGAGGGTTCAAAAACACAATTCCAAGGTCCCTTACAAGAGTGCCAATATTTACAAAAAGGCATTGCTCAAAGGAATCTACTAGTTACACCCAGTCCGCCATTATTAGATAATTCTATTAGTTTACCAGGTAAGTAATATGTGTTGTACTATTAATTTGTTCCCGATTATAGTGGTCAACATCTTTAATTTTGTAATTTTATAATAACAAGTTTTTTTTTACCTCACTTTCCCACTTTCCACAATAACACAAGATCATTTCGAATCGCGCTTCCCTTAATACCTTTAGACCCTGCCACCCATATCGGTATGAAATTATGAGTTTCACTCAATTGTTTCAAAACAGTTGAATAATCCCAGACCAATCAAGACTCAACGATTTTTGAGATCAGTGTTGTGTAAAATACCAGGTGTGCTGATATTATATGTATATTTTTGCACTAGCACATTTTTTTGATAAACTCTCGTGTGCAAAGTGAATCTCTGCTTGGAAATGTTCTCTTACTGCTTTAGAGAGTTGTTAGTTCGGCCCATTCCCACCAATGCCTATTCTATAGCTAACTTTTTATTCAATATATTTCAAGTCTATTGATTCTATCCGCTGATACCTGCTTTACAGAGTTTCGATCTGTGATTTCCCATGAAACCGAACTGATTTAATAATAGAAATTTAAACTTCCCGGATAAAGACACGAGTCTATTGATTCTATCCGCTGATACCTGCTTTACAGAGCTTCGATCTGTGATTTCCCATGAAACCGAACTGATTTAATAATAGAAACTTAAACTTCCCGGATAAAGACACGATTTGAATATGAAGTAGTCTAATAATAAAAGTGAAAAAATAATAAGGCATTGCACGGCATTGTTCGGTACTGCAAACTGCTCTATTTTACGTCAGTCAGCAACTAAAAAATCAGAAGGGAGTTGACGACTGGCAACTGACTGAATCGAAACGCCTGTTGTGGTCAGTCTGCATCAGCAACCTTAATATCAATCAGTTGATTGTTGTTGATTGCTGCCGCCGTAAGTAAATGTTTTTCTTTTGTTAAATCATAATAAAGTTTGTCCCGACTAAAGTACATATTTCTATAAGCAAGTTACAAAGGGACTTACATATAATATTTACGGGGTGAGATCTTATTGCTTTTCTGAAAATTGAAAGTGGAAAAAATCGTATTATTTGTGAATTTCCTCGAAGCCGCTAGAAAATTACAACGTGGGTTATGTTTCTTCTTGCAAATTTTAAATCAGTTCCCTAGTATTTAACAACACTGTGAAATTTTAACGAAAATCGAAATACCATTCAAACTCATCTTCTTTGACTGGATTATTAAGCTGGCAGAAGACGATGCAATATGCGCACATGCTACGATAGTCAATCAGAAACAATTAAAAAGCGGTGACAAGTCAACAGACCAGTCGCTAACTGGACAATCAATAGACTCGGCAGTGTCCGGTCTTTCTAAGATCTAGCAACGTTTTCGAGAAATTACTTTAGTTCGGCTAGTTTTTTGATATGTCTTTCCTTAAGGTGTTACTAAATGATCTTGCAAAATGGCAGATATCTGCCAATTGTTGTAGGCAGATATCTGCCAATTGTTGTAGGCAGATATCTGCCCTACTGATTACACTCAGAGCAGTTATTCGGGCAGATTTTTTCTGGCACAGAGTTGTCAGATAGTTTTTGGTCAGTATCTGGTATGCGTCTGTCTGATTACACGATCTGCTATTTTTTATCTTGTAAAATATTGATTTTATCTGGCAAACAACATAAACTAATGTGAAGTTTATTTTCAAAAATGACATCTAGATAAAGGTACGCGGCTGCCTTTATTGTGTATAATGCATTTTGTACCTACAAGTGAAAAAGTGGATGTTGTTCGATTTCGGTAACCAAGCGCATTGTTCCATCACTGGTACATGTTGATTCCTGCTTCGCCTTGTTTTCATCTGCCATTTTGTTAATTATGTATATTTATGCTATTTTCATACTGTATACTCCTGGTAGATATAATAATATATAATTATATAATATAATACAAACCTTTATGAACTTGTCTCCCGCAGTCTGTTCTATACTGCTATCACTACGTTCACAAAACTATTTTTTTAACGGGTATACTGGACAGATATCTGTTCAGGTCAAAAGTTTATTGGGCAGATTCGCAGACGATGATCCAAAATTTGTCAGATAGAAAAAGTAGCTGATTAAACGTGCGGCAGACGTCTTGACATTTTTAAGTGCCAGACTTTGTCGCCAGATATCCGTCTACATCTGCCACCGTGATTACACGTATCTACCCATAAAAATTGGCAGATATCTGACATTCTGCCAGATCGTTTAGGAGTATTTGTACAGTATCTCATTGAGCCATGCTATCTAGCTAGTGAGAGGTGTTGCATTTACCTGTTCGCATTCCGTTCCACAGGTAAAAAAATATATTAAAAAAACTTTTTAAATAAATAACTTTCGTAAATAAATTGCACTAAAAAATAATAATAATAATTAACCCGTAAAAACAAAGTTTTTCACTATAAATCCTTTATATGCGAGGCGATTGCATTTAAATTCCAAGTGTGTGTGTATGTATGTGTGTGTGTGTGTGTTTGTGTATGTGTGTTGCCAGAGTGTATTGTCATTGACGACAAATCGATGTGGACAATATCAGCTTGATTTGATACCGGGAAGTTTGCGGACACGGTGGTGAAGTTAATATAAAGGATATAAAAATATTTTTTTATTTCTGAGTGATATACACAAGAAAAGTATCGTTGCAAAATAAGGAATGCTACAACTCAGATTAAATCTTAAAAGTTTGGGCATGAGTTGCAGTTAGACAGATGAGCCGCATGTTTATTGAGATGGTGAAAGAGTGGAGAAAGCAAAGAATCAGCCGAACTAAAGTTCTTTTTTTCGTGACGTTGCTGGCTCTCGGACTGAAAGCTTCACTACAAATTGGGGAAATTTGATTAAAGTATTCACATAAAATAACCGGTAAAATATCACGGATATGCGACTTAAGGCAGAAACACATCCAAACAAGCCTCAGGCCTGGCCTCTCTCAGGCTTCCTCACAGCTCGCCTCAAGGCTTGCCTCAGAGAAATGAAAACAAAATGACACCACCGAGCTCGGTACTGTCATTGTAATTTTGATGGTATTTGCGATAATTCTTTTACATTCTGAGCAGAAATAATTTATTATCGGTTTTCAAAAATGTTGATTATAAATTTCAAGTGATCCTTAAGTGGCAAATATCTCGTTTGACAAAGCAAAATTAAAGAAAAAAAGAAATCTGTTGACAGAAGTAGGCCTGAGAGAGAAAAATATTCAACATTGAGCAAAGCGCGCTTTGCGGCTAGGCCTTGAGGCTAGCTGCTGGCTTGGTTTTGTGTTGCATCACTTAAAAACCCGTGTTGGAAATTTTGACAACACCTCGAGGAAGCCTCGAGGCCTGGATGTGTTTCTGCCATTAGCGTAACCAGATGTATGAATGCAGCATCAGAAGAATGACTGAATGATGTCTACAATTGCAATTTTAGAGGACGTATCGTCGATGGATAGATGATTTAATGCTCGAATCGCCCATCGACAGCACTAACCTTTAAAGTAGTATCAGAAAAGAAGACATTAGTCCATTAGGTTGTGTCTGTGGTATGTGCTTTAATATTATTATCGTGCACAAACAAACTTGGATATCCACATCTAAACAAGATTCAGAAAACGTCAATAATAAAAACGTGCAATCTTTTAATGTTCAAGCAGCATTCAGATCACGAATAATAATAATCGCTGGTCAATATCAGATCTGCTAAAGTTGGTTAGATTAAGAGTAGGAAGGACTAGGCTGCTAGGACCCTGCAAACACCGTGACCAGAGTCGAGCTATTGTGTCCTCCCCTAAAGTGGTTGGGCTAAATCTAGCCCCTCTTTATGAATTCGTCTATTGCTTTGGGGCTTAGCTCGTAAACTCTTTTCGGAGTGACAAATGCTTCTGCAGTAATTTGCATTCTTAAACCTGCAAGCGTGGGACGCTTATGTTTCAGACTCTTCTTAAATCTCGTCTTCTATCTGTTATCTGTTGGATTTGCCTATCTTCTTCAGAAAATACAGAAAGTGGCCATTACCTTGTACAATGACTGCATTAATGAACATCATAAGCGATTGTCTGCTAAGATCAATCAGTTTGCCTTCTAGATAGGAAAGGTGTCAAGAATCCCTTCTTTTGCTTCATACCAAATGCCAGAGAAGATCCAGGTGCCTGCCTTCCCAATAGATCCAAGCATATCGGCAGATGTCCTCTAGAAATCTTTCCCGAAAGTTGGACAGAAGGTATCACAGCAAAAATTCCGATCAAGTGAAATTGAAATATCTGGAGAAAAATCTGTCTATTTTCAACTATGAGAAAATTCTCAAAGATTGGAATGTATATCACAACAATACCCTGCGAATAATATACAAAGCGCAGTATACAGCCTGCTATATATTTTGCCTTTGTTGAATATGAAAAAGTTTCGACGGAAATCGTTTATGGAAAATGTTGCATGGCAATAATTCTCACAACGATAATAGAATTGATAAAAGGATATTTACAACAACTCAATGCTGAATGTTAGACAGCCCGATAGCTTCTATGAATAAATTCGGAATTTGGTCAAGTAATTTAGTTTACACCTGTCCTTCATATTAGGCATAATTTAACGGCTCGTAAGTTTTCTTTTTATGATAGAACACTCAATATACAACCCTGTCGTTTGCTATAATCTCTCACAGGGTGGTAGAGATTCCAATTGTACCTTACTTAATATTGTGTTTTCGCAAATACCCGATTATTTTCTAAACACGCGCATTTTTCTTCCAACTACGACTTTTAATCGACGGTACGATGTTTCAACACCGTTTTGGATTCTGGCGACAATTTTCCTTTTATTCGCAATCGGTATTTAGTATTTGAAGAAGATTAGAAGAACTTTTTGAAAGGATTGATGTATGTATGATTATACAAAACGAGTGGGACACTTTGTATATATAATCAAACTGAAAAATTTAAGATATTATAAAATCAGTTTCTGCACTGTAATTATATTCCTGACGTAATCGAATCCAATAAATACATACCCTTTCACTATAATCTCACAAATAAAAACATAAAAGCATTTAATATTATTTTAAAATTCTTTTTTTTTTCAGGCTCTCCAATTCATTGTAAACCAACGGAAAGATGTGCTGGTCAAGGTATAGAAGTACCAATAGACGCTATAATGACTTTAGTGCCTGCCTTAGACAGATTGGTCAAAGAAAATCGCATTAGTGTAGAAACAGCAAAAAATATTGTCGCAACACGTATTGTTCCATTAGAATTAGCTCGACACTTAGGACTGGTGGCACATTCTGGTCAAAGTCCTTTAGAATTCGGACATATTAGTCAACATAGCTATAGTGCATCACCGATATCATTCAATGCGAATTACAAATTGAGTGGACTTAGCGGTAGTGGATTCAATTCACCAAATTATACAGTGACTCAACAGAGCCTAGGAGGCCAATTTAGTAATATAAGTTTAAGTACATTTAGTAATAATAACATAGGTGGAAGTGGCAATAGTAGCGGTTGTCCATCGCCTATTTATAACAACTACAGTGGAAGCTCTTCTCCCAATCCATATATTTATAATACGGGAGGAACATCACCAATGCACCAAATAACAAAAGGAATAAGTGGTCTTACTACTGGTGGAGGTGGCTCTATTACACGTGGAACATCAGCAGCTAGTGAAATTGCTTCCAATCAGCCTTTAGATTTAACTATGGATATCGTCAGCCCTGAAGGTGAACCAGGTTCATCTTCTCAATGTCAAGCAACTGGTAATTGGTTTGTACCTGCAACATTTTACGACGTTAAGCCGCTCAATTTATCTCCTGCACAGCAAGTGAGAATTGTTCCAACTCCACCAGCATCTCCAAATTTATGTATTATACAAGAAGAGAATTCCAATACGGCACAGTCATCGATATTACATACTAGCTCAATTGTTACTGCTGATGAGTCAACATTTCCTTTATCTCATCCACAAATATGCTTAACAGATGTGCAAGGAAGTGAAATCACATTAGTTGCCCTATCATCTGATAACAGTAGAGACAGTGATGATTCCTTGGATGTTCAAACTTCTTCAATGACATTACAAGGCCTTGTCATAGAGGAGCCTTCGAGTGATATGCCCTCAATAACACGGGGTGTTGGACGAAAAGCGAGTTTAGAAAGTGAAATTAACACACGTCTGGAAACTGATCCGTACAACAGACGGGGTAGTGATAAATCTTTAGGTTTTAGTGATGATAGTTTAAGTAATGACTCAAATCAGCTTTCACCATGTCAGGAACCATCTGCCAGTTCAGGATTTAAGAGTGGCAATGATTCACACTCTGAAATTGGTGATCAGACTGAAGCACGCCTTACACCAGATTCAATATCTGAAAGCCGATTATCTGATGAATGTTACGAAGTTCCGCTGCCACATGAATGTTCTAATTTAGATTCTACACGTATTCTTGAAATGGTTAAACAAACCATTGATTCAACAATGCCTCCAAAAGGATTTGTTCTAAATAAAATCGATCAAGATTGTGATGACATGTCAGCAGTCCCTGTAGATATATCGAATTTAAGCTTAGAATATTCTGGAGGCCTACAAATTGAATTGCAGGTATGTGAAGGTCGAAATAAGGATAATAGCACAGGTAAGGGTATTAAATTACGACGAATATCTGGTGATCAGTTTGAATATGGTAAACTTTGTCAGCAGTTAATCAGTACTTTGACTGTGTAGAATTTTTAACAAAACCCTATTTTAATGGAGAATTTTTTTCGATATATATTTCATCAGTTGTTATTATGAAATTTCAATTTTTTTTGTAGACTGCAAGAAATAACTATCAGTTGGCTCTTGAAATTAATTGTATTATCTCGTTGATAGGGGATAACTGTGAGGAGCACAGATATAGAGAAGGGGGGGGGGGGGCTTCAAAACATGCAGTGCGGATGCAAAGCAATAAGACTAGTTATTAATAGTAAATTGCGCATAAAAAAACTTCACATTCCTTTTAGTTTGCTTTCTTAATCCTTAAGTCTTATGTATGTTGTAGCATAAAAAAAACGTTACATTTAGCTCAATTTACGGATAAGTACTGACTTAATTGCCATCGGTTAATGTATATAAAAAATACGAGTAAGCCAGATCCTTTCTACAAAAGTAAAAACAAATATTGTTGTGTAATTTTTACCTAATCGACTGAGAACTGTTACAAAATAGATTATTAATCAATTGAATGCAACAACAACGCCAATGTAGATATATTTTTAATGTGTAAGTATTTATGTACATATAAGTATATCTTCGTCTAATATCTCAAGTTTAATGTAAAATTTTGTCGTTTTGTGTCTTCTAATTTATTAATTATGCGTTTCTGTTACTTGGGAAGTTATTGTAAATGAAAGTATACAAAATATTGTCGCACAAACATGCGTAACTACGTCTAACTAATAATACTATAGTTTTTTCGGCTCCTAATGGAGGCAATTGATTGTAAAGATATTGCTGCACTTTTTTATGATAAAATTAATAACACGATCAACTCGGCCCAACCAAAGGATGACGCTCAAACGACGCTCGATCGAAACCAAGAACTATGAAGATGACTGTCAACGCACATATTAGCTGAAAGTTACAGGTACTATCACAATAGGACGAATGTATACATATAAAACATCTCTTTAGTGTGATAAATAAACTCTCTGCCACATTCATAACTACCTGCAATTGGTACACAACATACTCAATCCTGAAATAGAAGAATTGAAAAGTATGGTGTAAATATAAAAAAATGCACAATGCATAATTTGAATTTGTATAATTCGCCTACTCTGAAACTACCAAATTTCCCGAAAATAAAAACTGCTATTTAACGGTAAAACATTCCTCATAATGTAACACATGCCAGTCCGGCAAGAATAGTTTCGTTACTCAATTGGAATTATCAACCTGAAGTCATTCAGATAAATAACCCCAAAATAGAAGAAAAGCGCCGCATAATACGCCAATAACAGAAATGCCACATTAGCATTGTGAAACACGAGCATAAATATTTTTTTATTTTGAATAATATCGAAATTCATCTTTGCCGCTTTCAGTAAATCGAAAAAAATTAACAATTTTGTCAATTTATGAGATGTACTCAACGGTTTTCTTATTGTATACGAAAACAATGCAAAATGTAAATCACATTGCTCTACAAGCATTCCACAGTAATCTGGGCAAAGGGCATACGTCACATAAATTATATATTCCAGGTTGTACCATATATACAATAATATGTAAGGCTTCATTGAAGGTCGGTCGATTTTTTTTATTATTGCCATGAAAAAAAGAGTATGATGTCAACAGCGAACTATGAAGATGGGAACTTTCATGGCATTCCTCAGTAAATGGTTATATTACGTACAAATTTGATATCTTTTGCATCATTATTGTTTATTATTTTTTATTTATTTATTATTATATGCAAAAGAAAGAAGGGGGAGGCCAGTGAAAATTGAAATAATTAGGAGAAATCAGCGTGCGTGTAGAAGAACGACTCATACTTTTTAAATTATACGGCCTTCTAATGGAATATTAGTTAGTGAGATTTAAAATCCGATTAGGTTGTGGTCAAAACCTCGATTTAGTTCTTGGTGGAAGCAATCGGTCCTAAAATGTGAGTCCTCTTCTATGAGTTCTTCGAAAGAATAATACTGTGCTTAAGCATTGCATCTGTATGTGATTCGGAAATGATCCTCATTTCATTTAAAACTTTCTCTATCTTTTTTCAGCACGATCCTCGCATTCCAACAAAATTGAATTTTAAAATCAATCTGCTCCATCCATTCGCTCAGGGACGACCAACAAACTTTTGGTACGTCAGTTTAATTTGAGACCCAGTTTTGTCCCTCAATCTCCTCTCCATTTTTATGCCCTAGATGAAATCATAGGGTATACTAAATTTCTCATTCCGTTTGTAACGCACAGAAATTATGCTGGTAGAGCAATGTGGATTGCACACGCACGCATAATATTAAAAGTTATTTTGTTTTTTCATGTCAGTCCGTCTGTCTATCCGCACGATAACTCGAGAACCCGTGTACTCAGAGAGCTGACATTTTGCACATGAGCTTTTAAAAAGTTAAGTAAAATTAAGTTCGAAAATGGGACAAATCGGGTAACTCCTTCGTAGGGTAATCGCTGTGAAATTAACAAGAAGTAACTAAAAATGTATAATAAATAAATAGCTTTTCATATCAAACAAATGTCATACTTATTGACAGCCATGCAGGCGTTTGCACGCTAGTGCACAGCTGCTCTTCTTAAATCATCTGTAAGCTAATGGCATATAGAGACTTGATAAGTAGGACAACCAAAGGGTAAGCCAGCAAAGACTCGCTCCAATATAAAATTACCGTTGCCTGGACCCAACTTTTTCTTAGAAATTTACTGGAAATTTCTTCCTTTGATTTCTTAGAAAAATGTGTGGCCTTCCCTACATCAGGTCGAGGCAACGGTGATTTTATATTGAAGGGAGGTATTGTTGGCTTACCCTTTGGTTACCTCATCAAGTTCAAGTTGAGGCTTCGTTGATTTTATATTCTAGAATAGCATTGCATAGTTTTGTTCCACTTGGCTAGTCTTTGTATGTTATTAGTTTGTCTATGCCAATGGCCATGTCTAGCCCAAAGAGTGGTCATCCAGCAATCAACAATCACACAGTGCTGTTATTCTAATTTTTTAACTACCGGTTCGTTTATCCAGTTAGAACCGGAGTAAAATATAGTTTCGAGGGCGAAATTGATTTCCGATGTTACGTGTATAACAAGATTAAAAATTTTAATATTAATAACTAAACATTTAAAGTCGGGTAGCGCGGGAGCTGCATGATGCTTCATATTGTGAGAAAATATTCGCGGACATTCGTAACATTCGCAGGGAAGAATACACCTTTCCAACTATTCCGAACGTAGTATTTAGTTCAATGCCCAGATTTTTAAATGATGTTGCCATTGATCAAAATTACTGGTATACTTTGATTAGATCCTATAGTAGATACCTTCAGCGTTGGTCTACTTATTTATTACGTTTACTTGCCTATTTGCAGCTGTGTTTATTAGAAGTTGCATTCCATCACAGTACTAAATGGCAGTAAATCTGTGGCAACATATTATAACTTCGCATCGAAAGCGATGTTATCTCTCTGACGGTATGTTATTAAATTTTCGGTCGACAGGAGATTTTGCTTGTTTCGAAATTATTTCCGAATAGTTTTCTTCTAGCACAAACGACATTGAAAAATTCTTTGGCTAGTTGTTGATAAATTTTAATAGTATTAAAATTGGAAATTGTAAGAAATAATTAATTACCGGGACAAAAGAAAATGTTTAAGGCTGAATGGCAGAAAATAAAGCTCTCGATTCCGAGCTTCCATTTAACTATGTAGTAGTAGCGTGAGCTTTCGTACAAAGCTTTCGATTTAGTGCCACACGCAGAAGCAGTACTCGCTGTATATAAGTATCTTGACCTAGCAGCAGTACATAATCAATGCTGTATTGACATGGCAGACATTTTTTTTTCTTTATTTTCTCTAGGAAACATGCCATATTCAAACCGAAACGTATTGTTTTGTTGTTGTTGGGAATTTAATTGAACTGCTTTTGTAATTTTATTATTGCTTTCCATGTGCGACTTTATAAAGGGAATATCAATTGAATTGAAAATTCTCTCGGTTTGTAAATGCCCTATCCCAGATAAGGTAGCTCCCACTATTAATTCCCGGTTTATTGCAAAATCCATATCATACTTTCGCGATTCATCGAAGCTACAAGTTGATATCCAAAAGTCGGTGTTGCACATAGAGCATCTCAATTTAAAATTGGAAGCAAGGCCTTTTCCACATTCGCCTATAATATTTAAATTTGTGAGCGTACATCCAAATTTTTCACCATGCTCAGTAATAACCTTGAGGTTTTTTAAAAAGAAATCTATCTCTATAATCCGACGTCCATAGATGCAACTAGTTTCAATGTTCTGTGAAATATCAACACTTTCCACAATCATGTCAAATTCCTTGGAACTCGTGTCATTATGGATTTGGTTAATTGAAGAAACGACCGGTAAATCCCTTGGAAAAAGGGGGGGGGGGAATGCAAAAACGAAACTTTTCTGCATGGATTACAAAACAAATTCCCAATCTCAAACAAAATATGCAATAAAAAAGTGAAAAGAGAAAAAAATTCCAAATAATTTTCCCTCGGCTTATATTCTAAATAAATATCTTCCGTCTCTTTTTAACTAAACCATAAACGAAAAATATTAACAAATATTCTCCCTTTTCTCTCAGTGCATTCCTAATCCACTCCAACAACAAAGTTGCACACACAGCTAGTAGCAGACGGGCTGTGCTTGTGCTATGACGCGCCGTTATTATACATTATGTACATGCGTGCACGATAGATACTCATTTTTAGAGACACATAAGATAAATTCGTTGGCTTTATTTACTGGAGCCTATCGCCATCTCGGAAAGCTTTTGAGAATTAAAATGAATAAAAACCAATTTTATCATTTACTTTTTATCACGATAGAGGTTTACAAAATGATTTTTATAAAATAAACTGCTTTCGGGATTAATCCAGTTTTTGGGCCACTGAATATAATCACCTCAATCTTCATTATTGTGTTCAAATAATCGTGTAGCAACAAATTTTGTTGAAGTTACAAGAGTCTCAATCTTAATGTTATGAAAGTAATTATAACATGAAAAATATTAACAAATTTGAAAAAACAGCTCCACCAGCATTTACAAATATGTTTGGAAAACCTATGTACGAAAAATAATAAAAATTGGTGTGTACATGAAAAAGTTATTCGAGGGGAGAGGAAAATAACACTGTTTTTTGAAGTTTTTGATTTTTTAAAAAAAACTCAAAATCTTTTTCAAAAATCTAAGCCCACTATCATTTGAACTTAAGAGTTTCTAATATTTTGCCGAAGGCTTCAAATCAATATCATAAAAACTGTGGAAAATAAAAAGGGGGAACAAAATGCTTACAAATTTATTCAGCCTTAAGGCAACGGTATAATGTTATGGATATGCCTAACAATATGTACTGCCTTATTAATGTTTAAATTCAAAAAAAATTCTTACAAGGTTTATAATTTCAAGTTTCAAGAATCTAAGGACTGTCCAGAAAGTGCTGCACGGTTATTATTTTAATTTTTTTTTTTTTATTATTACTTATTTAAATGTATAAATTAAGTTATATTCTCTTATAGTAGTTTTTTACGCTTTTCTGACATCTTCCGTTTTACCGACGGCATTAATTTTTGCACAGTACTATCCTCGACTTTTTTGCTTCCCGCTATCCACATTTTTGCAAAAAATTTAAACGAAGTGGCACTTTTATCTTCCTTTCGTAGAACATTTTTTGCAAGAACCCAATTGGACGAAGATGTGGCACATTTGGTGGATTGGTCAATTTGTGAACAAAAATTTATTTTGTATTGTTGATAACTTGTTATTGTACTTGTGGCTAAATCTGGCCAAAATAACATAGGCACATTGTGTGACTTAAAAAAAGACAGCAAACCTTTTTTTAAACACTCATTGATATAAATATCTGTATTTATGCATCCTTCAAGAAACAAAGGCTTGCTTCGGCGTTCACATTGACAGATTGCTTGCCAAGCCAGAACCTTTTTGTCGTATTTTTCAGCATCAGGCACATCTTTTTTTTTTTTTGCACTATAATATTGAGGTCCGCGTAGTGCCGAAAAATCATACTTTAAGTACGATTCCTCGTCTAAAACTAAACAGACACATTTTCGTCACACAACGTCGCGTTTAGTTTTCTTACGCGTGTTTTTGCGGTATTTTCCTGTTTCATTGTCCATTTTCTACTTTTTTGTTTCCTAGAAGTTTTTATATTATGTCTTTCCTTAATTCTGTCTACAGTAGATTTCGAAATATTGAATTTTTTTGCTACATCCCGCACAGACACCGACTTATTAAGGCACATTTTTTCCACAGTTTTATCTGTTGTCCTTTTTGGCCTACCACATTTTGATTTTCCCGCAATTGTCTCCGTTTCCAACAATATTTTAATTGTTTTAACTTCTCTTGCAATCTGGGAAACTGATTTTTCTTTATTTTCCAACCTTTTGTGCAAAATTTTACGGCGCACGTCTTCACATTTCGAACTCATTTTGAATACTTGCCGATGAAGGCTAATGAATGCATTTTATATTGAAAGTAGGTAACTGATTTATTAGGCAGGTATTAGTTTCGAGAATTCATGTAGCAAAAATGAAATTTTATGGTTTATTAAAAACCGTGCAGTACTTTTTGGGACAGCCCTTATGTACCTATATACATATAATTAATATATAAAATCATTTATATTGAATAAATTAAAAAAAAAATTAAATCTAATTTCTTAATTTTTACATAAATTTTATAATACTAATGTCGATTTCGATGGGACTTCAGTGCAACACCAGTATTGCACTTTTTCTAGCAGTGCATCACTGAAAATGTTCGATGGGACAACTTTTATAGCAGAAGTGCAACACTGACTTCCCCTACTTGGCACTGGATATTATTTCGGTGTTACAAATACATATTCAAGTTGAATTGTCATCTGCTCTGTCAAAGTGTACTGTCCAATTATTTGTGAAATTTTTGAGTTAAAAGAATTAAAAGATTTTATATGGATTATTTGCATAAAGTTTAAGAAGAATTTTTTTTCTATATATCAATAAAGAGTATTTATTACATTTGACAGCTCCGTGTATATAATACGTGTGTCCACAAATACAAGGAATATGACAGAAATATGTTCGATGAACTTCAGTGTTCCCAGTTCCCCGCTGCCACAATAAGCGCAACATTGAAATGGTGCCATCGAAATCGACATATGTAAGTTCTATCGAAATTATTGCCTGTCGAAAGTGTTTCAACATATCGACTATCGATAAATGAGCCGTTTATTTTGAAAGTGGAATAACTCCATTCTTGTTTAAGACGAAATATTGAAATATTTTAATTTAAATTCATTTAAAAAAATAATAAAAATATTTATAGGATCTAACTATGAACTTTTATGTATCTTGAAGTTAAAGACAGTGTAAATATTTTAACCAATTATGTTTACTAAAGAATTCTGAAGAAAATAGAAATACTATACCCAAAATGGACTTACATACATATATCACTTTCCAAAATGGACTTATATCACTTTCAAAATAAACGGCTCAATGTCGAACTTCGAATCTTTCGAAGTTATAACATCTTGCAATGTTATGATATAGTTCACTAATGATTTCATTATCTTCAGTCCGTAGTTTATGAATTATATTTATCTTCACTTTGTGGGAAATTGACTTCTTTATCTAGAATATTTTTATGATAACGCGAATTTCCAAGAAATATAAAGATACAAGTACCTAAAACTGACAATTTCGGTAAAATTTAAATAGCATAGTTAAAAAAAAACATGTGTCTGTAAAAAATAATAAGGGACAGTCCATAGAATAACCTGGACGAATAACTTAAATTCTAGATTCTATGATTTCTTAAAATTAAATCTTTGTAAAAAATCCTGTAACATTGATCTTAATTAGAAACGTTTCTTATATAAAAACACAAAACCAAGTGAGATCAAAAAATACGATGAATAATTTTATTAGAAACAAAGTAATAAGCTACGTCAATTTTGAATTACTCGCCTTCAAAGTACTCTCCTTGATTAGCGATGCACTTATCCCAAAGTTTATTCCATTTTTGGAAGCATTTCTGGAAGGCTTTCTTTTGAAAGGGCCTTCAGCTGTTCTGTCATGGCTCTCTCAATATCGAAAATTGTGTCAAAACGTTTTCCTTTCAGCACGGTTTTTATTTTTGGGAAGAGCCAGATTTAGCATGGTTCTAAATCCGGAGAGTAAAGTAGATGTGGACAGACAAGAATTTTTTTCCACCAAAAACTCTCTGATCAGAAACGACCCATTTTGTCTGTCCTCTTTCTCCGTACATCGTTTTGCAAACGTTCAAATACGCCCTTCAATATTCGGAATTTACAGTTATTCCTGCAGTTATAATATTGGCCATGAAGTGCGGATCTGCTTCAAGACGACCCTTCAATTTCGAGCGAATTGACACACGATTTTCCTTCTGTTCCTCAGTCAAAAGTCTGGGAAAAAATTTCGCACTCACTCGTCACATTTGAAAATGCTTTGCATGGGACCAATACGATGTGTTCAGTTCTTCCGTAAGCCCTCGAATAGTCAATTGCCTGTTTGAACAAATCAATTTTGCCACTTTTTGCAAGTTTTTGTCTGTTTTTTGAGGAGGTCGAAAGACGTCCCAATCTTTGCTCGTCGTCAACCGACGATTTTCCACTATTAACTCGCGCATGCCATTTATAGACAGTCTTAAGGGTCACTACCGGCGACAGTATATTGACAAGACAGATCTTTTGAACAGCTGTTCAATAGGAAGAGATTACCAATCAGAGTAGGCGTCATTTGACAAAAATAAAATAAAAAATGAATGCAAATTTTTAGGGAAAGAATTGCATGTAGCATTTAAGGAAATTGAGCATGTGTGAGACAAAGAGAAATATACTTTGTTTTCAATAACCATGCAGGTTGTTTTTTACAAAGATTGTCCCAGATGAAAAGTGGACGCTGAAAAAAATGAATAACTCTTGACTATTGAAATATTTTCGAAATTTTATTTCACTAATACATATTCGTATATAGTCGTTAATATTTGCTTAATTTTTAGTAACGGTGAAATTGACGCACTTTTTTTTATGCCTGCCATCAAATTTGTTACATAACTTGACTTCAGCTTCTGCATAACACGGATGTACCGTTTTTTTAAATCGGCGATCTTTCTGGTCTGTTTAGCTCCTGGCAATTGGGCGAGTAGTAGTGCTGTGGGATGTTGCTAGATCAGGCCGAAATAAAACAGGAACCCCATGTGACCTTATGAAAGGAAGAAGTCTTTTTTCAAGCATTCCGCGATGTACACAGCGCTGTTTTGTAATGAAAGGATTTTATTTTAAACCGCTGGTGCAAATATCCTGCCAAATTAGAAATTTTGATGGATACTTGAACATCATTCGAACTTAAAACTGTTTGTCCAGGAAGTTGTTTGAAGTCTCCTTGGCAGTTTGTTTCGTCGTCGAGGATAGCGCAAGAATACCTTGTCAAAAAATCGAAGGAAAGTTTTCTTGCACGCGTTTTGCAGATTTTTTCTTTTTCTTCACTTCCGTCAGGCGCACAAAAACCTTGAAAGGATTTTAAATTTGTCCTTTTTTCATTATCTGATGCTGTTGACTTCGATCGATATTCCCACTTTTATGGGCACATCTCTAATAGATGTTCCTTACCTTTTTCTCTTTTCATATCCTTCAAGCCTTTTTTCGCACCAGTTCCATATTTCCTCTGAGTAGTCATCCTTTCAGCAAAAGTTTTAAAACCTTGTAAAGAGTACTTTTAGCAATTTTAAGTTTTCTAGATAACTTCTCAATTGACAATCCGGGATTTGCACTTCGTGTGAACATAATTAATTTTCTTTGAATTTCTTGATTAAATACCATTGTTCACGTTATGACGGTATCAACAAGACTCTGATATATATCAAAAGAGTGAACTGTGAGACGAACCAGTCGTGACATGTTCGATCATGATCCGTTAGATAATAGTGATATAACAAAGGAAAGAGTGCGCTCACTTTTCATCTGGGACAGTCTTTACACTGACGAATAAGGGTGTAGTGGTCCACTGCTGATTTTTACATGCTGGCGGATAAGGGTGTATTGAGCATCTGTTCAAGAGGTTTCTCTTGTTAGCATACGGTCGCCGGTCACCACATTATCGCCATATTCTGAATTTAACATGAGCTTCTGTGGAAAATTTTTGCGACTTAAAACAAAACTTAATATTAACACATTGTTCGGAATCTATGATGCGCGACAGACACGGTAAGCACGATCTCACTATTCGGACTCGGAAGCCGATCAACAAGTCACAACTTGTTCAAACTTGACTGTGAGGTGCTCAAAGAATCGGGCTATCAGACATATATGTAACTTTAAATTAATATAGCGTCAGCAGTTGCTGCGATAAAAATTCATTCACCGTATTTTTTGATCACACCTTGTATATTACCAACCTTAGAATATACAGCAAACAGGAATGGGAGAATCGTATATAATTCGTGTACATGGGCGTAATTTTTCAAGAGTAAAGCAACATACATAGGAGTAAGTGCGATTCCGATGGGAGTCTATTGTCAAAACTGCAGATTGATTGTGAAATGTGCATTTGTTTTGTGAACAGGTTTACTCAATTTAAAATTCTTTTGCGAAATTTAACAAAAGTACGGAATAACTATTTATCTTTGAAGTTTATTCAGCGCAAAGTTTTATAGTATCACTAGTGCCTGTTAAAACCTTCATATCAAAAACTAGGGAAACCGTGTTTCAGGCAAGTGCACTATGTAAATTATCTTTTTTGTTAATAGAAGCAAAGATTTATATAAATTAAATATGTGAAATATTTCAAAATAAAGAAGAAAATGAATATTTTTTACCGCAGATGTCCCGCACAAAAACTTTGTGGTTTACATTTTGAAAATTGACAACACAACTAGAATTCATTACGGAAAATCTTGTCATTATTCCAGTTTGCTATATATTCTAAGTTACCAACTATAAATTGCTTTAGCATATTTGAAGTTCTGCCGTTACTCACTGAAAATACGTTTTTCTCAGACTTTTAATACAGTCAAGTTTCCACTGCACAGAAAACGTTTTATTTTCTAAACAACCTTTTCTGCACATCTTTATCGATAATTTCAAAGTATTTCTAGAGCGATCAAAATTTCCTTTGAAAATATGAATTCGAGCTTATGCCTAAACCACAATGTGCATAACCTTGCATATGCAAGCCTTGAAAATATCACGAATGCTTCCTTATGCATCACTAACATTTGTATAGCATTTACACAAACTGTCAAATTTGCTTATGCAAAGTACGATCGCGAGCGTACAGACAGAAGTTGACGAAATGACGAAAGGAATTAAAACTTAACGAACGGCTTCTTATTCCTATTGTGGGTTGTTATTATGAAAATCAATTGCTCGTGTTTTTGTATATGCACATTATGGTTAGCCCTTTAAATTGAGTTGAAGTTCAAATCAATTTCAATTCAAATTTTGTGCTAGTTCAATCTAGGTAATTATTTTCTTCATTTAATTTTGAGCTAACTCAAATTATGAATTGAGTTTAAATTTGAGCAGACATGTTTGAGACCGTTTGAGTTGTGAGTTAACTCAAAGTCTGAATCGAAAATTCAATTGAGTTGAAATTTGAACTTTTTATAATTCTGGCATATGGACTAGCAGCATTAAAAATATGCACGATGATGTTATCTTTTTTATTGAAATCGTTTTTGATCGTGATATTATATAAATAAATAAAATCAATCGCGGAGCCACATTCCTTTTGTTTCCCCATATCTAGGTGGGACCGCAAAAATATGCATTGTGTGGCATGCTTGACACGTTCTGCCTTAAATCTCAATTCGAAAGTGAAAGCAATGCCCGAATATACTTTTTATAAAAATATTGAAAATCACAATAGAAATCATTAAATCACTTAACTTAAGTGTACATCCAGAGGATTGATTATTCGCCAGAGTAACCAAAGTTATAGTTTATCATTTCAATTTTTCTCCCAAGTAACAAAAATGTTGAAGGAAGGAATTTCTGAAAGTAACCATTTGCTCCTTCCCAGGGTTTTGCAGTTAAAACAAAACCGCACTAACGTCTCAACGCGTACGTGATTTTAAGTACATAAAAGCATTTTTTTTTCTGTGGAGAAGAATGAATGGATAAGAGGCTACAAAATCGATTTTCTTTTGTTTTCGCTAGACACCGGTTATATGCCTTAATAGAAAATATTTAATGAATTTAATTCTTTTTAAAAATATTCTGTATTTTTTGTTTTGAAGGGAAAAATAATCAACAATTCCTATTAGGTCTGTAATGCACTGAAAACGATTACATTTGAAACAAACAACTGATAACAACTGATTTCGTTTTCTTTGCTTATTGTAGTTTTTATTGTAGTTTGTATTAAGTTCAACTGATATAAAAAACAACGATAGAGGGGTTTCCGAATATTTTAGACGACTATATAGATATAACTGCTATTATATACATATTTCGACTTTCACAGGACCACTGTTTTACGAAAAAAAAAACTAATTAAGATATATACTATATACATATATGCACAAAAAAACCCGAAAAAGTTGAGCAATTGACGACATTCATAATATTATTATTAAAGCAAAACGTAAAAAAAACACACACACAAAAGAAGAAAAAAAAACATGTTACTAAAACATTCCATAGAATCCTAAGATTAAAAATAAGTGTCCTAACCTGACAAAAGGAGATCAACATTTAACTGGTAACTCCCCTAAAGTGATAATATTTAGTTGGGCTTTAAGCATCTTAATTTCAATTTTTGTTTTATTTTAGTGTTTTTATGTAAAATAAATTGCACTTGAATTTCTTATTCAAAGTAAAGTAAAAGTGTAAAATAATAATGAAAGCCATTTTTTTTAGAGCTCTTAAAGCTATGTATGAGATTGGTGGTGAAAATGGAAACAAGATACACACTATATATATGTATATATATCATTATATATGTATGTTAAAAACATTATATTATATATATATACTTATTGACGTGTTCTCTGTATCTCTATGGCAAGAAGAATAACATTTTTAAATTTTTTCCTCTCATTGGACTTAACTTCTTACGTTATGATGATAGTAGAATGTAAGACCTTGTAATATTTGACTAAAGAAAAAATACTTAAAAAATTAACGAAGTAAATTTATTAAAATTACTTTTGAAAAAAGGCTTTCAGAAACTACATCATTAAATGGAGAAAAATATATAGTTTAATTAATTAATTAAAATTTAATTAGAAGGTGAAATTTTGTAGATTTCTTGTCTTCTTGATTTTTGTGTAATTATATATTTAAAAATGAACGTGAGATTGATAGATATGATAATGATGATTATGATGATGTGCAATTAAAAGATAAAAAAAAATACACAAAATTAATATCTTTGAAAAACAATTATTGTTTTGTTTATGTTAAATTCAATATTTGTGCTTTATTTTGTTGCATTTGTCTGTTTTATTGTTTTCGAGGAAATATTTCGATTAATTCCTGTATTAATTATAAACTTGTAATATGTAAACTCATTAAAAAGACTGCTGTGATTTTAAAATAATTCAAAAGTAAAATATAAATGTATTTAATAAAAAAACAAAATATGTTTTATTATTTTTTGCTGCTTGCGACAGCAAATTAAAAAGATAACAAAAAAATAAATTCTTCATTTGCTAAATTGAATTGATGAACACCCACGCATAATATTAAAAGTTATTTTGATTTTTGCACGTGAGTCCGTCCGTACTATAACTGGAGAACACGTTCACTTCAAGTATACTGAAATTTTTCAGACGGGCTTTTTATAAAACCAGTAAGTTAAGTTCGAAAATTGAACTAATCTGGCAACTCCTTCGTATGTTTGCCATACAAAAACCTCTTGTTTCTCTATATATTGCCTGGGGACTCGTCGACGTAGAGAGCTGTAATTTGTTATATGGTGTTTTTATAGCAATAGTAAATAGAATTTCAGAAATGGACTATATCTTTGTGTTGCCATATAAAAATGGTAAGTTTTTAACGTATACTGTAAAAACGATCCTAGAAATTTTTAACGTACTGAAAATTCCTTCAGAATATAAAATCCTGTGAAATTAGTTATAATTATTTTTACTGTCCGACAAATCGTTCTAAAAATATATGCGAAAAACCACTTCAAAAATCAAACTTTGGAAGATTGGTGTCCATACGAAATCGCAGATGGTTGTCCTTACGAAATTACATACGTAGATTCATCTAGGGTAAATCTAAGAATTGATCTTAGACCAATTCCAGCTTTTTTACTTGTTTTATCATTCCTTCGTTTATATCTAAAAAAAACTTACAACTAAATGTGCAGAATTCGATGTGCGAAGAAATTAGACGTTAGCATAGACGGTCTCAGCTTGTTTAGGTGTTCGCGATCGGTATTATGGTCTTATCCTATTTATCTACCCGCATCCAAAGAATTCGCGAAACAATCGGTTAGAATGATTCATTAAAGTCCTTGGTTCAAGTATTCCGTTAAAAATTTATTATTTTGTTAAGCTCATTGACTATGAATGGTCATATTTATTGAAATAGTAGCACACTGAATCATCCACGGAGGCGCCCTTGAGGGGACCACAGCACGAAACATAAGTGATATTTATTTGTCTTCTCTTAACTTTTTATAAATTTATATTTCCTTTCAAAATTTCTTATTCATATTATAATGGCATATAATCAAGTACCTATTCCGTGTAAGTAACTAATGTCGCTGAGTCAATATCAAAATATTCTAGGCATTTTAATTTAGCTAAGTAGATTTAATTAACGGCACGGACTCGTTAGTACAGAAAAAAAAACCTAAGAAAAGGGAGAGCTGAAAGTCACGAACTCAGCCGTCGGTTATTATTAGTAGAATAAATTTCTGTGTTACATTTTGTATAATTATTTCGATATTTAGATTACTATACAGGGTGTTTCCGCCTAGGTGGTCAATAGAGCAGGTGGTGATAATACTCACCTAGCCAAACAAGAAATTCCATGCCCCCTCCCCCTCCTGCCATCAACCGTTTAGGAGTTCAGAGTAATTAAGAAAAAAAGCTAGTCTTTCACAAAACACCCAGTATCGTAAAAATTACAGGGCGAACGGTCATAGTAGAGCTGAGAGCCCTGCTTCTCTCAGGAGTTATGGGGGTTAAGATAAAAATTTTGGATTTTCTTTTTTTTTTACTTTGGCCTCTATTTTTTTGCAAAAAGGTCCTTACATAACTTTGGTCTTAGATCAATTCTAGCTTTCTTACTTGTTAACGATACATTTGTTCCCTTAGTGACTGAAAATCGTAATTAAAAAAAAAAACGTCTAATTTCGGTATGACCTGAATAGGTTATGAGCTAATAACTGTTTAACGGCTACAGATACTAGGGTGTAATAGGTCAAATTAAAGACAGCGTACAGTTTTTATAAAAAAAAGTTATGAAAAGAAAGAAAGAAAGTTATGAGAGTAGCGGGGTACAGGGCTCTCAGCTCGACTATGACCGTACATCCTGTAATTTTTAAGATGCCGGGTGTTTTGTGAAAAAACAGTTTTTTTTCTTAATCACACTGTAACTCCTAAACGTTTGCTATGCCCCCCCCCCCTCCCTTACAATTTTTTGTTTGGCAAGGCGAATACTATCACCCCCTGCTCTATTGACCTCCTAGGTGGAAACACCCTGTAAACGCTATGTAAACATTTTGTATCATTATTTCGGCATTTAAATTACTATGTACGCTATGTGATAAAAATATCAATAGTTGAATGAAGAGAATGTAACGTAATGGTAACGATGAGTAACTAAGGTCAGCTCCTCCACTACATTATAGTAGTAGTATAGTAGTTTATAAAGGCATTGCATTTCATAAGTGCCGACAATGTCATCAATACTCGCTTTGATATTGATTGCAGGTAAGTGAGGGTAAGAGGCGCATCAGGACTGGATGTGGTGCTTCGTTCGGTTTTTTATAAGACACGAATTCTTTTGGATATGGTGCGTAACAACGAAAGGTTTTCGAGTGACCCAATAGCTGCGGTAAACTATCGTGCCTCCTTCCATTCAACGCTGAGCACGGAGTGAGCTATCAGATTTTGATGATAGTGTGGACTTTGCGTTCATCCAGTACTCACTCATATGAAACCATAAGCTAGGGCCCACACACTTCACTTTTTACAGGTGAAAGACATTCGGGGGTAGGAAAAATTCCGACAGTTTCGATCAGGAGGACGGGCAGCATACCAATACTACTGAAAGGAAATTGATTCAGCCATTTTAAAATTGCGAAATTTCTGAGCGGATGTCTGTACAGTTGTTTATCTGCCATTTGAAGTGATAATATTATAATTACGTGCTGTGAATTTGTGATACAGTTATTGTTTATATCAAAAACTGTACCTTAATTAAGCATGCGCACAATTAATTGCGGTAATCATATAAAAGAACACCGGGAGCGGTGCGGAGCGGAGCGGCACGGTGCGGTGGCAAGCGGCAAAGTAGTGTTCACACCGGGAGCGTCGGATTTTATCCAAATGTGCTTTAGTTCCGAAGAAGAAATTCTATTATTAGTAGCTCTGGTTGAAGAAAAACAGAAAAGTGATGAAGTTCGATTACAAATACTTAGAAGAATACAAAAAGCCTCATTTAACGAATTGTGCGGACTTATTTCGAATGAAAAGGAATTTTTCCGCCAGCGGCAGCAGCAAAATTGTGTTTTTGAGTAATCTCCAAAATCGCCGTGCGGCAACTATTTTGCCGCGCCGCACCGTTCCCGGTGTGACTTATAGATTAAATTTTGCAAGAACAATCGCGCAGCGGCAATTGAAAAATTCCGCGCCGCTCCTGGTGTGACACCCACTTAAAGGCGAAAACCCAAAGATGCGATGCGTGCGCTAATGCGTTGATAGGTAAGTTAAAATATGGCTTTTATATGGAACTTGACCAAATGAGCAATGCGTTAAACGCACGCTGAACGCAAAAGTTGAATTTTTTAACTTTTGCGCAACAAACGCAGAACATTTTAACGCACTCATCGCAATCATTGGGTCTTTACCAGAGTATACATACAATGACCAGCTTAGAACAATCAATTGAAAAGTGAATTTTAGAAATTTAATTACAAAAAAAACCTCAAAATTTCTCCCATAAGATGGAAGTATGATACGGGAGTAAAGGCTGAAACACAATACGATGCAGTGCAGTGCACTGCATTGATTGAAATTTAGAGCCCATGTAATAGCATGTGCCAATTCACATGCACTGACTGCAACGTTTAGGCTAATTTCTAAAACACTGCACACTGCATCAGCTGACATTTTTGTGTTATCAAAAATGGAAGAGAAATTGGTGGAATTGGTGGGCGGGAGAGCTATCTCTATGATAAAAGCAACAAATTTTATAAAAAAAATGAAAAAAGAGAAATAGCATGGGAAGAAATTGGGAATTACAGGTAACTTAAATATGAAAATATATTTGTTTTATTTTAATTAAAGTATCCATTTAGGTGCCGCTGCAAAAAAAGGTGGCGGACCATGAAAGACAGGTTTAATCGTCTAAAAGACAAACAGAATTTACCGTCTGGAAGTAGTGCTGCCAGTAAATTGAAAAATTATAAATTTTTCGAAATGCTGGCATTTTTAAATACATGCAGCAGTGTAAATGCAGAGTAAGTTGACAATATTTACATTAAAATTCAGAAATACAGTTTTATATATCCTAGAACACACTGTAGTTATGACGACGAAGCTACCTCTGAGCTTATCTTTGATGATATCATTGAGTACGATGATCAAGTATTTGACGATAGCGTTTTGGTAAGTGGTACTGCTAACGTAGATCCACCAGCTGACTAGAATCCACGTGCTAGCTCATAAGAAAAGTCTTCGTCAAGAGCGAGTACTGGGCGAGGAAGCAGACAGCGTGGATTGGTTGACGAGGTCCTCATCAAAAACACCAACCAAGAGTTGCTTAATTTTATGAGGACGTTGAAAGATGAAAAAAACCCCACAAAGGAAGCTGCTTTTTGTTACAGCTTGCGCATACAACTGGAAGAAGCGCAATTATCAGCAGAGCGCTTTCTCTCATGCCAGGTGAAAGTTCCGCAATTGCTGAATGAGGAAACATCAAATGAAAAACGTGGCACCCTTTCAGTATTAATAAATAATTTGAACATTAAACTGTTGGTGTGAAAAAAAAATATTTATTAGAAATGCCGAATTTTTATTAAAAGCTTTGTATAATTTTTTCAATATTTGTATTCTATGCTATGGTTTGCACCTTGTCGCCTTCCTCTCCCCCCAGCGTCTCTCGTCAACAACAAATGCAGCGTGTATGACGGCCCTATCTTCTAGGATTAACAATATATTCCTTTAACGTGTCACGGATAGTGAATGCATCTTTTGGGGCATTAGACCTTGTAAAAAGCCTACATGTTTCCAACGTTCTGACCTCCCTCCGCCATAATCCTTCAACTCTAGTGTCGCCATTAAAACTATCGACGTATTCTGCAGGACAGTATTCGCCGTCATTCATTTTAACAAAATTATGTAGGACTATCACAGCCTTCACTATTTTTTCAGCGTTCTGTGGCAAGCAATTTATAGCATTAAGTAGTACCCTCCACCGCATCGTCATTATTCCAAATGTGTTTTCAATTTTCACGCGTGCTTTTGATAACGTTTTGTTGAAAATATTCTCATTTTCTGCTATAGATGTTCCGAAATAAGGTCTCATAATATTTGTTTTTAAGGGAAAAGCTGCATCACCCACAAAGAAAAAAGGCAACTTAACATTTGAGTTAGGTAAGTTTTCGTCTTCAGGTAAGTCAACTTTTCTATCTAATATGGCTTTTCCAAATGAGCTCGCTTTAAAAACGCCACCATCACTTTGTCCCCCATAAGCACCAATGTCTACAGCTGTGAAGCAGTAATTGCTATCGCAGGCAGCTAATAAAACAATGCTGTGATATTTTTCATAGTTATAGTACAGTGATCCAGCATTTGGAGGGCACTTAATTCTTATGTGTTTTCCATCTATTGCACCCACACAATTCGGAAGTCCACTTATAGAATAAAAATCCGTTGCTATTCTTTTCCATCCAGCTTTGTTAGGAGGTGCAAGATAGATACCGCGCAATTCTTCCCAAATAGCCTCGCATGTTTCAAGGATGACTTGACGAGCTGTCGATGCTCCAATCCTAAACATCCGCGCTATTTTAAGAAAATTCACACCTTGAGAAAGAAACCTGAAAATTAAGGATCCAAAATGGAGGCTGTCTTTTTAAACACACTTTCATAAGAACTTACATCAATGTAATCACCAGGCGACATTCCGGTGATATAGATTTACGTATAGAATTTCTCTTCAATCTGTTCTGCAGCAAGTTAAGCAATAAATTAAACTGCGTAACGCCCATCCGAGTAAATTTCCTTAACTCGTTGCTATTTTCCTCCTTAATGACTCTGAAAATTTTTGTATAAATACCATGAAGCTCGCGCTGCTTTTCGATATTATATTTTCTAGTCCAAATCTTTTTTCTTTGGTTCAATAAAATCAAATTATTGCGAATAACACAAGCCGCTAATACAAACAGTCTTCTTTTTATTTTATCTTTTCTCAACATAATTAATTAATCCACCACCACACAAAAATCTAAATATTGATTTTTCAAAAATTGATTGTCAAAACACTGCACTGCATCGCATTGTGTTCCAGGCTAGTAAAGCAATGCAGTGTTATAGCACTGCACTGCACTGTAAAGCACAAAAACAAGCAGTGCAGTGCTTTGACAATCATTTTTTGAAGATTTCATTTATAAATTTTTTGTATTGTAGATTCATTGTTTTGAGAAAAACTCTACCCATTTTTCTTCTAATGTCATTTTAAAATTAATTAATCCATTTTAAATTGAACTATTCCTCTATTCTTTAGTATTTCACAAACGTCAACTGATGCAGTGTGCAGTGTTTTAGAAATTAGCCTAAAAGTTGCAGTGGATGTGACTTGACACATGCACTGCACTGCATCGTATTGTGTTTCAGGCTTAACACTGCTGCATGCAGCGCTGCAGTGCATCGTATTGTGTTTCAGGCTATGGGCGAACAGTAGCTAATTGCATACTGGTTGGGAGAAGGATAGTTTTATGTAAGTATGTATACATTTCGACAAAAGTACTACAAATGAATTGTTCCATTCTGAATAGTTGTTTGATTGTAAAGTCGTGTTCGCTCCATGGACAATGTAACAGGCTTTTTTTACAGAAATAGTTTTGCTTGTCATTTTGCCATTTTTCCTCTAGGGCAAGTTTGTGCATGCTGTAAGTTCTCTTTCTTCCACTTTAAATTTACATAGGAGGAACCTTTGCATTAAAAATTTACTAGTATGTTAGTTAAAAATGTTGAAAGAAAAAGAATAAACCACTGACTTATAATAATGGGCTGATCGATTTGCTATTTCATGTGGCACAAATAATATTGTGTTTCTGTATATCAGAGTTTGAGCACGTTAAAACATTTACTCTACATAAAAACATGTAAAACTCATTGAATAAATTATTCAATGGTAAAACTCAATCAATCAGATGACATTTTACACCCGACAATCGAATTAAATTAAACAAATATCTTTCTTGTGTTCAAGTGATATTTTAATCGCTTATGAGCATCTTATAAGAAATTAAACTCATGCCGACTTTAATTTTCAAAAGGTTATTTTTACCTGAATCCTGTGTATGGGCAAGAGAGACGGAGCATGGAAAACACTATCTTTACCTTATTCGTCCTGCAGTGATTGCATCTGCAGCCAACATAAAAACATCAAATGGTAAGAAAACGGTCAGTAAGCGATGCTTTATGTTGGTAGCTCCAACTGCCATAGCGCAAAAGAGAAAACTATAAAACTTGTGCCATGCTTTCCTATAGGAAAATGACAATACTCTCAGTCCAATGTTATAAGTCAGTGGAATAAACACATTATAGAAACATCCTATTCATATGAGAGATTTGACAGAGCTGTTCTACTGTATGAATATACTGTTGTCAGTACGTTTACATGAATTGTCGAGTACTTGACTTGAAATCCACTTGAAACTCAAGTAGGGTTTTTGGTTGAAATAATTCCAATTACTTGACTTGAAAATTTCTTGAAATTTACTTGCAGTGACATTTTATCTTTGACAATCCTGCATTAGGTTCAATACATATGTACGGATTTTTAGATAAATATCTTGTGAAAAGTGCTAAAATTCACAATCTGAATCATCAACAATGATGTTCTTCTTGTACCTCTTTGCCGTTTTCATGCTAGCAGAAATGAAAAATGTTCAAGTACTGAAGTTGCGTTTACATGAATTTTTTCAAGTCGAACAACATATTGTGATTTACTTGACTCAAGTATACTCATTGAATAAAAAACTAATTAACTAATTAGTTATTTATTCAATGAGTATACTTGAAGTCAATGCGCGTTTACATGATATTTTGATTACTTGATCTCTACTTGAAGTATACTTCAAGTATTCATGTAAACGTACTGAATGTCTTCACCTTAACCTTAAGTACAAGGGGAGGAAAATCCACCCGGTTCGACTGAAAAAGACGTAAATGCCATGTAGGCCTCATTTATTTCGGCCGTTAAGCGGGAAACATCAGCTGTGTTCTTTTGGTTCCGTGCAGTGCACTGCAGAACACAAAAGATTGCGAATTGAATTGACTTGTAGGGTGCGTAGAAATAGAACTAGAAAAGGTTTTGAAAGTATAGAGAAAATGATCAAATTGCAATGACTTGAATCCTTGCAAAATGTCCAAATAGAACTTGATAAACTTCGGGGCAAAATCTTAGATCATAACGACAATAACGCCGCTTGTTTCTGCAGTACAACACAGCGCACTTCACCAACATAATTATAGTCTCCGGAGTCTCGATTATAACAAATCTCTTGCACAGAAAAATTATTTGTACCAGTTTTTCAATATTACATAATTTTAAAACACTTTTATTAATCTTTTAATTCACAAATCACTTAAAAAACACCCGACCTAAGAAATGACAAATGAGAAATGTCAGAAATATCGAACTGACACAAACTAAAACCCCAGCCCTCTTGTCATTTCCCTCCCTTGTCCATAAAAAAATTACTTATTACACGTACACGAATTTTATACAAGGTAGCCTATCCTTTCGTTTTATGATCTAAGGGCAAAATTCGTCAGGTTTAACGTTTTGTAAGTAAGAATTAAAGTCGGGGCATCTAGATTATGCTCTCTATGCTTTCAAAAAAATGTCTACTTCTATGCAATTCATTTCAATTCAATTTGCAATTTCCTGTGTTCTACAGTGCACTGCACGGAACCAAACGAACACAGCTACCATCTCGTAGATTTTTTTAAACATTTGTTGGAAAAAAATTTCCTGCTAACTTGGCAGCACTTGGCTCAATTCGCACAGCCAGCTGACATAACAAGTCAGCACAGCGACAGCCACACCACAGTCCAGTCGTATGTCAGTCGGGTGTTTTGACTTTTTGTGCTTCGTGAGCAATTTTTGTCTATATCCGGTTCTGACTTAAATTTATTAAAATTTGTTAATATTTATATTTTTTAAATTTATGTAAATAGATACTAATAGTTTAATATACTACTTATTAGCTTCAAGAATTCCATACAAAATGTGGGAGTATTGGAAGATCTTGTAGAGGAATCTATCATTTGCCTTGCCACTTGCCACTATCTAATATCTATGCTGGCAGACAGAGGATGTGTTGTGACTAATCCACCCACTATCGTAATCATAAAGTAATCAAGCTTCCTGAAGTTATGTTTTCATATTTACCTTCCAATTAATGAAATTGCATTCAAAGCATAAAAAAATGAACACTAATTATAACGATGTCCCAATTGGGATTAAGATTACACAAAAAATAGCCGAGAAATGTTGTGGTCGTGTGAGGTTTAGAAGAGAATTAATGTGAGTTTTTGTTTCTTATTTTATAATCACAAAAGCCCCATTGTTTTGTTTGAAATTTTGCAGATTTAAATTCTCTGTCTTGGCTTTAACATATCTGGCCTACACATGCTACCATATGACTAGGAAGCCCATTTCTGTAGTGAAGTCTGTGCTGCACAGAAATTGTACAGCTCTTGATCCATCTCCAGTTCGACAAAATGACAGCACTTGGTGCGATTATGCTCCTTTTGGTAAGTACAATATTTAATCTATTGTTGACGTAATCGACACGCATTCTTTATGTCGATGTTTACTAGTCAATTTATTGGCCCATATCTATAAACGTGAGATAAGAAACACCAATGATACTGATTACGCAAAAGAAAATCGTAACAGCTTAGAGACACGTGAATGTAATACTGTTCTTGGAGTAAAGGTCATTATTTCGTTATTTATTAAGAAGGATGTTTTTTTTGTGTAATTTAAGTTTTGATCAGAGATGCTTTGTAAGGACACAACATTGTTATCACCTGATAGCATTCTTAACGTAAAAATTAAGTTTCAGCTTACGTTATTCCCTTTTAAGTTGGATTATCCGGAATAGGAGTGATATACATATGCAATGCTTCCCATAGCTATTCTATGTTATGAACTTTATTTTACTTTAAACTCTCTGTACCTACCTCGTTATTATCTCTATTACAAAGACATTGCCATTTAGCTATGAGCACGAACTAGAGCAACTGAAAACATTTTTCTTTAAAATAAACAGATGAAACTTCATTAGCATAAATTAGGCATGACACTATTGTTGTGGAACGGTTTCACTCTGCTGATGAAATCTGACTGACTCTGAGTTTCGAGAGATGTAAATGACTTATTATTTCCGTAATTCTATTTCTTTTCCCGCCAATGGCGTACAAATGCATCAAAGAGAATTCTGCGATGCTTTAGTACCCTAACATAGATATATAGAAACTCCGACGAAAGAATTACTGTTCGTAGAAAATTGCTTCAAAGTTATAATAGTTTCTCAGCCTAATACCTCTTGAATGAAAAAAAAGCATGCTTACTACCTATACAGATTGTTCTACGAATGCTCGATAACCGACCAACTGCAGAAAAGGTTCCGGTAAGACAAAAAAAAAGTGTATGGTTGGTAAATCCTAACGGTTTGGGCGGAGCGAGGATTTAACAAAGAAAAAATGGGCTGTTTAAATGTGATTTCAAAATTTATAAATACATTGTGCTAATCTGCTAAGTAGGAGAAGCTATAAAGCTACAGAAATTGACAGGAAACTAGGTGAAAGGATAGCGCGGGACCGTGTCAAGGTGGGATTCGAACCCACGACCCTTGGGATGGTAATCAGCGCGCTTACCAACTGAGCTACCTAGGTCAGCTTTGTCCTGAATCAAATCAATTTCTTACAAAAGAACAATCAGGATTCAGGCATAGGCACTGACTGCAAAAGGGAATTATAAGCTGGTAAGACAGTGATTGCGGTTTTTCTTGACCTTAAAAGTGCTTTCGAGATGTTGGACAGAGCAGTACTGAAAAAAAAATTATGGTTATTTGGAATTCAGGTAGTGGAGCATACATGGTTCGTATCATATCTCGATGAGAGACAGCAGAGAAACAAATTAAACAATGTCCTATCAAGTGCTGTGGATGTTGAGTTGGGAGTACCTCAGCAGGGATCCGAAGTATGATAGGGAAGTAAATGAACGAACAGTAGCTAGTTGCACAATGGTTGGGAGAAGTATTAGTTTTATGTAAGTACACATCTCAGCACCAGTCTGCAAATGTATTGTTCCATTACCAAACAGCTGTTTGATTGCAAATTGGTGTTCGTTCCATGGACAGTGTAACAGGCAAAATGGCTGTAATAATGTTTGTGACAGTTTGATAGTTCTACCAAGGCGAATGGCATGGGAAGTGAAACAAGTTGTTTTTAGCTTTTTTTTTTTTGCAGAAATAGTTTTGATTGTCATTTTGTCCCTCTTTGTCTAGTACAAGTTTGTGCATGCTGTAAGTTCTGTTTCTCCAACTTTAGATTTACATAGGAACCTTTGTATTAGAAATTGACTAGTGTTTAGTTAAAACTGTTGAAAGAGAAAGTATCGTCTCTTTATAGAAGCATCCTACTCGCTTGACAGTTTTGACAGAGTTTGCTACTGTATGACTATACTGTGGTATCGGTATTGAAGTTTTGCAGAATATCCCTATTTGCTGATGATACTTTGATATATGTATATTAGTGGGCGGAATATTGATGAGTTGGATAGGATGTTAAATGAGGATTTATTAAGTTTGAGTGAGTGGTTGATAATGAACAAGCTAAAATTGAATATTTCTAAATCTAAGAGTATGAAGTGTAATATAGGTAATGGAACAGAACTGGAATGTGCTAAACATTTTAAATATCTTGGAGTGTTGTTAGACAATAAGCTAAAATTACGGGACCACGCAAATAACATATGAAAAAAAAATAAAAGAGAGGTTTTTTGAAAAGGATAAGACAGTGCTTATCCTTAAAAACTGCAATATTGCTGTAGAATGCATTAATTTTACCACATTATTCATAATGTTCAACACTGCTGTATGCGTGTTCAAGTGAAATTAAGGTAAGGATTCAAATATTTCATATTTGAGATGCAATGTATACACGCCAGTCTTGAGTATGCTAAACACTCTAAAGTGGATGAATATTCAACAAAGACTTACATACGACGCGATGATTATCACATTTAAAACGCATCAAGGTATATCACCTGTATACTTAAGGAAAAATGTACATTATGTTGCTGAGTCACAGTCTTATAACCTTCGTCATGAAAGTAACTTTAGGCTGGAGAAGTGGAATCGAACGAGCACGCAAAATTCGATTATGTATAAGCGTTTGCAATTTTTTAATGGTTTAACCAGCGAATTAAGAAATGAAAGAAGACTTGACATATTTAAGAGAAAATTATGAAATTAGCCAAACTTTTAATATGTAATATTTATTATAAGTATATCAAGAATTTATTTTGAGCTGTTATTGTAAGTGTCTTATATTTGGCTAATAAAGAAGTAATAATAATAATAGTGATTTTGAATTTATTGTGGCATTGTAACTTACATACCTGATTGCTGATGCAAGCTCAACAGTTTTCATCGACATTTCCAGTCTACAGCAGATTTTTTTCTTCTTGAATTTCGTTGAATGTTCCCCACAAACAAGTGGCGTGTCGTCTTTGGAAGCAAAGGCAGCATTGCTTCCCTCAGGATTTTTGGTTTTATTTAATTTAAAAAAAATAAATAAAAATAAACAAACAATTAAAAAATTTTTATTCGTACTACGCTGTAAACTTTGCTTCGAAAAAAACAATCAATCGAACAACATCCAACGCAACGAAAAGTATAGCATTCGAACTCGAACCGACATCCGACACCACTCACTGGAGGAGGTGGTTTTATTTTTGCTTCCATCAACAATGAAACAACATCCAATAAAAATAATTACGTTCGAACAAGTCTGGCCTCTACCTGTATCATCATATATCACTATTATTTGTTCGCCAATTATAGTGCAGCTACACACAATAAGAAAAACCCTAAATAAATGATGCATATAGGATCAACAAATAATGCTATACGAGAAGCATGTATGCATTAATTTCATTCATGAATAATATTTAATAACTGTGTCAATGACTTACGATTCTTCATCCTCTTCAAAAATTATTCCTAAATCGTCGGAATTTGTAAATTAGGGTTTCGTGCCACCAGCATGTCTGGTTTTTGCTTTGAGTTTTATTTTTTTATATATTTCTTTTTCTGTGCTGCACCAGAATAGAACTGTGAGCTCTTTTTGAACGGGAGAAGATGCAATCTCGTATCCAGGAGTATTTCTTAACAGGTCAGTTTTCTACAGGCATAATAAGACTTCTGTTTTCTTTGTAGCCAATTTGTGGGCAATTTTTTGTCCTAAATAAAGATAGAAGTAGCATTGTAGCATTGAAAATGTAGGCGGAAGAGATTATATTATTTGCATATTGTATATTTGGAGAGTTCAGGTACTTAGTTTCCCCCCCTCCCCCCCCCCCCCCCACCCGTTGACGATTCACTACTCTTAATAACCTCGCGCTAAATTTCAAATTTTAACATTGTGTCAAAAGTTGCTTCAAAATCTATATATATATATATAACAGCACAGCATTACGGTGGCCACGGGAGAGTGCGAATGCCAGCTACAGCGGGAGAGCTTTGGTTTTTATTCTGGACATTTAATTTCAATTCGGACATAAGCTTTTGCAAAAGTTTCCAAAATGTTGTTCATCAGCTTCTTCGAGATTGTGGAAGTGCATTCAAGTAGTGAAATATCCAAATAGGTTTAGTTGCAAATGGGCAGGGAATAGTAGGCGTACCCTTTTAAATTCGGCGAATTTCTGTAAGTTTACAATCATTGTGATAGGTGTCTGACTCCAGTATTCATTTAATCGAATCATATCGTTTTAACGTGCCACAAGTCCAGAGTCTTTCATTTAATTTCAAAAGTTATATTTTCCAGACCTGGGTTTAGTGCGTTTATACTTGCGTATAAGTTTCAGAAAGCAAAAGGGGTTCTAGAGTATCAGTCGCATGACAAATTGGAGTTTATATCATATTGTTGTATAAGCTTCCTTATGATAGTCTTTCAGATTACAAACCTAACCCTTGGTTTTCTTTGATGATTATACAACAAACCATCGATAAAATTTTGTGAAATTTTGCAAAGTGACTAATAACTTTTAATCATACATTGCTTTTGTAAAAAAATCTAATCTAATCTATGGAGAATAAAAGAATTTTAGGAACTCTTATTTTTAACGATTCTAAATTAAATTATAAATACAAGAGGAAAAACAACCGCTTCGTTTGGTGTTTGAAACCGGGACCTTCCGCTTTCCGGGCGACTGCTCTGAGCTAACGAGACAGATGCTTTTCTCTCTTTAATTTTTTGATTTTTATCTAGTCTATTAAGTCACAGTTGCTTTCAGCTGGCATTAACCACTAACGATTAAAGAGCTCAAATAAATTGTAAATTTTATAATTTTATTTATTTTTCCCATGCTGGAATTCTGCTATTCTCTATGACCTATTCTAAAAATTGTGAACTGGATTCCCGCATGGGAAAAATATATAATCTAATTTAATTTTAAACAATAATTTTAATTTTTTTTTTCAGACGGTCCCGACGCTTCAACACTTTTTGGCACACTTGACTCTGCATTTCTCTTTTGTTATGCTGCAGCAATGTTTGTATCTGGATTTGTTGCTGAGAGAGTTTCAATACGTTATTTTCTGGCATTTGGAATGATACTTTCAGGAATTTTTACATATCTTTTTGGCATAGCGAAAACATCAAACATCCACAACATATGGTATTTTCTGCTTGTACAAGGGTGTGCTGGAATTTTCCAAACAACTGGATGGCCGGGTGTTGTAACTGTTGTAGGGCGGTGGTTTGGTAAATCCAAACGTGGTCTTATATTCGGGATATGGAATAGTCACACATCTATCGGAAATATTTTGGGGTCATTAATAGCTGCACACTACGTTGAAAAAGACTGGTCCATGTCGTTTATTGTACCTGGTGTCACTATGGGATGTGTAGGATTTATATTATTTTTATTTCTGGTTGACTCTCCGGAGTTAGTTGGATGTCATCCAGATCGTGATCTTTTGGAAAGGAGAGTGTCGGATTCATCAAATGTAGAGAATGGAGATTCGTCATCGTCACGGGAACAGGTACTATGTTAATATTATTAAAATTACAATGTAATATTTTTTTGGCTTTTCCAATTAACTTGCATGCAAAATAAAATCGTGGTTTTTCTACTAGGACGATGTGAATGCTATCTCAAACATAGGAAGTATTAACTCAGTAAGTGCATGTTTTATAATATCTTCTATACCTATTTATATTTAAATAAATACTAATTTAACCCATTCGTGACCGACTGCACACCATGTGTGCAATGCATTTCCGATCCAAAAAGACAGAGCACACCGTGTGTGCAATGATATTAAGTTGCAATTATCAGTCAGTATGGAAAAAGCAGCCGTCAGGACAAGACTGGTGTTGGTGTTATTTGTACGAATGGAGTTACAAAGCGAGTGATTTCTACAAAAAAAATGTTGGACTCTGGGGATGGTCTCAAAAAATATGTGCTGTCTCGAATGGGTTAATTCTTGGTTATAAAGTTAAGCAAAAATTTGCAAATATTCTGATTGATTGAATCGTGTATGCCAGGGGTTGTACATAAACAGTTTGATATTGGTTGTTTCTTGAAAAATTGATTGTATCGCGTTTGGGGCACTTTATTGAAGGAAGTAAATTTTTTTTTGATGTTTTATATCCGTTAACTGCTAATTTAAGATAAAAGGTCACTGCTTGTTAAGGAATTTACTCTCTAAGTGTGAAATTCGTTTGATGTTAGTCTCTGCTTTGTGGTAGATATTTGTTCGGAAAATGAGAAAATTACATAAAAAATAAAATATAAATCACTTCGAGCTATAACTGGTATTCGCTTGTTAAAAGTCTTAATACTTAGAAGTGTGCTTATTGCTTAGGGATTTCGTGAATAAATTAGAGGTCCGGATTAGTAATTTAAAACGAAAAAATTCTCAATGTTATGCTACAATTCTTTTTCTGATAGACGGTGAAATCTCTTCAGGCTGTATTAGTACCGGCATTTGAAGTTTCCTGTTCCATTAACATTAAGCTGGATACATGGTGGAAAAGTTTTAATAAACTCCGTCTGACTTTTAGCAGACTGCTCAACATAAACAGGAAAGCTGGCCTTAAGTAGGCTTGGCGAATGCAGAGAATCTATAAAATATTTGTGAGGAAATTCAAAGGGCAGGCTTTTGATCAAGTCTGTAGAGCATTAGATATTAAAAAGTTATAATATTGCTCTAATACCTCATTTAACAGGCTGCAGACGGGAAAATGGCCTGTAGTTTACTTCAAACTACCGCGTTAAGATCTGTATGAAAGTATGATTAACTCGAGTAGCTTAAATTTGTGTTTTCAGCCATTTTGGGTTTTAGGTCTTCTTGTTCAGATGGAAATTTTCTAGCTCTTCGTGTAGGCAAAGCAAAAATATATTTATATCGGGAATTATATGATACATACCTGTAGAATGACAGATGTTGCCTGCATTCGTACAAATGTCAAATTTGCTTATATGAGACATATGTGCAATTGGACACATTACACCGAAATGGATCGAATCGAAACGGTGAAGTTGAGCAAATTTCAACTTTTACGGATGAAAAATAATCTGTAAAGATTTGTTTATACTCAAAGATGCATAAAAACGCTTTTGTTGAGGAAATAAAAAAAGATATGAATTATATGACAAAAAAGAATGTTTTCATGGATGCATGTAAAGCGGACAAACCAAATCTGGCAAAATTTTAAAGTCAAGTCTTTGAAACCGAACGGAACAATTGTGTTCATGCATCCGTTAGATCGTATTGGATCGAAACGTCGGAATTGTTTGACACTTAAGGCCTTAACATCAGACATCATTCATACACCTCATATGTTAATGAGCTTATAAAGAAAAGGTGTCTTGAACTCAGATGAGAAAATCGACTGATCACAAAGAATTCCCATATAGGTTCATGTTTCTACTAAATATCTTTCATAAATATGTGAGTGGTTCTATGTGAAAACCCAACGGATTTTTGCTGGCCGCAAATGGAAATGAGTGTCAAAACTGGCTATAAAAACAATGAGATATACCTCTGTATATTCGGCATTAGTACTGTATGTTTTCATCGGCCTGTGTATATTGCTATGTGTGTGGGAAGCTAGCAAACTTGGTCCTAGTTGAATTTTTCCCTGAATTTGCTTAAACTAATGCACAGTTTAACTATGTTTGGATTAGTTTTAAACTTAAAAGAAAGGAGCAAAGGAGAAACAACCCTTTCTTGTTGGAGATTAAAATTTACATAACATACAGTGACTCAATCATTCTTTAACAACAAATCCAGCTGGAAGATATATTGAATTATTTAGCAAGTTCATTAACTTACAACAATTAGTGATAGCTCAATTCGTTTAGCATCAGCATTATAATTTTGCACAGTTCGAACAGCATTACACCAACAACAGATGTTGGTTTGAATATGACTGTTATGGATCTATCAAAAATAAAGGAACCGCTTTTCATGCATATAACTACCAATTATTTATTTAGGACACTTAAAACTTACAATTCCATTATTTTCGTCGGGCTATAAGTTCCGATTCGACCAAAAACTTAGACAGAAAATGTAGTAGTTTGTTAGAATACTTAGAATAACTGCACCGTATCACGAAATCATTGAAAAAGATTTATTTGTTACTAAGATTCTCACAAATGCGTCTTTGTTATCTCCTATCTCCGCACAATTAGAGACAAGGACTATTACATTTCCGCAGTAGGAAGGTATTCAAAGTACTCGTGAATCTCAATGTTCTTGCATCAAACTCAATTCGAACTTTACCATTTTTATAAGAAAACCGTTTCCAAAATTTCGCTTTTCACCTCTTTAGGTCGACGCGCTTATCGCAAATTATCAGGGGTACTTATGGATGGACAAACTAACCCAACTTTCATGACCGTCGCTCTAATATTGTATTGCGTTAATAATCTAATAGTAGAAATAAAGTATTGAATTTCATATTAAATTTCCTTCTAAAGTAGCTTAGAATTAATTAACAATCAATAAATAAGTGAAAATTATCAATTCGAATTATTGAAAGTCTTTTTCTTTTATTGAATTTTTAATAACTTTTATACTTTTCAGGAAGTAAGTTATCGGCCCACCGAGAGAACACCTATGTTAGGAAGAGATTCTTCATCGAATTCAATTTCCCCCGAACGAACTCCAATTAAATTATGTAATGCTCTGTATATTCCGGGTGTAATGGAATTTTCATTGTGTTTATTTTTCTCAAAACTGGTGAGCTATACATTCCTATACTGGCTGCCTCTATATATTCAATCATCTAGTGAGTATTTTGTCCGAGTAATAATACCCTTAGAGGTATTTATGAACTTATTCCTTCTTAGCTACACTTGGAGCCACACTGAGTGCTGATCTTTCTACTATATTCGACGTGGGAGGCATCGTTGGCGCCATTGCAGCTGGCATGATTTCCGATTATACCTCTATGTCAGCGACAACGTGTTCATCAATGTTATTTTTTGCTGCCCCCATGGTAAGATTATAGATTTTTTAAGGACTCATATTTATTAATGTAATCACTATTTCATTCCGGTTAGCTTTTGTTATATCACCAGTATGGATCTCTTTCGCTACCTATCAGTATCGTTCTTCTTTTTGTGGCTGGAATATTAGTAAATGGACCATATGCATTGATTACAACGTCTGTCAGTGCTGAATTAGGTTATTTGAAAAAAAAAATTTAAATGAAATATCTTTTAAGTATTTTTTTTTTTTACAGGACAACATAGCTGTTTAGAAGGCAATTCTAAAGCATTAGCAACTGTTACGGCAATAATAGATGGAACCGGTTCAATAGGTATGTAATTTTCAGTATAATTTGCCCATTAAGAGGTGTCAGTACTCAGCAAAAGTTTCAATTCAGACACCAGAGAAATCTGCAATAGAATTTACTATACGTAGGTTTATGTCCTCTCTCTCTACGGAAAGTGAGAAATTTCATATAAAGTTTGAACAGACCACAGACCACATTCGAGACATCTAGTGTAAAAGACAGAAACCCAATTTAAGACGAAAAATGAATATTTGCAGTTCATGTTAATTGAACATTTTTTAACGATAATTAACTTTCCTAATTTTTTTTTTTGCACATAATTGTTAAACATACTATTTTACTTTGTATTTCAACAACTTTCCATTAAATATAACAAATTCTCGTCGGTGAAATATCCGGGAGAAAAAGCAAGGCAAGTGCTATTAGAGTCAAATAATTAAAAAAACGCAACTAAAAATGAAAAAAAAAAACCTCGATGTTATTTGCTAGTTGGCTGTATATTTCTAAAATAGTCAAAATCTAAAAGAATACCTAACAGGAATTTGATTTAAAAAACTTCAAATTTTTACCATTTTTTACTAGTTTGCTAGTCCATTCCAATACAAATTTTTAACTTTTGCCCACGTTATTTATTAAATCTCTTCGTTACGTTTAATTTAAGATATAAATCATTATTCTGCTACAACTGGTTTGCCAGAAATATGCATTAAAAAATGTACGAAGCTTGCAAATTTTAAGCAGATTTTGAACAAATTTCAAAATTTAGTGATTAAAATAGAATTCTACTCCAACTAATATGAAACTGAAGATTATTCTAATACAATATTAGTTTCCATTTGATATCATGGATGTAGATCGAAAATTCGCTAGTTATAAATTAGTTAAAAATTAAAAAGTATTAAATTTTTGCAGAAAAAATCGGCTAGCCATACTTTCCTGTATGTAACATTCGATAAAACCTATATGAAAGAGATATGCTCTTTTTTCAAAAACAGCAATGCATTCAGGGGCCAAGCACTAAGTTGGATCATGCAATTAATTAACCGGCTTGAGGATTTGTTAAGTCAATAATATAATTCGTCCTTCATTACTCATCTGGTTGCTTCCGTAGGGTGTAACACTGAATAATGATAATTTTTTTTTATTCTGGTTCTTAATCGGGCAGTTATAAATCATTCGAATACCGGTGACCAGTTAAAAAGATGACTGAGTTTCATGGGAGTATTATGCCCACGCTTAATGGAAACGTGATACTTGTGAGGTCATGTTTGTGTTGATAGATTATACAATTATTCTCATGCACCACGTCATTTTGTTCCGCTGGATGTCATACTCGTGATATTGTGTTGGTTCATCTCTCTAAGGAGTTCCATTGTACGAAAAACAAGTGCCGTCATCGTTAAGCCAGTTCAATTTCTAGGCTATATTTGCCAGTTTGTTTCAATTGTTTTTTTATGAGAGAAGGTCAATAGCACTCAGCTTAACCCATTCTCAGCGGACGTATGCATTCGACATTTACCCCAACTCTAAAGAGCTGACTACCAGACGCCAACACAATTGTCGTGTTAAAAGCTTGAGAAATTCAGTAACAGTTTTGTCAATGAGCACTTCTATGCAGAGATTGGTTCAATACCCGAAAAAGCAAAAATATAATTTGTTAATTCGCACACACCTATTCAGTTCAATCTTTCCAAAATGTTTATATTATATCAATGATATCAATGACTGTTTTTTCAAGATGAAGGGTCGAAAGTCGGATTTCGTCCAGGTAGATTGTTTTACTTGTAACACGATGCAGTACAATGAAAATGTAATTAGAGAAGAATTAATTTCTATGGGATTTTTCACAAATATCAAATTCTTCTCACAAAATAATCATTATTGAGATTTGCCTAACAAATCGCAGTATAGATTTTCCACTTACAATTCGGATTTAAAAATAAAACCAAGCGAATGTATTTCGGTGAGTGCATCGACTAAATTCAATTTCTAGCCGTCAGCTGATCGTCTGGTTAAGTTAGGTTAGAGGAGTGTCGCCAAGGAAGGCTTGACCTGTATCACTTACGCCACTGACGGGTCCATTGTGCCCATTGATTCATGGCAATCCATGATTCTGAGAATAACTCTAGATCCACCCTGATTCTATAACGAAACCCAGGATGCATCGAGACTCTTTACCTTACAGCTCCCCCAGCTTCGGGAAGAAGTAGCTACCAAGTAGGCCGCCACTTTTAGTCGCTAGAGCAGGACACTCGCAAAGTACATGACAAACTGATTCGATTTCCTCAGAAGCTTTACAGCTACGACAGAAATCGCTTGACTCTAGACCCAGCCTCATAGTATGATTAGCTATGGCCCAATGCCCCGTTAACACCCCTACTAGTATAAGGTCACCTTGAGCCGCATAGATATCTCTACTACGCTCCTCTCTGCAAAGCTGCACCAGCCTTAATTTTATCACCACAGCATCCAACGTGTTAATGGCCGTTTGACTGTCAGTACATATGCAGATGTCTAAATCCGACTCTCTACGCATAAATACCAGCACTATTGCTTGGTGATGCGCTACCAATTCTGCCTGAAAGACACTACATTTGTCAGACAGTCTGTTGTATGACTTGCAGTTGTTGGAGTATACTCGCGCCCCTGTATCTATACTTGTCTTCGATCCTTCTGTAAAAATAGAAATCTTTGCTGTTACAAAATCCTCATATCCCTCCCAGTTGCTTCTAGTAGGTATAAACTGGTATTGAAACCTCCATTAAAATCTAGGGTAGGAATTTGGCAGTCTGTTACTACATTGTCATCAATACAGTCTATTGTCCGAAGAATATTATAATGTTCACACTCTCTGTTTTTCCAACAACCTGTTCTAAGCCTGACTGCGTTGACAGTCGCTATACTCCTACAGGAGGCTCCAATGGAGCTGTAGGCACCCAGTTACACCCAGACATTTTATTTCTTTTTGAATGCCGTCCACTAGCCTATGGAGCCGTAGCACAAGATTGGTCTTACTATAGCAATGTACATAAATCGTACCACTTCTAAGACCCCAACTCCAAAAAATTTCTTACACGTGTAAAACACCACATTGGCTTTTTTCACGCGTTAAAGCACATTACACTTCCAACTCAGCTTAGAGTACGTGCACAACGAGGTGAGGCGAGGCTATATCAAGACTTAAGAAATAAAATGATTGCACGCTATGATATGAGAGTGTTCATAACAACGCTGTGGCAGCCTGCGATATATATTCACATCGCCTCGCTCAAATCTTGATATAGTCTCGCCGCACCTCGTTGTGCACTTACCCTTATAGTCTAGTATCACACCTAACTACTTACCCTCGCTGCATGAGGTTTAGTTGGTATAGCCCAACCTTGGTGGTCTAAAATCTTGTATCATTTTCTTCTAAGGATTTACATTCATCCTCCTCTAACATGTTAAGAATTTCTTGCATGCTCACCATCCGTGGTGATGATCACCCCGCCCTGTGGTGCACCTCCACCATGAGGAGCATGGAGTTTTTATCCTTTCACATAGTTTCTTGTTAACTCTCACATTCTGATAAATGACTTCTATTTTAATATTATTGAAAGTCCCTTCGACATCCAGCAAAGCAGTATAAATTCCCTATATAGTAGGGATCTTTCAATAACTGACCCAGAGATTCTACTGATTTACCTTTGATATAGGCATGTTGACAATTCGTTGATTAGTTTCTATAACATTGGTGCAATATTTCAATCCCGTTCCGGTCGTCGACCTTTGTTTGCAAAATTAAAGAGGCATGTCCTTATTGGTCCACTGTCGTTATTCATAATATTTTGGCTGTGTCTGTATATAAAAAGAACTTTCCCATGCGTCAAGTTCTCTATTATTATTTTCTTCTATCATGTGCTGTGCCACAGATAATTTAAGTGCTTCGCAATTTTTTGTGTGATTCATGTGGTTGATACTTCCTTTTTAAATGTCTTCTAACTGGCCTCATATATTTTTTACAGCAATCCCCACAAGTAATAATATAAATCCCAGATATTTGCAGCGCATTAACCTTGTCTTTTGGATTTCCAAACAGCTTCTTTATATTATCGTTCAAGTATCCTAGGCTTAAATTTCACTTTTTTTTTTAAACCTGCCATGTTTTATCGAGATTTGTCCATTATAATAAAATTTAATATATTTTATGTCGTTATTAATCTTCCTTAGAATCGTTAAGGTTTTTCATATTTAAGTCTCCTAGAGTGTTTGGCTACCATTTTTTCTATTTCTATTGCAGTATACCCATTTCTAGCTAGCTCTTATGTCCGTTCTTTCATATAATTCGTAGCCGAAAGTGATAGTCTGCATAGTCTATATGAAGGGACCGTAAATAACTGTTAAAGTCTCATAATAACAGTCTTAGTAAACTGTGCTAAGAGTTATCACAGACCTTTATTAATAAAAGTCCCTTCATAAAACTCCCATAAGACTTTTAACTTTTTAGTCTCAAGATAACACTCAAGATAAGACTTTTATAAATTTCAGTCAGCCCATAACTGTTATATTAAGTCTTATGATAAAAGTCTTATAAGACTTTTAACCATTCAATTTTTCGATAACAGTTTGATCGGGACTTTTATATGTTACAGTCAGTTATAAAAGTTATAGAAGACTTTTATTTATTTAAGTCTTATAATGGATCTATCACAGATATTTTATTGTTGCAGATCTTAGTATTTGATTTTGGATTTCAGCAATCGGATAGTGTGCAGATCCCGGTATCCGGATATCTGCATATTATCAAAATCAGTTACATAGGACCAAAAAAAAACGTTAAATTTTAACTAGTATTTCAAGATTTTTTCCAAATGTCCCACAAGAGTTACGGAGTTATCTATATGTCATACTATGAAATATTTCCATTCTCCGGAAAAAAAAATCATTTGTGATAAATCTTGCTGTATTAGATTTATCTAAATTAACGTGTCACGAAACTTATCATCAATTGACTATGTAGGTATGTGATTTCAATGCGGAATACACATTCAATAAAATTCCTCTCCACTTTCAAGTGAAGCTTCTTTCACAACGGAAATTCAAATTTTTTTTTATATGTTCATTTCTTTGAATAGGATTTGAAATCGTTTAAATTTAGCCGCAAATATTTTTGAACGTAATCTACCAGGTATTAGAGAGTTCCGATAAGAAAATTATTGTTTCGTTGCAATTTAAGTTGGTACTCAACAACTGTGATTGACATTCTTAAAATACGAAAAACAATGCATTTCGAAAATTTTGCATTAGATAAAAAGCTGATAATGAGTCAAGTGAATTAAAGTTAATATTTGCTTTTACTTAAGTTTTTCCGTTCAATCATTTTAATGGAATTTTACATTTGAATTAATTTTTCTTTCTGGGTCATTCCATATGAAATAGAAAACATCTGTGACATGACCATCATAAATTTCTTGAAATTTTACATACTTGGAGGGTTTATGAAAACAAAAATACAAATCAAAAATTTTCCCTATATAATGCGTATTTCGCGAGTTATGGCATTTTCACAATTTCACAGAAATGCTGTCCTGGTCTTCTTTTAAAAATTCATATATATTTTTCTATTCATGCTAGGATAGCGAAATATGGCTTATTTGAAAGATAGGATTTCAGCCTATCTAAGAAAAATAGCATTAAAAAATATATGGACATCAAGAATAAGGATCTTATCCTTTATTCTTGAATATCCTGGAAGACTTTTGATTTTATTATTATTTTTTTAATTTTTTACCTTATATTATCCACTAAAACATACTAAAATTTTGGGATATCAACGGGATTAAGGAGTAAAAAGTCAAGAAAGTTTCACCAATCTTCCATTTGCTCATAATAAATTCTTCGTTTCTTGAAAATTTCATAAAAGTTAGAATGTATTTAATTATCTGTGAAAGTGGTGCGAGTCTATTAAACAGGATTCTAGATTCTATAGAAATTTACAAATTTCAATTTATCGGTCTGTTTAATGAGCTGCTTTAGGTTACTCTAGAGCAGAAAAGAGCAGAAAAACGTGTTTAATGAATTCAGAGCACTGCTCTAAAGTACTCTAAAGTGAACTGAACTGTGTTTGATGTGTCAGCTCTAAAGTGAACTGGAATAACCTAGAGCAAGATTTTCTGCTCTACCTTGTGTTGACAGTTCTGATAACAATTCAAATAATTACATTTTTGTGGAGAAAATAAATTTCTGGACTATTCTACTAGAATAATTTAAAAAATAATTGTATTTTTATGTGTTAAAAAAAGTTTCTTTACATTAATCTTGCATTAATTTAAACAATTGTGTTTTTTGGTGAGAGATCTCACAAAATTTGTGTTTCATGAGCTGCCTGCTTCTTTCAGCTCTCTTCACTTTTTATTTGACAGTTAACCTAAGATTAGCTGCTCTGCTTTGAACTTTTTTCGAGTTCATTAAACAGGCCTTATGAAGAAAATGAAACTTGCGAGATTCACAAAATCACTTTGAGGCCGTATCGGATGAAACGTTTTATATCTGTACAATTTTCCAAAACATTTTTCTAAGGTTTTGTTGGACGAATTAAACACATATTTGAAATAAATTCAACATGCTCATGTTAGACTAACATCATGCATTTGGCCACAATTTATTTAAACCCTTTTTCACACCATCGTAGAGGTAGAGCTCGAGACTCGTTCTGCTTTCCGTGCTATCCCCAATAGGCTTTTTATGTACACGGCGTTTCCTCATTGCATAACATTTTGTATCTTGAAGAAATTTATTTTATTGACCGGTAATAAATGAGCAGCTCACTACACAGTTTGATTAATTCCATAAAAGAAAAGGTAGGAAATATTGATACATATTTATATATTTCTTGTGAAAAAAAATATTTATTATTCAACGACCACACATGCATTTCTTTCAAAATATACGAACAATTTTTGGGAGATGAAATTCTTGATATAATTTTTTCTGTGGATAACCAGTGGCCTGCAGTATGTATAGTATGTCTCTAAATATTCTTGAGATGGTGGCACGAGCCTTAAGCAAGTTCACAGTCTTTATTTCACTTCTAAAGGCATACCTTAAAAATCGGGACGTAATAGCGACTAATCAGTCTGCCTTCAAGAACAGTTGCAGTTCTAGTGATGCGATTTATGACTCAACGACTTTTATAAACTCCGCCCTAGATAAGAATGCCGTCTTTTTAGATATAAAGAAGGCATTTGACATAGTAAATCACGAAGTACTACTAAATAAACTTAACCAGATTGAAATCAGGGGCATTTCTCTCAATTTACTTAAATCATTCATAATGGGAAGAAGTCAAATAATTAATATAGGGGGCGTATTTAGTGAACCAATGTCCATTATGGCTGGCGTTCCTCAAGGCTCAGTACTAGGTCCTGCTCTATTTTTAATATATATTAACTGTACTATACAGTACTGGCAGCACATCAAGCTAGTAAAGATCTCAGTAAGACTTACAAATGTTTAATTGTCACAGTTTCTTTAAATATATGCAGTTTGGAGATAATATTCCTAGTAGCATGACAACATGCACGAAATGCAGAAGCTATCTCAAGTCTCACTGATTAAATACTTAGGCTCATCACGCATATCTGCAGCCCATTGAGGAAGGAAGTTTATAAAATTGTTATGATTAGGAATATGATCCAGATGCCAACTATGAGAATGATTTATTTTGCAATTGCTCAATATATTATTCAGTATGGCATAACTGGCTGGGGCACATCCTACACTCACATTATTAATCTGTTGCAAAATCTGCAAAACAAAATAGTTAAGTTTTTCTTCAAAAAAATCAAAATATTACTCCACTTCAGTGTGATAAATGTAATGGTGAACTCTTTCCACCTCAACTGAAACGTAACTCGTTCGGTTCTTAAACCTAAGATGTTTTCTTCACCACAATGACACAGAACTGGTTCAGAACGTATGTTTTTTTCACGCGGCTCTATGTTCAGTTTCTGCACCGATTTTAAACTTTCTTGTTTCGGTTCGGAATTAACCGACAAATGAAAATTATTTGTAATCAAAGTGTGGATATTTTGTTAAAGTGATTTATTTTTTAATTAAAATCATAAAGGGCGAACATTTTCGGGTATTCTACTTTCTTATATTCTTTTCAATTTGGTCCCATTCGGGACAGGGCTAAGTTTGGTGTAGATTGGACAGCTTCCTGTTCTGTGCAGCGCCTGTTCGGTTTTGTTGAAAAGACAATTATATTCGTTCGTGGCTTTAAAATTCGTTTACACCACTTCATCGTACACGGTATGCTACTCGAAATCAGTTATCAAACCCATTATATGAATTAAAATGTCATAAAACTCAATGACATGCTAGCATAGTAGCATCTTCGGTCCTAAAAGTTCAATAAATTGTCTCGTAAGACTTCAAACCGTAGACTCATTAGTTAGTAATTATAAATTAAAATTAAAAATATTTCTATCTGAAAATAAAAAAATTTATTCAGAATCTCTTCCACATGAGCTTAGTTAGAAATAATTACATAATTAGTATTATAGATCTCAAAGTATTGATGTTTCTCACAAACAAGAAATGTATAAAAATGTAGTTAAAGGCCGCTACGGATTTCCACGTTCAAGCGAAAGTTTATGTTGAAGTCAGCCATGAAGTGTATCGTATCGTATAAATATTGAATAGCTCTCTTTATTCTACAATGTACAGAATTAGTCTGTCTCCATTTCGCCGTTGTATACCCTTACAAAAAATTTTTTTCGATTTATCTCGACCTTGCACACATGCACCTCGAATAAACAAAAACGTACAACCCTCTGCAACAAAAAGTGATACTCTTTACCGTCTCCGGCGATTGGCACTTTCACACTTTTCACGTTTTTCCTAACTCCCCAAGTATATTATAGAATAGCGAATGGAGAGTTAAAGCAAGCATACACCGACGTGGTGGCGGTAGCGGGGATAATAGCGATGCGGTGAATGTAAGCACACACCGACGCGGTGGCGCAATTGACGGAACTTTACAAAACATAATTTTTTTTCTATTATCCCGGTATTCTGGATGTGACAACTCATACAGAATTTTGTTTAATTTTACTACTGAAATCAGTTCTTCACTCATTGCGATGCCAACACTGTTTCAACTGAAATGTATTTCACTATCGCGGTGGCGGTGACAATGCAACATGCGGCAACTCACCGCCACCGCGTTTTGTGTGAACGCTCGAAATCATTTCAATATTGTGCATCACACCGGCACCGCGTCGGTTTGTGCTTGCCTTTAATCGGGGAAAACTAAAATTCTCATCTCCCAAAATCCCCAACTCTCCGTGTTACTGAATTCAGCCCCTGGTGTCTTTTTCATGTCTCCACCGAGCTTATCTGTCTCCAAGTAGATTTTGGTTAGTATCTAGCATCTTAGTTCATGCTCTGAGAAGCCGGTGTATACACCTTAAATGTGCATTGAGCAAGCAGGAGCTCTCTGCTTCTTGTGTTGCAGACACTTAGTTTCCACCTAGCACGTGGGCTGCACCCCTACAAGCTATGTCTACAAGCTAGAACCCCTCGATGTCTTCCACAAAGCGTCCGTCTCTGGTGTAACGTCTTGTATACGTTCTACAATTCCTGAAAACCAACCGATCATTGCTTTGACGCCATGAGTGCGTATACTCACGCATTTCGGCCAATCTAATTTATTTTACAGAATTGTCTGTAGACTCATATTTTGTACGGGTCTCGAAAGAGTAAAAAACTCATTACCAATTTCCAATTTCTAATTTATTTTCTTTCGCGCAATTACCTAAGAAGTTTTTCCTTTCAGTTTAGTACATTAATAGCTTTGCTCGCGTACTTTTTGTGCAAAAACATACTCGTGTGGAGTGGAAAATATGTGCAAAGAATTGAAAGTACGCGAACCGGGGAACGGTTTTCCTGCAACTTCACTAAAAACAAGAAGTAGAAGTGAGAATTGAGTTTAAATTTGACACGTGAATCTGATTTAGATTTTAGTGAAGAGTCTATAGAAACGGAAGTTAAACAGCACAACAATGTAGCGCATGCTAAAGTAACTCGAAATCCTGCAGCAAAGGCTTTACGAGATTCAGTGTGTTTAGAAATGTGGCAGCGCTAAGTGGTTATTCGAAATCTAAATTCATCTAATTTTGAAAAAATATAATTATATTCCAAAGCAAGCAACAAAACTTGTGTCTATTTTTCATTTATTTCATGTTTGTATTTTTGTAAAAACTTTTAAGAAAATTACAAGAATACAAAAGTGAAGAGAACATTTCTTAACTGTCAGTATTCCTTGAATAAATGGTGCAGTCAATTCATTCAAGATGAAAAGCTCTGACGTATGCAAAACTCATATAATTTTTTTTGCATAGAAAATTAAACCCTGAAAATATGTAAAAGATCGTGCAAATGCATTATAAGCGAAAAGACCTAATGTTGGCCCTAAATGGGCATTCGTTAGGGAATATAGCTTACGGCGGAAATGTTCTGGAAGAAGTATGACATGCACATTGTAATTTGCAAAATGGGTCCAACAATAATAGTTTTATTGTGTGTATGTGGGACCCCCCCCCCCCCCCCCCCAATATTCGCATATCAATTTTCTCGTGGAACATTTGCTCTTAAGTCATTTGCTGGTATCAATTTTCTCGTAAAGCCAATTTGTCGTATCAATTTTCGTACGAGAACCTACTCGTAGTAAAATGTTTACAGGGTTGGATACGAGATAATTGTCATACAAGAAAAGTGATACAAGCAATTTGCTACGAGAATATTAGGTGATACCGTATCTGGGTTCGATAATTAAATAATTCAACTCCGATTCCAATCTAATTCATTTATTTAGTTTTATACATATGAGTGTTAACTATAGTGCTTAAGGTTCGATAATTTTATAACAATGGCTGAGTATGAGTATATTTGAGGAATTTTTCATCTTGCCGAAAAATAAAAATGTCCCCGACTTCAATTGCATATTTCTTAACTTTTTATACCCCACGATTACTATTTTTTATGTGTCGAAAAATAAATTTACTTTCTTTAATAGTTGATAAACTTACAAAATTACAAAACTTTGTGAAATTTAGTGGCATGGGTACAAATTACACATCTAGAGAAAAAATCTCTGAGCAGCTATCACAAAAAAATTACATATTCTTATTTTGATTTCGTAGTTGGGAAAAAAATGCAAAACTTTAAATGAAAGTTGACTCGAAAGAATTGTTTCCCACATCAAAAATGTCTAGTAATATATTCAGTAGGGTAACAATTTTAATAGATGTTTCTGCATATTATTTATATAATTTCTTTTGAATGATTCTTGAAAATTTGGACCCCCACTTAACAGACCTACCTATACGGCATTGCCCCTAGGTACCCTTGGATCTTAGAAAGAAAGAAAGAATTCTGTTTATGTATTGGTTATGCTCATGGCAGTAGTAAATCTGAAATATTTTTGAAGGGGGGTTTGGCGAAATTATTTAAAATAAAACAAAATTGTGAACTACCACTGACACATTGACAATTTTGCAAAATTTTCCGAATCCGAATGACACAGGTTCCCATCAAACACTCCCAAAGTACAAGTATATATCGTGCGGAAAATTTTGCAAAATTACGCAAGTCCATGGTTGGTGTCATCACTATCAAAAAGGTATTTTGGATATGATGACGAAGCGTTGTACGACATGGTGGCGCACCATTATTCACAATCATGGAAAAAGTTTAGCCACCATGGTTATTCAATGATAGTACTAAGGATTTTCCGCTAGAAAGAGGTGTAGACCATTTATACTTGTACTTTGGGATTGTTTGATGGGAAAACAATCTGATGGGAATCTATGTCATGGATGATGAAAATCTGGTACAACCCAAACAATGTCCAGTTTGATTGCTCATGAGGAAAGGCATGTGTGGCCCACGGATTCTCTATATGAAAAATTTACGAAACATTTTACGATTAATTAGAATAGTGATATATGGCTCGTGGACTCTCTTTGGGGTGTCGGTGAATTTATGATTGATTGAATGGAATTAAATAATTAACCGAATAGAATGAACTGAATGAATTGAATGAACTGTATATGTGTATATGGCTCATTATCAACTTGAATTGAATAAAATGTTATATATCGAATAGATGTTAATCGGAATGGTGTCATCACTCGGATAATTTTGCAAAAATTTTCCGAACAAAGAAATATTTTGAGCACTTATCTTGAACTTTTTGTTTTTCTACCCTTTTTTCCATTTATTTTGCACGTATTTGCGGAAAAAAACTGGTTTATTTTCACGACTTCAACTTGCCTTTTCCATTTTCGGGACTATTTCGTCAATTATTCAAACAGCACCGCATAGCACAATTCATTGTTAAAATATTCATACGTTTATGAAGGCTTAATCACTAAATTATCACTCTGAATGTTTTTATTCAAAATTAACACAATTAGTTGAACAATTCAAAGTTTTTTAATCACAGAAAATACAAAGCCCGGCGCAAAAACACGAATCTGATGGTTAATTCGAATTGACACAATTGACTTATTTCAAGTTAACTTGGTTAAACCTTGGTTAAACTTGGTTAATTCTTTTTGTCTTTCCACCCCTTCCGAGTTTCCCTCACACAAATAGGATTTTCACACGATATTTCTCTTCCTTGGAGGTACGCGTACCACTAATTGGAACACACTGCCTCAAAGACAAGAATTAATTATTTAATAATAACATTATACCACATACCATACCATATCAAAAAAATAAAATTAAATTAAATATCAAATATTTTTTTATAGGTGCCGCAGTTGGACCATTATTGGCCGGTGTCATTTCTAGTTCAGGTTGGCAAAATGTTTTCTACATGCTAATTATATCGGACGTCTTAGCAATGCTTCTACTTGTTAGATTAGTAATAAAAGAATTTGCTAAACTAAAGCGTAATGCAAGAATAGAATGAATTAATATTTATGTTAAAAATATTTTATTTTATTTCGAATAGCTGTGAATCATTAAACGGTAATTTGTATTAATTAAGACGAATGTGCGAAGTTACTTTCCCATTGGAAGAAGCTCAAGTATTAAGTTTTCAATCTCACACGGTCGAGTAATATATTTTCGTATATTTATGCAAAGACTGTCATTTATAACTAACTATATTTATTAAAAATTAGTAGATCAATCAGCCAACATTCAAAAATTAAGTATATGTATGTACAAAACTCAAGTGGTGGTGTGACGGCTCTGTGTGGAATAATATTTATTATTATTGTAGCTTTTGTACAGTTTTTACCTACATAAAAAGTTCAATAAGATTTTTATTGTAATTAAATTATATTTTGAAGGATTTTTTTTTAAATAAAAAACTAAAATCAATTTATGGAATGTTCTCTGGTAGAAATTTTTGTATTTTTTGAAATAAATTGAGTTTTTTTTTATATGTGGTTAATCTGTTTCTGTAAATTAACAACATTTTTTGTCTTTAAATTTATTATTTAGGCTTTGTACCAAATTCATTGCTAAAATCAAGTTTTCTTAAGTTTCATTTGGCTTTCATTTTTGAAAGAGATTGAGTTCACTGATGTTCGTCAAGCTGGTTTCCATGTTTTTATAAATGTAAATTAATTTATTTTACTTTCATTAACATTCCGATACTATTGAAAAAGAATAACAATATCAACACTAAATCTAAATGCTTTACTCGCGCGTTATGTAATTGCAGCACGTTTTTCAAAAAAGCTTTACATATACTTCTAAGGGACACGTCGCTCGTCAATAAAGCAATTTCTTGATGCAAGGAAACTTGCTGTCATGGTTTAAAAGCGCCAGCAAATTTCTTTGTGCTTGCGTTATACTTGATATATAAACTATCGCAAAAATCGTTTTGGAACTGCTATTTGAATTTTCACTGCTGTTCTTGCTGTGTTATTGGAAGTTAATTCTGCTATTGCTGTTGCTTAGCATGCTTTGGAAAGCAGTGCTAGTACTGTGAATTGCTATAATACAACGAAACTCAAGATGTGAAAGTAACACAATCAATTCTTATGGATTTGTGTTGTAGTTGGCACATGCTTTTGAAGACCGAAGGAATATACTGAGCTATCTACACTGTTGAGCACATGAAAGTATACTGTGCTATTTGTAATTGCTGTAGAATGCTTTTGAAAGCTATGAAGCTGACGAATGTTGCTCTTCAGCAAACCTAGAACAAAAAGAAAAGATTAATTCGAAACAATGGATTTATATTAAAAGGAAATTACCTCCACATGGAGCCACCACAAGTGGGCGTATCCATTGACGATCTGAAATAAAAGAAATGTATTAATTGTAAATTTAAAAGCAAATACAGTAAAAACTCTATAACGAAACTCAAGGGGCCGAGAAATTTTCTTCGTTATCGAGAGTTTTTGTTATAAGGAATGAGTAACAAAATATGTATGTACGAAAAAGATATATTTTATTGCTTAAAGGGAAATAAAGTGCAAGTGTTTTCATTGGTTGAAAATGATAAGGATTTAAAAATTTGATAAACGAAAGAAGCCCATTTGTTCACAAAACCGATATTCCTGGAAGTTTCCGAAAATGTTCGTACTTTTGTCAGCATCTGGCAACTTATAATAAACATTGTTCTGCGTATTTCTTCATGTTTCATTCAAAGTCTACAAAGCATTAATTCATAACAAAAATGATGTTTTCCACTCTGTTGTGGACAATCTAGGTGAAAACACCATAAAATGTTTACCTTTACAAGTATCAACAGAATCTTAAATTATAATATAATTAAGAAAATCAACTAACCTCTAACGATGAAAATACCTGAAAAACACTAAAAACCACCTATATGAGTCTCAAGAAATAGGGAGGAATTTAATTTTTGTGTTTTTTTTTTTTTAAATAACCAGAACACGAAGCAAATTTTCTGCCCTAAATTAATTATTAAATGCTTTGTAACAATTTGTCAAACTCACTCCACTTTATTCGTTTTCCTTTCCGAATAGACCTACACTTAACTGACCAGAACACAAATAGTCTCGGGGACCTGGAGATGAAAAATGGGCAAACTTCGGAAACCGAGCCTGGAGACCTGTTTGTTTTGAAATACACGACGGGAGACCAGAGAATTGGTCTCTTTAGAGAGTTTTTTCGTCTCCAGTGTGTATAGATGGGTCTAGGGTTCTCCGGCAATAAAAAAAGTGGTCTCTGGAGGCCAAAGTTTCCCGCCGTGTAACTTGATCCTAAGTAAGTAACCGTTGTCGGATTATTCGACGTTGACAAAACCTATGGATTACTTACAAAATATGAATATACACATATTTTGTTTAAACTCTACAAAAATTCACATATAAAAAAAAATTTATTTTGCAGATATTAAAGTATAAAATGGACTTAAGGACATTGAACATTTTCTGGATAATCACACACCAAAAGTTTCTCATTGAATTTCAAACCTTGTGCACATTTGAAATCATATCGGCGACCTGAAGTGCAGATGTAAAAAGCAGCACAATCATTTGAATGCCTAAAAGTTCCATCTTGACTGCATTCAACATTATGTGGAGGGATTGGTGGATCAATTGGTGGTTGTTCTGGTTTCGGAGTTGAAGGTTCAGGTGCTGGATCTGGTACTTCCCTTCCAAGGAGGCCATTAACTTTCCTCAAAAGTGGATATTTTGGTCCACAAATTCCTCTAAAGTCATCAGTTTCAATTGACCAAACCATTAAACCTCCTAAATTAAGATCTTTTGCGAATTTCGCTTTATGTTCAATACTTTTCACATCATCAAAACCGATCCATTGGTTTCCTTTGTGTGCATATGGTACCTTCTGGTTATCCTCCCATTCAATTGTCCATGGTTCAGCTTTGAATTCTTCACAAAGTTCATTGTAACCAATCATTCCTGGCTCATTTGAATATTTTCCAACACGACCAGGACCAACATTTGGTGAACCGACTTTTGTCTGACTTGCACTTTGTAAAGTGAAAGTACGACCGTATAATGGTAGACCCAAAATAATTTTCTCAGCAGGTGCACCTACGAAAACATATAGATAGCGACGACATTAGTGTCCACATTCTTTTTTGGAACTAAATATGATAATAACACAAACCTTGAGACAACCAATAGTGAATGCTGGCATTCGTATTTAGTTGTTTTTCTCTTGAAGTTTTATCTGCTTCACCTGCATAAAGAGGAGCATTTATTCCAATAGTTTTGTCCCACGCTCCGTGTAAATCATACGCCATAACATTAATGAAATCCAAATATTTGGATATGGTTGGAATATCGTACGAAAGTGAAGATGAAAATTCAGCTGATGCTACTGCGGCGGTCAAAAGTAGATTATATTTGGACAATCTGAAAAAGAACAATTGTGACATTTTCATTCTGATAAGAACATTTTCACAATTTTACATACTCTTGTTTCAATTCCTTTAAGAAGATAGCATGATTCTTTTTGTCCACCTTTGCATCACCATCCCTCTGAGCAGGATATTCCCAATCTAAGTCCAATCCATCGAATCCATGATGTTTTATGAATTCTATTGAGCTCTTTATAAAGCGCTGTCTTTTCACTGGATCCTTGGCGACCATCGAAAACTTGTAGGATCCTTCATTCCATCCACCGACAGCTGCTATAGTTTTGAGTTTTGGGTTGATTTGTTTTAATGCGTTGAACTTTTTGATGTTTCCTAGATATTGAAATTATGAAATTACTATGTTCATATCCTTCTGGATGGATAGTGGGATTCATTTTACTTACCTCTTCCCCAATTTTCTTCCAAGTCCAAGTAAGGATCAATAACTCTAAGCTCACCATTTTCTTGAATACCGAAGAAAGCATAAATTAGATGAGTGCAGAGGAATGGATCAATTTGCGGTACTTCGAATTTTCCATTGCCATGTCGGTATACTGCCCAAGTACCATGGTAACATACTACCTTTTCTAGAAAACAAGGACTGTGATTAAATTTGAATTAAATTTCAAAAAAAGTTTTATTTTGTTTTTTTTTCGCAGAAAAAATAAGAAGCTACAACGCCAAAGATGGTATTTGTTCGAGTTCGAGTCACATAGGTGCCCACTAATGGTCGAAGCATTTTGCTGACTACAGGATTCTGGAGAGAACAAATTGGTCTGTCGATTAACGCGAAATATTTGTACTGTTCGCTTCATTTATAAATCTTCTATAAAAATATATGAGGTATTCTTTTGTTATTTTTTCCTCTGCCATGTTCTGCGGACACTAAAGAACACAGCTTTAAAATGACATGAGATGCTGTGATATTTGAGTAGTACATCCCTTAGTTATGATTCGGAGCCAATCTAATAATGTATATGCAATTACAGCATTTATAACAAAGCAAATGAATTTTCTTATCCAACCCATGTCTCATACTGGAAAACTACCTTGATGTAGATGTAGACGAATTTTATCTGTTTCTTGACAGTTGGATACCCTGGATAAAACTTTCAAACTGTTCGCCTATTTTGTCTACTTGTCGGGGCTTGTTGAATTCAAGTCCTTGAAGAAAATTTTTCAGATCTTTTCAGAGTGTCCTTCATTATTAATGGAAGGTCTCCAGCAAATAATGATGACCTTTCATACTTGAAAACCAACCCATAGGAAACATATAAATGCAGGGCTAGCACACTTCAGAGGCCAGGGAACAAGACAGCCGAGCAAATTACAAGCGATCCGTTGGAGACAGACTCCAAATTTGGCCCGTTGCTCTCTAAGCACAAGCAGGCAACAGTTCTTGACCATACCAGTTATCTATAATAAGTTATCTATAATAAGTTGACTACTAATGATGAGCAAGTAACCTACTAGGTTATGAAAAAGGTTGCGGAGTGCGGACGTACCTTAGTCGTAACCGCAAAAATATTAGCATTCTGTTGAACAACATACTCCCTGAATAACGTTTCAAATTTCAAACGACTGCTGTTCAACTTAAACTTAATTTTTATTTCGCAGATTATTTTTAAGGACACTACTATGATCCTGCAGTAGATAGTAAGAAGGGTAAGACGATAATTCTGTCATAGATTTATCTTCTCTTCAATTCTAATCAACCACGCCGTCGAAGAAATGGCAACCGTCATGGAATTCGCGAACGTTAACAACTTGGAGATGTTTTTGGGTATAATGCAAAATCCTACCAATTGATATGAGGAAGAAGGATTGTAACTCCAAATTATAGTAACATAAAACTTAACCCTCTCATCTAGTCATATACCGTCATATACAAATGGTGGATTATGGACGGGGCCTCACCCACCTTCCACCAGAACTTAATAAAGAAAAACTTCCCCATTTAACTATATCATACCTAAAGTTCACCTCCTCCCTGGTCGAAATGCTTCTAGCTTTGTACACAGTTAGGAGGACATAGGACAACATTTTATCCTCTGACTGCTAAGCGGATTTAAGGCACAAACGGCGCTCATGTTTTACAAGAAATCCAAAAGCTAAGTAGCCGAAATGAGTATATAATGAATCATAATACTCAAAATCAATACAAATACTCGATCTATAGATTCTTCTGAGAGAATATACCTAGATTGTTTGAATGTGGGCGTCAAAGCTTACGAAATTTTTATCAAAGGCACTCAGTCAACAGGAGCTCCTCCGGTATAGTAAGGAGAGCGGGTTAATTTTTGTGAAGAGACTTTGGAAATTCAATTGGACTTCCACGTCAAAGCCTTGGAACACATTTTCGAATGGAGATTGAAAACTACAGTTAAAGAAAAGCCCATTGAGAGCTCCTTGTTTAAGAAATTTACGCTGCGTCCTTTTATGTTTATTATATTATATTATGGGGAAGGTGCGTTTACCACGTTTGCGGATTGGTACAAAGTGGGATCCAACTTGTTGCGGATTGGACAAGGGGAAGAGGCGTTTACCACGATAGAAATATATCAACAAATACAATAGAAATTTTCTCCTGATATTGGCGAGGAAATCAGAGATAGGAGGGTCCATAGAGGCACCACTTAAGGTGGTATTTTATCACCTTTAGTATGGTGGTAATTATAAACAATCACTTCTAGACGGTCATCCAGTTACGATTTAAAATGATATTCTACGCAAACCACCTGGTGATCTTAGTAACAAATAGTTTTAAGACGCAGCTTTGCGGATTGGTATAAAGTGGGATCCAACTTGTTGTTCCGGACTCGGTCTGTGCATCAACCACTGAAAAGATGATCTCTCATTTTTAAAAAAACTGAATATTCCAACATTGGATCCTAGTGACTACTATACTACTAACAATTCGGATGATTCTCTGGAGGTACACCCCGTCTTAATCCATGGAACTATAGTGTGGTGGAAAACTATAGATTTTGTCAATCATCATAAAATATTGATCAATGCGATAGCCTCGGTAGCACTACGGAAAGAGCTGTGGACGAAACTCAAGGAGGAGTCTGGAGGCTGAATAAGTTTTGCTTGAAATGTGTTTATTGTTACTAGACACTTCACTCGCAAGGCACACCTACATAGAGGATTGGACTGATTGATAATCCAGAATTCAAAGGACTCGAGGAGGAGACAAACAGTGACAGATTTTCATTTTCTGCTAAAAGATACAAATATCTTGATTCGTAATTTTGCAATGAACTGTTTTGCATTATAAGACAAATACAGGGGGTTGAGATCCTATTCTTAATTCTATAAGATCACCCATCTGGAATTTAGGGCTCAACCTTATTGCAATTCATCCATCAAAATATTTATTGACATATTTTTTGAGACTTTTTGTTTAATAAGCTTGTCAGCTTATCCTGGTTTATATATCGAATTGATAATAAGTGAAAGCGGTATGAGATTTTAAGTGATTTTGATTGCTTGTCTAAAGTGTTGTTATGAATACTAGGTACTTCAAGTCTTGAAGAGTACCTACGTAATTAGAAGTATTTCAAAAATTTTTAATGACGCCCAGGGTGTTGATTTTGATCTTTTGTCGTACCTTTAGGCGTCTATTTTTGACACATATTTTAATATTTTACCACAAATTTGTTGTACTTTTATTTTCACCATAGTTCATTTCGATTTATGCTTTTCATCAACTACAAAATGAACAAAAATGAATTTGCATTGGCTAAACAATAGAATATACGCCTAAAAGTACGACGAATTAGTCAACTGCTTCGGTAGTTGTGGCAGAAATTTTAAACTATAGTAAACTACGTAATGCAAGGCTTGATGAGCTAGATAAAATCACAAAAAAATAGTCGACATTTCATTTCATTTTGTTGTATATTTTGACATTAAAGTACGATCAGAATCCAGACACAAGTACTAAATTCGTAAAATTTATATCATCACAGTTGGTTGGCATAAAGTAATAGGACGCAAGCATTGATTATTTATAAATAGATGTGCCCAAAATCATTGACGTCTTAGAAAGGAGATGTCGCTACGTGTCTTTCGTTTGTTATTTCCAGCTTTAAAACTTCTAATAAAAGAATTATTAATGACTGGTAAGGAGTTTTGATTTAGTTTTGAAACATTTTTATATTATATGCTGGAAAAATTGTATTTTTACCATTAAATAAAAGCTTCAATCACATTTTTATAAATAATCAATGATGCAAGTTAAACACACTGATATACATATATAATATGGACTACCTAACTTTCTATGTGGGCTCAATTGCTTATGTCAATAAAAGATCTTACGCCGGTGCCAACATTGAAAAAATCATTGGCGGGAAGTTGAAAAAATAAGCGCGCAGCTCGAAAAGTGATTATAATAAAACGTTTCGAACTTCTGCTTCATATCTTATGAATATATTGCCTTTGGTAAAACAATTTTATCAGTAATAACCCTAAATAATTAATTTAAAAACATTTATTTCGACGGACTCACTTATTTATTTATTGTTTACAGTTCTCTCTCAGTTGGTACTTGGTGGTTAGATCGAAAGAGTCAGCAATATAGAAGTGAGCCCACTTTTTGCAGTGCATTTCCATTAACGTAGTCAGTTCATATTATACATGTCAGTGGTTAAACAGTAAATAAATACGGTACTTACATATGTACATGTGGGAATGAAGCATCTAAATAAAAATTTTAGTCTAACAATGTATTGAAACGATTTTTCCGACAGACATAAAACAAAAGTATAAGAACGTAAACAAAAAACTGGAAGATCCCTCATGCAAGTGTGAACAGTTTTCAACAAAATTGTGGAAAAATATTTTGATTGCTACAGTTTCCATTAAATTTCACAAAAAAATCTACTACGCTAAAAGCTTACGAGAGGAGAAATTGATTAAAATTGAAAGGAGCGCTGACGTATGTTATGGAATGCCATTAGATTCAAAAAATTTTGAAATCGCATAATCAAAAGTAACAAATTCCAGCTCAAATAACAATTTTCGAACTGATCTTACTTCACTTCGAACTCTCAATGTAGCTACTCCTCACAAAACGAGAACACTTCAAAAGATATTCTTAGAATCTTCAGATCAATTAAATAAATTGGCACTCCACAGAAGTTAAAACGCTTTACAATGAAATGATAAAATATAATTTTTCCATAATTATTCCCAAAATCCACAAAAATGACACATACTTTCTTCGGCAGATGCAATTGTTGTTGCAACTAGCGCAAATAAGGCGACAAATAAAAACTTCATCCTTATTCTGTATGTGATCCTAAATCACCATTACACAAAATATCCCGAAAGTGTTTATGTTTTGCGAAATTTCAAACGAAACTATGCTCTGCACCACGCAAGACAACCTTATTTATTCGGTCTGGTATCACTGCCGATAAGCATTTTTGTATTTCTACTATCTGAAAAAGATAATTTAACAGCGGAAAATAATCGAAGTTCTTAGATAAAAAAGAAAAGAAAAATAAGTCGAAGGTATTTGATATAATCCTCTTGTTGTGGATAAAAAAGATTTTAAGCTTAATTAAGTTAATTCAAATGTTAAATTCTCCTTACTGGAGAAAAGCGAAAGCCCGCGATCGTACACTCAGGTCGAGTTAAAGTCAACTGCGTCGAGTACCTACACTCTATCGGGTAAGACTGTAATATCAAGAAAGTGTAATTGGATCTATAGCAACTTGTGCACAAATTAAATCAGTCTTGAAAGAATAATTAAAATGAATTGTGATTGCAATTCTGAAAATATGAAATGTACTTGCAGACTTAAAAATAATGACGGATGCAAGTAATTTAGGGGAATAAACAGGATTATTTAAGTAAGTGATAATGACGATAATTTCCTGATACATATTCTTCCACTTATAGTATAGCCTTGCTCATTTAAATGTACGGTTAACTGCTGTGTGACCTCCAGTAGGATTAGTATGCAATTCCTTCAATATTCTGGAAACTTCAGTACTCAGTCATCATTAAGAGAACGATAATTGTCATGGAAGATAGTTATAGAATATCATTTCCTTTAAAGATGTACTTCAACATTAGTCGTAGGTTTTCGTATTTCAAATGGGGCGAACCCAAATAACTTTATAGGGTTTAGACAACAAAGCTTGGTAATATTCTCTGTTAACAGGAATGAGGGAATGCCACATCTGTCAACCAAGATGACATAATTCGATCATTGAATAACGACCTTGCCAACTTAATGCATCTAAGTTCCAAAGCTGTCTCATCTCTTTAAAACAAGATCATAAATTTTCCACTCCCGTTTTTTTATGGAGCACTCATTTGCGATACACCGTCATTATACATTATTGTCATTAATATTTCCAGTAAGTTAAACTGGACAGATCAACTGTTCTCTGTTGCCAAACAACCATAGAAATGTCTTAGATTTCTGAAAAGCTATAAGAAATACTTATGCCCATCGAATCTAGCGCTCCCCTACACGTCATACATCAGACTTAGAATAGAATAAAATTCTCATATCTGGGCCGGGACTGGTCGCACAGCCTTAGCTTCATTGGATATTGTCCAGAAGAGAGCCGTACCATTGTAAAAATTTAACACTATGACTACGTACTTTTTATTTATTTTTTCAAATGAGAGTAGGCATCATGTGCAAAAATAATGCTGTCACTTGAAAAAAAAAATGCCCTACGATGATAATAATGAATGAGAATAAAACGAGGAAAAAACGCCGAAAACTTCATGTTAATTTTTAATTTTTATTTTATTTTATTTTTATTATTTGTTGTTATAGCGGCAATAGAAATACACAGTCTGTGAAAATTTCAACTGTCTACCTATTACGGTTAATGAGATACAACCTAGTGGCGGACGGACGGACAGCGAAGTTTTAGTAATAGGGCTCCCATTGTTTCCCTTTGGGTACGGAACACAAAAAATAAGGGCAATATTCGCATTATTGGGATTAATAAAAATATTGTTGTCATTATCTACTATAAGCGGGTTGATAATAGGGACTGAATTTATTACTCGATTAAATTTGGTGTAGGATTTCTCGTCATGTCCCTGAAATCTTGCACTACAATAGCCTCTTCAGGTGTAGCAGGACTATTCCGGCTTGGTATGGTAGCACGAATGGTCATTTTGCAGATTCTACTGAAGCAATCTGCGTTCGAATTAAGTTTACCTTTTTTGTAGATTATTTCGAAATCAAACTCCTCGAGTTTTAGTCGCATGAATCTAGTACTTGTATCCTTTTTTAAGGCTGGGAACGAGAGATCCCAAGCACATAGGTCAGTGCAGCCCATTGTCCTGTCCTGCTACAATCCCTATGACCAAAACCTTCCTGTCCTCTTAATGAAGCGCACCAGATTTTGTCGAAGAAGGTTTTTCAACTCCTCTACAGACAGGAGGACAGAACCTAAAGTATTTAGCATGCTTCGAGGGAAGGCTGGACAAGCACACAAAAGGTATTCGGTTGTCTCAGGCTCTCCTTCCAGGCAGGCCAGATACTCAGGGATGTCAATAATTTCCATCCTTGTTAGATGATCGTGAAGCGAGCTATGGTCGGTGATGATGCCAACCTCAGTTCTACATTGTTTCCTTCCGAGCTCCATGAGAAAATCAGAAATATTCCAATTAGGCTATCAAGAAACAGTTTTGTGTACCTGCAAGTACTCTGATTCTTCCATCTTTGCTGATACTTCCTATGAACATCCGCTTTGATGAGAGACCCGATACTCGAGGTGGCATCGGGTTCTATCCTTGTATCCTTACTATCCTAAAGGAGGTTTATGATCCGTTATTACCTTAAATCGTTTTCAAAAAAATGTAGTGTTTGAAATGGTTTACCGAGCAAACAATGGCAAGAAGATCTTTGTCAATTGTCGAATATTTTATCTAATTTTTTCCCAGGGTACGTGCAATATGCAATAGGCAGATCGCGACTTACTTCTTTCTGAGATAGAACTCAGTTAGTAACTGCGTTAGCATCAGTAGTTAGAGTAAAATCTTTAGATAAAGGCGGCAGATCAGTTTTTTCTTCAATGTGTTGAACGAGTTAGTGCAGAATTATTGATCCTTTTTTAATAGATTTGTTAGAGGTTATAAGATATTCCAAGACCCAGGGCTAATACCATTTTGAGTGTCTTACTCCTAAGTATTTCAGTTCTTATTTTAAGAACTCACATATGTGCCCGGTTGTAGCTTCAGATTATGAGTTCGAAGACGATTAAAAACTTCAATCAGTTTAGAATTATTCTCCTCCAGTGTTTTACTTTAGATGACTATGTCATCCATATAAACAAAGATTTAGGATCCTTGTAAGTCGGACAGAACATAATTCATGAGCTTCTGAAAGGTAGTAGGGGCTCCTTACGAATATATTTATAATGACCTAACGGGTTAGAAAGTGCTGTCTTCTGTCTGTCTTTTGGATTCATCTTTATGTGGTGGAATCCACTGCAAGATCTAAGCTAGAGAAAAATTTTGATTTTCGTAAGTGATATAATATTTCAGTAATATTATGGAGAGGATAGGCATACCTGACGTTCTCTCGTTCAGTTTTCGGAAATCCACCACAATACGCCACTTTTTATTACCCTGTATATCTGCGCTTTTTGGAACTACTACCACATATTAGGTAAACTCACCATGAAACAATATGCTATTTTCTGCTTTAGGGGAAACTGGGCTAAAGCCGGTACTAGACCTTTTATCGTAAAGTTCCAGGGACTATTGGATGGGGTCACAATTTGATCTTTAAGCATTTGTTCTGTCATTTATTAAATAAAGGAAAATTTCCGGCGACAACGTGACAAAGATGTAGAATGACGTTACCGTTAATATTTAATTCTCCGTTGCATAATGCCTCTTAATTCTGCACGGAGGTCAGTATCAAAAAGTATCTCATCTTGAATTTTGTTGATCTTTATTACATTCACATCACTTCCACTATCGACGAAGAAGTTTGTTTAACGATTTTCAATTTAACGCTATCACATTTCTGTTGATTGTTTAGCATCACATTATAAATCGACTATCTATCCATCAATTTTATTATTTTCTAAAACGTCTAAAATTTACATGCGCATCGGTATAAGCATTATCGTTATCGTTCGTCGCACAAAATAAATTGGAAAGTATGAATCTCATATGAATAGGTATCTTCAATGCCGTGATTACAATAATTGTGTACCTATATTGCTCTACTACACATCTCCGTTCTGTTTGGCGAATTACACATCAGCAGAGCGATGTATGTACACTATTTCCGATAATCGAAATGCTGGATTGTTCTTCAGAGGAGTTCATACAAACCAATAGAGACGCAAACTTGGAAAAAACAATTTTTACATTTGGATAGACTTCTTTGATTTGCAGCACACCTTGATCGATTCTTCAAGGCTGACAAACAATTAATGTTTCCATAGATCGGAACGTAGTATCAACATTCAATCACAGTTAGTTAAAAAATCCCTTTTTTTTCAAAATAAAGCATACATTAAACTCTGAATGCAGAGCAATATAAAAAGCGGGATGATGACCTCTTTAGAATCGCAGTAGTTGCCTGGAAGACATCACTCATTCTTCAAGGTGCTGTATTGCAAAGATAATTTACCAACCGGAAACCTGGTAGCCTGGTAGCATTCAACAACTACTAGTAGACGCGGTCGGCAAATACATAGACTCCAGATTGATGTGCTCTATGTTCAAGAATTTGCCACAAGTTTCGGTCAAACAGACTACATCAAAACAAGAATCCAGCAGAACAGATGAATAGCCGAGTTGTTGTAAAATAAGGATATTTTATTTATATGTTTTTTATATATACCGCTATATACAAACCTGTTGTTAACCATAGTGCATGGTTGCCCATAATATGTATGCTCTGAGAAGTTACTGTTGAGTGCAATTTCTTGCGAATTAGAATCTTGAACGAAACTGTGATGAAGCAACAACCTCTGCTTCTGTGCAATGGATTAATTTTTGTCTAGTGTGAATATAGTTGGGAGACGTGGTAGATCGGTCAATTACTAACATAACGAATACAATCCTTTGCAAATATGCCTCTTAAAAACTCGGTAGAATGACCTAGGCCACACTGTATGATACGATAATATTTCATCATAGCTCGTCATATAAAGAGATGAACTAGAAACATCTTGCACAGAACTATTTTTTGGGAGGAGATCAAGAAAAATTCTCATATCTGTCCTATTGGATTGGGAGGGATTGAAGGAGAACTATAAGTAAATAACTGTTGTTCAATTATTCGACGTTGACAAAACCCTTGGGTTACTTACAAAATACGAATATACAACTATTTTTATAAATCTACAAAAATTCATATATAAAATAAAAATTTATTTTACAGATATTAAAGTATAAAATGGACTCTAGGGACATTGAACTTTTTCTGGATAATCACACACCGAAAGTTTCTCATTGAATTTCAAACCTTGTGGACATTTGAAATCATGTCGGCGACCTGAACTGCAGGTGTAAAAAGCAGCACAATCATTTGAATGCCTAAAAGTTCCATCTGGACTGCATTCAATATTATGTGGAGGCATTGATGGATCAATTGGTGGTTGTTCTGGTCCTGGAGTTGGAGGTTCTGGTGCTGGATCTGGTACTTCCCTTCCAAGGAGGCCATTAACTTTCCTCAAAAGTGGATATTTTGGTCCACAAATTCCTCTAAAGTCATCAGTTTCAATTGACCAAACCATTAAACCTCCTAAATTAAGATCTTTTGCGAATTTCGCTTTATGTTCAATACTTTTCACATCATCAAAACCGATCCATTGGTTTCCTTTGTGTGCATATGGTACCTTCTGGTTATCCTCCCATTCAATTGTCCATGGTTCAGCTTTGAATTCTTCACAAAGTTCATTGTAACCAATCATTCCTGGCTCATTTGAATATTTTCCAACACGACCAGGACCAACATTTGGTGAACCGACTTTTGTCTGACTTGCACTTTGTAAAGTGAAAGTACGACCGTATAATGGTAGACCCAAAATAATTTTCTCAGCAGGTGCACCTACGAAAACATATAGATAGCGACGACATTAGAGTCCACATTCGTTTTTGGAACTAAATATGATAATAACACAAACCTTGAGACAACCAATAGTGAATGCTGGCATTCGTATTTAGTTGTTTTTCTCTTGAAGTCTTATCTGTTACGCCGGCATAAAGAGGAGCATTTATTCCAATAGTTTTGTCCCATGCTCCATGTAAATCATACGCCATAACATTAATGAAATCCAAATATTTGGATATGGTTGGAATATCGTACGAAAGTGAAGATGAAAATTCAGCTGATGCTACTGCGGCGGTCAAAAGTAGATTATATTTGGACAATCTGAAAAAGAACAATTGTGAGATTTTCATTCTGATAAGAATATTTTCACAATTTTACATACTCTTGTTTCAATTCCTTTAAGAAGATTGCATGATTCTTTTTGTCCACCTTTGGATCACCATCCCTCTGAGCAGGATATTCCCAATCTAAGTCCAATCCATCGAATCCATGATGTCTTATGAATTCTATTGAGCTCTTTATAAAGCGCTGTCTTTTCACTGGATCCTTGGCGACCATTGAAAAGTTGTAGGATTGTTCATTCCATCCACCGACAGCTGCTATAGTTTTGAGTCTTGGATTGATTTGTTTTAATGCGTTGAACTTTTTGATATTTCCTAGATATTGAAATTATGAAATTATTATGTTCCTATTTTTCTGGATGGATGATGAGATTCATTTTACTTACCCCTTCCCCAATTTTCTTCCAAGTCCAAATATGGATCAATAACTCTAAGCTCACCATTTTCTTGAATCCCGAAGAAAGCATAAATTAGATGAGTGCATAGGAATGGATCAATTTGCGGTACTTCGAATTTTCCATTGCCATGTCGGTATACCGCCCAAGTACCATGGTAACAAACTACCTTTTCTAGAAAACAAACATTGTGATTAAATTTGCATTAAATAAAAACAATACATATATTTTGTTTTTTCGCAGAAAAAAATTTGAAGCTACAAAGCCAAAGATGATATGCTACTTTAGGGCTCCCATGGTCTTGATTCATGTCACATAGGTGGCCACCAATGGTCGAAGCATTTTGCTGACTTCAAGATTCGCACTTAAAATGTCATGAGATGCTATTATATTTGAGTATTTAGTTAATAGTTCGGAGCCAATCTGAAATTGTTAATTCAATTACAGCATTTATCAAGAAACAGATAAAATTTTGTATTCACCCCATACCTCATACGGGAAAACTACCTTGATGTAGATGAAGACGAATTTTATCTGATTCTTGACAATGACGTAATCTTATCAGCTTATCAGCTGGATACCCTGGATAAAACTTTTAAACTATTCGCCTATTTTGTCTACTTGTCGGGGCTTGTTGAATTCAAGACCTTGAAGAAAATTTTCCAGATCTTTTCAGAGTGTCCGTCATTAGTAAGCCATACACGCAAGGGATTACTCTCGCGCAATCCACTACATTATTGCGCGAAGCATTGCCCGCAGGGTTGCCTACGACACTGATAAAAGCTCCTTGCCCATTCATCACGCATTCTTTCCCTAACAATTGCGCGTACATTCTTAGAGCTTAGGTTCATGTGGTCATAAATTGTTGTTGTTTTCACTTTAGACGCATGGCATGTGGAGTGTGCAAAATTTGTGCGCTCCAGAGTCGAGATAGACGCTCATTTTACTTCATAAATATTAACAATCGGTGAAAATGGCTTCAAAGAAGAGAACTGCAATACTTAGTGCGTTTATGTATTTAAATTTTTGCTAATTTAAAGTATCAAATCGGAAAAGAAAATTGTGGCGAAAAAATTGGTTAATTAATAGAAGAAAATACGGTGACATAAAATTACTTAAAGAGAGAAAAACCAAATAATCCAGAAGTTTTATATAATTATTTACGAATGGATGCAGAAACATTTGATACTGTAATGAAAGAAACTATTTCAGCAGAAGAACGACTCATAGCAACATTAAGGTTTTTAGCGACTGGTCGAAGCTATGAAGATTTAAAATTTTGCTTTTCTTCACTCTCCAGATTTAAAAAAAACACTGATGTTGTCGATGCCCTCTTCAACTATTTCCTGCTCTATCGTGAAAGTCAACATATCATAATACCATAAAGGTTATATGTATATTTCATCTGCAGATTTTCCACTTCTCTTAGAATTCTGCACTTTTTTAATTCTTTCCTAAAAGAACTCCTTAAGGACTGTATTTTTTTTGTCACTGTTTCGCGATCAGCGGTATCATCATAATTTCTGTAGAATTTAACAAGCTCTTCGTAACCATTATTTTTTAAATTTCTATTTTGATATTCGTTCGATTTTATTTTCCACAAAGGTGGATGCTTTCTATTTATGTCTATTAAGTTTATAATTACGTCTTTAGAAACACATCTAATATGAGACATCTTAAAATGTTTTAATGAAATCTCTCAAAAATCACCTTATTTTATATATTTTGTGAATAATTTTCTGTCTTAGTTTTAAAACGTTGTTAACGTTACGATGTACATGCGCTGAATAAAACCAGAATAGCAATCGCGTTCGTGTATGGGCAAAAATCATACAGGAAAACCGTATGGTTTTCCAAACGGCATTACAGATTTAAGCGTGGCTCGTGTTGTTGCCCATACACATACAGGCTTTCCTGTATGGTCGAGGAGCGTACGCGATTACGCGCGAGTAAACCCTTGTGTGTATGGCTACTTTTATTAATGGAAGGTTTCGACTCGAGCAAATAATGATGTCCTTTCATACATGAAAACCAACCAATAGAAAACATATAAACGCAGGGCTAGCACACTTCAGAGGCCAGGGAACAAGACAGCCGAGCAAATTACAAGCGATCCGTTGGAGACGGGCTCTAAAATTTGGCCCGTTGCTATCTAAGCACAATCAGGCAACAGTTTCTGACCATACCAGAAAAGTTATCTATACTTGGCAATAATAAGACGACTACTGATAAAGATCAAGCAACCTACGAGGTTATGAAAAAGGTTGCGGTACGTACCTTAGTCGTAACCGCAAAAAATATGACATTCTGTTGAACCACATACCCCTGAATAGAAATAAAATCTCAAATTTTAGACGACTGCTGTTCAACTTAAACTTAATTTCTACTTCGCAGATTTTTTTTAAGGATACTGCTACGATCCTGTGGGAACAGTCGAAAGTAAGAAGGATAAGATGATAATTCTGTCATAGATTTATCTTCTCATCATTTCAAATAAATTATACCGTTGAAGAAATGGCAAGCGTCATGGAATTCGCGAACGTTAACAACTTGGAGATGTTTTTGGGTATAATGCAAACTCCTACCAACCGATACGAGGAAGAAGTACGACTGTGAATTGAATTAGATAAATTTTATAAAAACAGGGGACGCGCCGGAGATGTAGCTAGTTGCTTTGTGTGGCCTATTAAGCTCCTTAGTAGCCAACGCGTAGTTATAGGTCGGTAAATTATCCATTTCCTCGTAAAAATATTGGAACACATTTTCGAATGGAGAATAAAAGCTACAGTTCCAGTAGCAGATTGACACCCAACCAACATACGTACCTATATTAAAGAAAAGTCCATTGAAACAGTTCGGGGCAACTAAGTATAATTCACTTAATAAAAGAAGCACCACGTTTTTAAGCAATAGAAATATTTTCCCTGATATTGGCGAGGAAGTGAGAGATGAGAGTCCATAGAGGCACCCCTTAAGGCGGTATTTTTCACCTTTATTATAGGTGGTCATTATAAACGATACTTCCTGACGGTCACCCAGTTGCGATTTGAAATGGTATTCTACGCAAACAACCTGGTGATCTTAGTAACAAATAGTCTTAAAACGCAGCTTTGCGGATTGGTACAAAAATGGATCCAACTTGTTGCCGATTGGGCTATGGACTTCGATATGTGCCAACCACTAAAAAGATGATCTCTGACTTTATCTGTTCTCTATTGTCTACTACTTCTAATTTTATTCGGATGATTTTCTGGGTGTACACAAAAGTAGTCATCCGCCGCATTTTAATCTATGGAGCTATAGTGTGGTGGAAAACTATTAATTTTGTCAATCATCATAAAATATTGATCAATGCGCAGATAATTTGATTCCTCAATGTATGTGGTGTACTTAGGTCCCCAGCACAGTTAGCACTACGGAAAGAAATTTGGAGGAAACTCAAGGAGGAGACTCGAGACTGAATAAGTTCTCCTTAAAATGTGTTCATTGCCACTGGACATTACACTCGCAAGGCACAAATACATAGAGAATAGCACTGATTAATAATTCAGAAATTCAGAATTCAAAAGACTTGAGGAGGAGAAGACTAACAGTGACACATTTTTATTGTTCGGTACTCTTTGCAAAAGATACAAATATCTTGATTCCTACTTTTGCAATTATAAGACAAACAGAGGGGGTTGAGAGCCCATTCTTAATTTTATAAGAGCGCCCATCTGGAATCTAGGACTCAACGTCCTTGCAATTCATCCATCCAAATATTTGTTGCTATATTTTTAAAGACTTTTTTTTATTTAATTAGCAGAAGTCAGCTTATCTCGATTTAGATATCGACTTGGTAATAAGTGAAAGTGGTAAGAGAATTAAGTGATTTTGATTGGTTATTTGAAGTATTGTTATATTTATTGAAGAGTACGTAACTAAAAGTATTTTAAAACTTTGTTACGACGCGACGCCCAGGGTGTTGATTCTGTTCTTTTGTCGTATAATTTTGCCACATCCTTTTCATAAACCACAAAATGAAGTAATGTAAATTTGCAATGGCTAAACAACCATTGATTATTTATAAATAGATGTGCCCAGAATCGTTGACGTCTTAGAAAGGAGATGTCGCTACATGTCTTTCGTTTGTTATTTCCAGCTTTAAAACTTCTAATAAAAGAGTTATTAATGACTTTTAAGGAGTTTTGATTTAGTTTTGAAACATTTTTATATTATATGCTGGAAAAATTGTATTTTTACCATTAAATAAAAGTTTTAATCACATTTTTGGCAAGTAGCGACATCTCGTTTCTAAGACGTCAATGATTTTGTGCACATCTATATATAAATAATCAATGTAAACAACAGAATATACGCCTAAAAGTATGATGAATTAGTCAACTGCTTCGGAAGTTGTGACAAAAATTTTAAACTATAGTAAATGGATATTCTACACTTACTTCGAACCTTACAAGGTCTTAAATTCGAAGAAATATTTTTGAATTTGTAATGTGAAGTGTCATTTTCAGTTCATTCTAATTCACAGTATACAGCCTAACAAGATATGACTATCCGACACCATAATTCGCCATTTTCTGTGTTAGTCAATTCGCACGACTCGTTTCTTACAAAATTAAAAATGTCAAGTTTAATATTTATGTAAATTTATTCGACTGGATCCATTTAAAATCTTAAAATAAGTATCATTTTACTTTCTAAACATAAAGATAAATTGAAGGAAGATTATTAGAATTGTATTCCATTTGCCACTAGCCCCACTTTTTATACTTCCACTAACTAATTTCACTATATAAATAATAAAAAGATCTTAAATAATCAATTAAGAGTGCAAATTATAAGAATTTCAGTCTTATTTTACATTTTTTATCGGTAAAACTTTCGTGGCACATTGTTTTGATCCGAACAGATTTCCCTGAAATGAGCTTTAAGCTAACAAATTCAATGTCTATTAATGGTAAGAAACTCATAGCTTGATGAGCTGGATAAAACACAAAAGAGCAGTCGAAAGTTCATTTCATTTTGTCGAATATTTTTACATTAAAGTTCAACAAAAGATCAGAATCAGGCACCGGGTGACTCTGATCTTTTGTCTTGCTTAAAAGTCAAAACATAAGCCAAAATGAAATGATCTTTTCTATTGATTTTTTCATGTTTTTATTCAGTTCAGCAAGCCTTGCATTACGTAGAGTAAACTGAAAATGACACTTCACATTACAAATTTAAAATATTATTTCGAATTTACGCGCTTATTGCTCTAATTATGTGTAGAATATCCATTTACCACAGTATAAAACTTTTGTCACAACGTCGGAAGCAGCCGACTAATTTTCGTACCTACCTTTAGGCGGGTATTCTGATATTAGCTGCGTTTTTTTCTCTCTGGATTTGATCCGGTTCAATTCTATGTACGTAAAACAATAACAATGCGTGATCCATTGATCAGATCAGAGAGATAAAAGAACGCAGCTATTAATTCATTGAAAATTCAATTTAGATTATTTTGTGGTTAATGAAACGGATAAATCAAAATGAATATGGTGAATTTAAAAGTACGACAAATTTGTGGTGAAATTTCAAAATATGTGACTTGCGTGAATTACAATTACGACTGATCAATCCACTACGACTTTGCCCAAATGGTAAATGCATGTGGCAAGTTACAATTGCAACTTCGTCTTCGACTGCTAAACTAAACTTTGCTCAAAGTGCAAAGTTGGTGTTGGCTGCGGCCAACTTCAGTTCAATCACAGAAGTCGGGACTTCTGGTTTGTTCAAGCAGTGAAGCTTTAATTTAATTACAAATTTCACCTCAGCGTCGACTTCAACTTAAAATCAAGTCGCAGTCAACAGATCAGTCCGAATTGTAATTCAGGCTTAAAATATACGCCTAGATCAGAATTAGAATCACCCCGCAACAGTACTAAATTCAAATAGCATTTGCACATGTCATCACAGTTGGTTGACATAAAGTTAAACAGTAAGTAAATACGGCATATACTTATATACATGTGGAATTGAAGCATCATGACTAAAAACTTTAGTCTAACAATGTTATGAAACGATTTTCGCAATAGACATAAAACAATATTATAAGAACGTAAACAAATAGCTGGAAGATCCCACATGCAAGTTTGGACAATCTTCAACAAAATTCTGGAAAAATATTTTGATTGCTGCAGTTTAAAGACTGATTAAAAAGAAAAACTGAATTCACTGTATCCATAAAATTTCACAAAAAAATGTACTACGCAAAAAGCTTACGAGAAAAGAAATTGGTGAAAATTGATGTATATAATGGAATGCCATAAGATTCAAAAAATTTTTAAATCGCATAATCAAAAGTAACAAATTCCAGCTCAAATAACAATTTTCGAACTGATTTTACTTCACTTCGAACTCTCAATGTAGCTGCTCCTCACAAAACAAAAACACTTCAAAAGATATTCTTAGAATCTTTAGATCAATTAAATAAATTGGCACTCCACAGAAGTTAAAACGCTTCACAATGAAATGATAAAATATAATTTTTCCATAATTATTCCCAAAATCCACAAAAAGGCCACATACTTTCTTCGGCAGATGCAATTGTTGTTGCAACTAGCGCAAATAAGGCGACAAATAAAAACTTCATCCTTATTCTGTATGTGATCCTAAATCACCATTACACAAAATATCCCGAAAGTGTTTATGTTTTACGAAATTTCAAACGAAACTATGCTCTGCACCACGCAAGACAACCTTATTTATTCGGTCTGGTATCACTGCCGATAAGAATTTTTGTATTTCTACTATCTTAAAACTATCTTTAAAAAATAATTTAACAGTGGAAAATAATCGAAGTTCTTAGATAAAAAAGAAAAGTAAAATAACTCGAAAGTATTTGCTAAAAGACTCTTGCTTTTTCCTAAGAAATTAGATAGTACATATTATGATCACCTGACTGTTGGATAATTAAGAAAGAAATAAAGAGATAAAAATGTGGAGTGATTTTTTATTAGTCAACAAAAAAATTTACACGGAAGTAAACGCAAGTTTTATTATTTTCTGAAAAATAACTTTATAATCCAAGATTATTACTCACCTTATCAATTCTTCAAATTCCTCGGGGAACACAGGATGTGCAAACTGCAGTCTCAAATGTGATGCTTCCGCCTCATCCACATATTTCGAACAATTGTATTCGAACCATTTGGGGATTTAATTAAGTAATTGTCGAGGAATACATTTGTTATCGTTCCTCAGACATACGGCTGCAGATACTGCAAATATTAAGAGCATTCAATACTTTCATACCTCCAGCTCTCCTCTATTTTGGTGGCTTATGGATTTAAATCCATAGGGAACATTTATGTGCTTATTTGGTTTACTTGACTATATATTACAGAGCTATATCGGTGTGAAATTGTGACCAGATGGGTATGAAAGCATAGGAGTTACAAATCTAAAAGTCAATTGTCTTCATGCGTTGAAAGATTAACAAGGCTATAACCTTATGAAAGGGCATCAGCGCCTTTTTCTTTTTTTTTCACTTGGTGGGGATTTTTTGAGAGAACATTGATTTTAAATGTTTTTGTGTTAAATACTTGAAGGAAATGGTAAATTGTTGCAGAAGCAACAACTTCCGCTTTGAAGTGTATACACGCTCCATTAATTGTTTTGCTCCTATTACTGCAATGCAATAGTCTGCCATCGTAACTGGGTTTAAGCCTTAAATTATTTAAAAAGCAAGTAAAAAAGTTAGAAGACCAATTCTTTATGATACCCTAAATGAATACCCGTATGTAATAATCAGTGTAAGTTTGATCGCTGAAGTGGTTTTTCGCATATATTTCTAGAACGGTTCATCGGACAGTAAAAATGATAATAACCAATTTCATAGCATTTCATATTCTGATGAACTTTTCAGTACAATAAAATAAACAAACTTCTGATCTTTTTCACAATATACGTAAAAATCCTAATTTTTTATATGGAAACACCAAGAACCGGCTGCCAGATTTAGCCCATTTTTGAAATTATGTTTATTATTTTTATAAAACGCTGTGTACAAGATTTCAGCACTCTACAATGCCCAAATATATAGTGAAAAACGTAATTTTTGTATAACAACCCACGAAGGAACTATCCCATTTGTACCATTTATTTTCGAACTTAATTTTACTTTTTTTTAAGCCCTGTAAGTACACACGCTCTTGAGTTATCGTGAGGACGGACAGATGGACGGAAAGATAGGTGTCCAATCCATTTTGCTCTACCATCATTATTTCTAGGTGTGACAAACGGAATGACAAACTTAGTATACCCTATGATTTCATCTAGGATATAAAATATGCCGCTGATATATATATGTACATACATCGCAGATATGCAGCTGTTTGGTGAGAATCAAAATCACTTGCTAATATTCGATCAACTCTGATTTTATTGTCAAGTGTATGGGTTTATATACAAAAAATCATCATACAAAAATCAGTATTGACTGCTGTGCTATTTATGCTAACGCAGAATTATTGCTAAGATTTCAATAATAAGCTTAAAGCGTCTTAATTTATGTATTCTAATTCTACACTTCTAATTCTACACTTGTACGGCTTAACGATTTGCCTGCAACTTATAAGCAATATTATCGGATGGCTTCAAGTCCAGCTCAGCATTTACAAAAGAGCGGTAAGTTATTGTTCTCGATTTTGGCATCTTCATAATTCTTGAAATTTATTGAATTTTTTTTCAGATCTTTCACACTCAAAAATATATATATGAATCTGTAAGATTCTGCCGCTATAATTATAATATCGAACCTCTACTGGCTCAGAAAGAAAATATTTTCTTGTTTTGCAATGAGCTAGCTCTTCATAGAATATTTACTTTTAGTTATTAATATTTAAGGGCCAATGGCGAGACAATTTTTCGTGCCGATGTTTACCTATATACAAAAATAGGTAAAGACCAATGAAATTAAGCGATTAAAATAATAAATTATTCAAAATCTTCTTAGCATTACATAAATACTTACTACTTTAAAATTTAATTAAGATTGAAACCAATTGGAATTTCAAGCATAAATACATATAATAAAATTTTGTAATTTATTTGACTCAAGAATACTTTAAATACCTGTATAAGTATACGCGTTTTTATTCCAATAATTACTTATTAAATAGAAAAAAAATATTAATTACAAATACAATAGAAATATAAACATTTTCAAATTTTATACATATAGGTATAATATAGTGGCTGCATTCGCGAAGTTATTGATGATGGATAATATATAGAAGTAAAACATTTTCTGAATGTTGACGCCGTTTGAGAATTTACTTAGGCCGAAAGTGAACGAATTGCACGAGTGAGAGATCAAGATGAAAACTTTCAAAAAGTTACCGTATCTATACAAAATTAAATTCAAAGCATTTTAAGTCTTGTTTACAACGAGATTACAATTTTTTCTCAAAACAATCTTTTTTGAGAGAGATCAAATTTTGCTCCGAAAAGTTACATACGAGTATGTAGTATACTTTCATTTGGGGAAAAGCCCATCCAAAAGTGATGATGAAATTTGTGGCTAGCCAAAATTTATTTAAATATAAATATATTCGTCATTTTCAACTGCAATAGTGCAGTACAACTACATACATATAGAAATTTCCCCGAACACGGAAGAAGGATTTTAAAATATAATGAATAAGTTCTATTAGAATCATTACTAAACCTTTCAGTGACATATTTATAAGAAAATTTAAGTCACTCATACATTGACATTCACATCTATTCATTCATAACCACTTGTGAAAGTGTCTCAATTTCAAGCTTAAAATGACTCGTGCTCCGAAAATATTTTGATCTAGAAAGTATCAAACTCATTTAATTTAATGAATATTTTAGAGAGCAATACTTAAGATGATGATTTATCGGAAACAATTCTTTATCTTCTTGAAAAAAATTATTATTAATTACCTTTTTATCAGTCTATAGCCGACCACTTATACTTACATTTCTGTATAAAGTTTTCAATTATTTCGCCACACTTTTATCGAATCGTTCCAATGACACTCGAGAAATTATCTTTCAAAAATTCATCGTTTTTCACATCCATACTCATCCTTACGCGATAAGTATTCAGCACCGGAGGACGTTATTGTTACTTGTTATTCAGCGGAATTACGTGATCTGAGTTCCTGTCTTATTTTTTTTTCTCATTCCTTGTACAAGATGACATTTTAAATTTTCCTCTATAAATATAACCAATTTCAAAATGTAGCCCTTGTGTTTGTTTTGGAATACATCTTGGTACTTACAGATATAAAAAATTATTGTGCTGAATAAGAAATTCCTCTACACGTTTCTTTCCTCTAGCCTATTATATTGGGTAAGTTTATTTATGACGATGTAAGAGTCAATAAGAGCTTCAAAGTAACGCAGGCACAGTGAAAACTCATATTCTAATCCGCATTCCGATAGAGATGAATCCATTGAATAATCCCTGTCAATGAATTTGGTCCGTCCTAAATGTCTGTTCATCACAGAGTGGAGATCGATAGTTCAGTAATATAATTCTTTCACTCCCAATTAAGTAGCCAACTCACTTTCGCAAGTATCTTCATTAGATCTCAGTGGTTTGGACTGTATAAAGTTTTGTTTTATCCTCTCTGCTCTTGCCAACCCAATCTTCTAATTATTCCCCAGTATGTAACATTGTCTTGCCTTGATGGCCGATAGAATTACGATATCACCAGAATTAGATTCTATTTGAAAAATAGTCGTATGAAGTGATATTGAAGCACAGGCCTCTCCACTACCTCTATGAACACCAGCACCTGCTGAGCCGCTCAGGAGGGCTCCGTCTATATGCAAAACAGAGCTCTTTAATGCGACTTTCTTGTTAAATAATTTTCCCATTCCTTTCTGTTAGGAAAAATGCCTTTGAATCATTTATTATGATGTACTTCTGGGATCATTTTATTCTTTCATCAGGCAGGTACCTAAAAAACGCAATTCCCTTTTTGTGCTCAATAGACGGTTCAGACACTTTCTGCTGAGACTCACTAGGAAAAAAATTCAGAGCTATGATCGCCATCACAATTTTCCATTCTTACTTAATAAGCCCCGGAAAAAAGTCAGCATCCAAGCTTTATCATTAAGGATATTCACAGATTTTTATTTTGGGCCTCAGGAACTCACAAGTGTTACTCTGGTCTGTCTGATACGAGTAGCTGATACTACTAAATTACTTCTGGCTCTCGTCATATGTGGAATATAAATTTTGCGATGAAGTTGCTTCTGCACTTCTAAATCACCTGAAAAACATATTTAATTAGACCCAACTATGCTTCACAAAGGCGACAATAACATTTCATTGTACGAAGCACAATAATACAGTTGGTTGCCTTGGCTCGGCACCAGTGCTTAAAAAATATATGCCTATCTTGCCTGGACTGAGAACATTTTAATCCAGTCAAATAAGCCGAAAAAATGCTAAAGATCGTATTTAATTCTTTTCAGACTGCAATTTTGATGGGGGTCCTGGGAGTATGGTCATAAAACTGCGGCGTCCCAGGGTAAAATAAAAGGGTAAACGGCAATAAAAACACCCCCGAACGCGTGATAATCTATTTACCATGCGTTTGGATCGGAAGTGGTAAAATTTTTAAAAAATTGAAAAATGTCATTTTATTCAAATTATGATTCTAAATAAAAAAAGTCCACGGTGACCAACCCCTATCTCGTAAGGGCGCGACAGGGAAAGCGAAAGAAGTTAAGGGTAGATACATCGCTATATCCACTAACATGTGTCCGATTATTTCAATTCTGCAACATTTTGGTTCAGGAGATAGCAACCAAGAGAAGCGTGAATATTTCGTTGACGAAGCGCAAAAACGGGTGGAGTCAGTGTTGAGAGGTTGTTATGACCAAAATTTCCTCGAAAATGGGAATTACTGGAAACTTCTCCCACAGATTATTATGCAAATTCCCACAATGTTTCCCTAGGTATCAAAAAGTATAAGAAATAGTACACCAAAAGGAACGTTCACGTAGCTTATGAATACTAATAAATTTTTATTGCTATAGGAGCAGTGTTGAAAACTTGCGCACAAAACTGGGCAATGAAATATAACTAAATTTCTTTTATTACAATAATTGTATATAGTTTTTTTTTGTTAAGTGTCATTTGTGGACTAATAATTAATTTACTTGTTGACCTTGAAGTATCAGTTTTCGTGTGTGTGAACTAAAATATTTCTAAATTAATGTCGTTTACTTTTACTAAAGAAAAAAGTAAATTCATACAAAAACATCACAAGACTGCGTAGCGATATTTTACAATCTAAAAAGGATAGGACCTTTAATTGATCAAATTAAAATTTAATGTATTCAATCGAGGAGTATTTGGGCACTTGGTGAAACATGTTCGAATAATGTAAATTAAATTAAATTAAAATTCTTTATTTCTCTTTTTATTACTTTATACAATTAAAATCTTTTCAACTTTCCTAATTTATTATTCCTTTGTATTGCCAATTTTCTAAGCCGCCTCCAATATTGCTTGGTATTGGGATCAAGCTCTTCTAAGGGGATTATCCTATCGACATTAAGTGTCCACAACCAATCAGGATATTCTGAATCAGGTTTCAACTAAATGAGTAACAAAATGGTAGTCACAGATTATATAATACCCAAAAATAACCAATGCTCTTTACCTTAATATCTTCTCCAGTTTTGTTGATGTTACTACCGCACACATAATTGACAAGTTTACTAACGTCTGTTTCCACCGGAATCTCTTTTTTCTCCATAATGGGTGCTAGTTTACCGATCTTCTTTTTTTTTTGCATTGCCATCGGAGCAGCTGGAAATAGTTAAAAATAAATGAAAATACGCTTACAGTGGTAAATTAATTAATTAATTATATAAAAAAAACTTTAGTAATCTTGCAAGAATATAAAGAAATAACTATTCTTGGATGTGACGCAATTTAAGCTCACCCCATTGTAGATAATGCTGAAACATTGGAGGAAGAACCGAGTTGGTCGAGGTTGAGCTTCGATTAATTGTACAATTTTGGAGACGCAAACTCAAGCCAAACTACGATAACAGCTATTATCATTTCAAAATAAATGATTAAAAATACTTTTTTGCTACCATATAAAAAAAAAATAACTAGACAGAATATAGGCATTAATGAAGGACTGTCCCAGTGCTTAAACCATGTTGCGGTGAGGATTTTGAGAGTCGCATGCTATACTAAGTTGTAACGAAGTCCATTTTGCCTCCAATGCATTTGGCCTTCATTACAAACCGCTCCATTCAAAGTATATAGAAGTCTAACGCTGAAGTTAACAATTATATAAATGTATATAAATATGTACAAAGCCATGCACATGCATATATCTAATGATCAGCCACTTAAAGAATGCAAACTGGCTTGAAACAATCAACCGCATCCACTTCCATCGCCTGTCGGTGGCAGCCAGTCCTGGTTTCTGTCGTCTGCCGGCGGCAACCAGTGCTATAAAAGGCGAGTCGACAGGCCATAGAAATCTGTTGATCTATAGAGGTACCGATCAAGATCTCCACGTGCGATACCTTGCAAGATCAGAATTTCATTGAGAGTGAACATCCTCCTAATAATCTGCCAGTATAGTTAAGTGAGACCATCCGCCTAACTACACTATACAAAAGAATACGAGACCGTCCGTATTCTGCCTGTTGAGACGTGTGTACGTCCACGCCTAGTCTAGTGAATACGTTGCTATCCGTATTATGTTTTCTAAGATATTTGACAACTAGCCATAGGTATAGGTAAATAAGTGATCTACGGGCTAAGAACACAGTGAATTATTGTAGTTAAATACTAGTCAAGTAGTTACCCTAGCTCAAATGCATTGGAATTCTAATACTTTCATTAAACATCCGATTGGAGGTAATATACGCTAAAGTCTCCTCATTTAAATTCATCGTTGGACAACCCATTCACCCTGGCTTACTCTAGAGCTGACCCGCACCCAGTCCAACCACGTTACAAAGTGTACCTTTTACAAAAAACAACAAAATGGTTAATATCATCTATGACATAGCTCTAAAATATTCTAACAAAATTTTACAAATACATTTAGGTTTCTTTCTTTCTTTATCATCACTATCAAGGAATTTTGAGTACCTGATCTATTGAAGTTAATTAATTTTATATTTATTAAATCTGCATTCCTAACCCGGGGGTTATACGAGATAGTACAGCTTGCATGCAACTTGCACTGCCATACTTCTTGCACGTGTAATCCCTACTGCCATGCAGACAGCTCCGTTTTCAGCGAACTTGTATGATGAAAAATCCAGGGACCGAAAGAGTTATAAGAAATATTTTGAAAGTCTGGTTTTAACACTTTGTTATTGATATTTTATATTTTATCTTCTAATGAAATAGTTGAAAAGAGAATTTTATTTTCTTCTGAGTAAATAAAAGTCTTATCTTAAGTTTTATATTTCTTTCTCGGTTTAACATTTACAAATGACTTTCATTTTTTTCTCTCAAAAAATAACTCATAATTCGAGTTTTTCATTTTTCTCAGCATTTAACAGTTAAAAATGAGTTTTATTTTTTTCCTCAAGAGATAAACGTGTCCGAATAAGGTTCTTAGGGAAAGGAAAATTGGAATCGGCAACCCCTTCTTGGCGTTGCTATACATAGCTTTGGTTTTTCACTGTAAACGGCGTTTTTAAAAATTTAGGAAATTTAAGTTCAAAAATAGGACCAATCGGGGAACTTCTACGTACGGTTGCTATACACAATTTTTTAAAAAAATTGACAAATTTTATCTTGTAACAAATATATGACAACAAAAATAAAAAAACGTCCATTGATAAATAAGTTTTATTTCCTAGGAAAATAAAAAAACTCCAATTATTAGTATTATTTCTAGAGGAAAAAAATAAAACTCATTTTTGACTGATATAAGACGAGGAAAATATAACACTCGAATTATGTGTTTTATTTTTTGAGGAAAAAATAAAACGTATTTTTAATTCTTATAATAGACGAAATATGTAAAACTCTGGCAAAGAGTTTTATATCGCTGTAAAATAATATAAGTATTTTTTTAACAGTTAAAACTGAAATATAAAAAATATGTCTTGCAATAACAGTTAGGATTGGATTTATATATTAAAATCGCAACTTTATGAAAGAGTTTTTTCGCTTCCAAAAAAAATAATAACGGTTATTTTCGGCACCTGGAAAAATCATGACAGCTGAGGTGATAATAATTTTAAAATAGTAATTGATAAATTTATACTGGAAAAATTAGTTTTTCTGGGATCTTTTGCATTATATCATTTCCCAACACCTTCCGTTCCTTTTTTTTTGGGTTTTATCATTCTGCTACTTCCTTTATTGCTATAATTTTCCAATATACGCAAGACTACGTTTCAATGCTATTTTTAAATGAACTTGCACGCAAGATGATAAGACATCAATCGAACTGCCTTTTACTGTCAAATTTAAAATCGAGGTCGAAGGTAGGCTTGCATGCAAGCTGTACTATCTCGTGTAAACCCCGGGTATGATTATATCGCTGCGAATTCGTCACCAGTATTATTCAAGCTCTTCAAAATGATGTAAGATTTAAATGTAAACTTCAACACATTCAGATCAATTCTTTGTGCCATAATCATCCACTTCACTTATATATATGAGTATCTACTGCATTTGCAAGGATATCCACATTGCCCTATTTTTGGGTTTCTCTAGGTTATCCTTCAAAGTCTCCTCCAGCACAATTAAAAATTAGGTTATTTTAAACACAGTCATATTACAGATTTTTGTTGCACTCTCTAGAAAAACTGATTTTCTTGACCTTCTTAAGTATGCTATCTTCCCTCCAATCTTTTTACATAAATAATCCACATATTGATTGTCCAACACTAGACCTAAAAATTCCATTTCGCTTACTACTTCAATTGACTCATTCTCAATTGTGATCGACACATCTACCTTGCTTTTTAATGTTATACATTTCGATTCACCAGAACTTACTTTTAACCGATTGCTATCCAACTTCGTTCAGATGCCTTTCTATTTTTATTTTAATAACTTCTATGTTCTCCCTAGTATCATCAACAAACAGCATGATATTTGAGTGGACTATTGCTTGCTTCCCTTCATGTCGTCTATACACATAAAGCAAAAATAAGACTGATCCCTATGGAACGCAATTTCAGTTTCAATGGTTGTTGAACGGACTCCGTTGACCTTTCTACAGTGCTTGATAAAAAGCATATTATTCCAAAAATATGCTTTGGCGCTACGTACGTTTGAAGTTTTGAAAATTCTCCCATTTATATGCATTCTGAACCCATAATTTTAATCATTGTGAAGAGAGGTGCAGTTACGTAGTTAATACAGAACGAGAGAATTTTTTTTTTCAAACACTTTGATATACAAAACTCCAAAACGCCATTTTTGGAGTTATGTACTTTTGACCAAACATCATTTATTTATTTAGCAGAGCCAACAGGACAAAAAATTCCACCTGACTATTACAAAAGAAAAGAATAGAAAGCAAAATAAAAAATAAAAACAAACACAAGACCATAAAAAGCAGAAAAAAAAACAAAAATCATTAAATGTAGGTAAAAAAATAAAAACTATAAACAATTTGCGTTCTTTTACTTAGATAATCCACGAAGCAATTTAATTCACACTCTCCAACGCCATACTTGCCTATTTTTTCAAAAGATTGCTGCAGGTCTGAGGAAACAGCTACTATTGATTTTTTTTATATATTACTATAAGTGATTCTTTTTATGATTTGGGAAATATACCCACTTCAAACGATCTTTTTATCGATATATTTCATACTTCCTGTACATTATTGTCCCATCTATGAAGAAGTTTTTAGTAAGCTGTTCCATATCACAGATTTTGTCTCTATTAAATTTTACTTCCCTAATTTTATCTTCATCTTTTCGTAAAACTAATAACTGGAAACAGAGCGTAGAGTATACCAAATTTCAGTCAAATGAGAAGTTGTGGATAAACCATGTGACTACGATACATATGAATAAAGTCCTATCAGTCCTGTCAATTGCAGTGTACAAGAATCCTTCGATTTACCTTCCCCCGATTTCCGTATTTTCACTTTACGTTGTTTACGAAATTTACAACCATTCCTCGATATATGTCGTTTTTATATGGAATGTATCTCGACGTAAGTCGGCGGACTAAGTGAAATAACATTAAATTTAGATAGGAACAGAAAATTAGAATTAAACTGAAAGGATTTGCACAGGAGTATTAACGGCATCCCATCTGGGATCAAAAATTCGCCGTTTATACATCTTTGCAAGAAAATTTAATTAACACGGTAATCAGAATGGAATCTTGTAATATTCGATCGTAATATATAGAATAAGTACTGGTTATACAGGTGTTTTGTGCGATATAGGAAATAGACCCAATAATATGTACGATTGGACAATTTATCGTGATTATAAACAGTGAAAATGTTACAAGTGCTGGCAAAGTCTGAGAAAAAGAATTAGTATATCATGTAATGGTAATTGCGCTCAAAATATTGTGAATAGTGCAGCGAATTAGCGTAATACATATGATGTTAATACGGTTCTAACAAAAAAATAAGAAGATAATACGTTATATTTTATGTGTGATGGACTACAGAAAAGCGATATTTGAAAATTTTAAATGTGTGCTCGAAGAAATTAAAGATTGGAGGGAGAAGATGGATTCTCAGAAAAAGAGCTTAGAGCTTTTATGGCAAATATGGTGAATACAGAAGGAGGGGAAAGTAAAGCATCTTATGCGAATAAAATTGAGGTGTGCGCCTCCGATAATAAAAAAGAATACAGCGCCAGTGTAGCTAAAACCAAACTCTAAGCAGAATAGTGAAGATTTAAGAAAAAAGGTTGATCCAACGGCATTAAAAATTATCGGATTATCTAAAAAGCAAAAAGGGTGTCATTGAAACTGATCAAGAAAAGAATAAGGTAAAATTAGTTGTTGAGCAAATTAATGGAAAATATAGTTCCATCTACCAGTGCTGTGAAAATCCGAAGTGTACGTTTGTTGAATGAGGGAAGAGTTAGATGCGGTCGATTTGAAAAGAAAATTTAAAGTGAAGAACGAATTATCAAGTGAAAGTCAGATTAAGTGTTTAAAGGCTGTAAAACTTACTAGACAGTCAAGGAATAGGAAATTCGACAGATTTAACTCGGTAATTGCATTGAATACGGAATCATTTCATAAAGTACTGAATTTAAATAAGTTTAACATCGGATGTGACCAGTGTAGCGTCTTTGAATCTCTTAATGTCTTGAAGTGTTTCAAGTGTCAAGGTTTTAACCATAAATCGACTGAATGCACTAATAAAGCTACATGCGCCAAATGTACGAGTGATCATAATACAAGAGAGTGTTAAATAATGTGGAAAACAAGTATGTTAATTGCATTAAAAGTAATGAAAAGTTGAAACTTAATCTCGATACTAATCATAATAAACTAAGTGGGGAATGTCCAGTATATAAACGAAAGCTTAACGTGGAAAAGAATAGAATAGCATACTAACAATTAAATGAGATATATGGAGTTTATTTAAATATTCAAGGACTAATAAATAACTTTGAACAATTGAAGAAGACTATGAATAATAATAAATTTGATATAGTTATGCTATCAGAAACTCATTTAACGGAGGATGTCGAAGATGGTGTAGTGGGTATGAATGGATATTATTTGATTAGATGTGATTCAATGTCTAATAGAAAGGACAGAGTCGTGATTTATTTAAAATATGAATGGCAATTTGAAGAGGTAAAAGGTAGTGGTTAATAAAGATATATGGTAGTTGGTGGTTAGATATTGGTTTCATGAATGGTTTTGTTTGATAACGTTAACATATAGATCTTCTACTTCATCCGAAAGACAATTTTGTGACTTTTTTTGCGAAATATGGTGTTTGTTTAGCAGAATGAAATGAATGAATGAAAACATAGTCTTGACAATAGCTTTAAGGAAATTGATAATGAATATACTAGACTAGCGCGGCTATCAAAAACGTTAATGCACTACGTAGTGACGAATTTGAGTCGTATCACAGTTAAATCGAGCAGCAGCTTACAAATTAGTGATAACGATGCATTAATAATAAATATAGATATAAAGGCACCTACATATATATGAAAACGGAGCTTTCGTTAAGAGATTTTGGTATTAAGTTAAGAAGCCTTGACATGCAATCAGTGAATTCCTTAAGAGAGTTTCAACGAGCGAGCGCGATTTTTTTGAGAATGAATGGAATAGAAAGCTGGTGAAAGAGAGAGAGAGTAAACGGATGGTTTAATAATACACTTCGCAGTAAATAAAGAATTGAACTGCAGAAAAGTTGTTTTATCGGAATGTGACAGGGATTGGAACGAGTATAAATTAATGCGAAAAGTATAAAGCAAGCCAAGAACAATTATAAATAATAAATGAAGCAAACAATCCGAAGGAAATGTGGAGATGGATTAAAACGTATGTAATGAGGGACTCCAAAAATGTAATAAAAAAGGTAACATTTGGAACTACATATATGCTGTTTGAAAGATAGTGAAATAGCTGAAAATTTCAATAACTACCTCATTGAGAGTATAGAACAGATCCATCAGTCAATCTCGCATATGATATACAATGATGACCTTCAACATATTAATAAAAAAATTGTTTTCCGGCACATTTCCCACGTTAAATTGCGTCAAATAATTAAGGATATAAATTCTAAACGGGATTAGAACTAACAACATTTTTGAATAATTGGGAAGATGTGGAACTTCCTTTATGTAATCTAATTATTAAATCTTTAATTGAGGGCCTGTTTTCTAAGGCATGAAAGGAATCTATAATTATTCCGGTTAAAAAAAATTAAAAACACAATGAGATGTGAAGAATTTAAGGCAGTTAATATGCTCGCAACACATGAAAAAATTTTGAAGAAGGGTTCAACAACAATTGGCAAAATACTTAGACTCCAACAAGCTCTTGGTAGAACAGCAGATGGGGATTTCGTAAAGGGCATTCGTTGAGTCGGCGCTAAACTGGATTATAACTCAGTGGAAAGAAGAGCTTCAGAGTAAAAGAAAAATATTAGCAGTTTTCTTAGACTTAAAGAGAGCGTTTGAGACAATGGACGTCGATCTTATTAAAGAATCTGTATAAATATGAAATACAAGGAAGGGAATATAGATGGTTCGAATCATATTTATCAGATAGAAATCAAAGGACGAAAATTAGAGTACAAATCACAGAGACGAGAGAATAAATTAGGAGTCCCACACGGTTCCATATTGGGAACTCTACTATTCCTTATTTATATAAACGACATAACAGATATTTTTAAAAATATTGGTATTGTGTTGTTCGCGGACGATGTCCTTCTTCACATTGCGCGCGATGATATTCAAGAGTGTATTAATCGAATGAAAAAATCGAGGTCAGTAAACGTGTGGTTAAGAGTAAACAAACTAAAATTAAATATAATTAAAACAAAGTACATGGTAATTAACAGTGATTATAAATAACAATGGAATTAGTAAATATTTGGGAGTAGTGATTGACAGAAAACTCAATTTCAAAAATCACTTTGACTATATTTGTAAAAAAATCAGTTTTCTGATACGAATCGGAAGTAAAGTGTCCTTACTGACAGTTATTCATATATATAACGTGATAATTAAATCACATTGTGAGTATCGTTCGACAGTTATGTTCCTTGGAACAAAAGAGATGTTAAGAGAGCGCAGAAGCAGAAGAATAAGGCGATGCGGGTGATTTTATGTTGCAGTAGCTAACATCGATATCATCAATGCTTAAGCCACTAATATAGAGGAGCGTAAAGGAAAGAATAGTCTTGAATGTATTGTTGTTTATGTTTAAGATAAAGCGTAGGGTTCTACCAGAATATTTACATAGGTATTTAAGATTTGTTGGAGACGTGCAACTATTTAATCTCAGGAATGTGAGTGTATTTAGATTAAATAATTATACTACAACACGAGCGCAAAATTCACAGCTGTATAAAGGGTTAAAAATGTATAATAATCTTTACTATTGCAGAAATAATGAAAGCTTTGGAACATTTAAAAGATATTGTACTGATTTTATAAAAACTAAATTATATGTCCTATTATATCGGAAGAGGCAAAAACCTTATTACAACTTAGTGAAATAGCAAATACAAATACAGCTAAAGTTTGGATACAAATTCAAACTTAGGAAAGGTAGAATAAAAAACGTTTGGAGGCCAAATTAATGCGTACTATTATTAGACCTGCATTAAGATTTCATAAAATGCAAGTCCTTGCGAATTTGCATACTATAAACTGAGCAAATTAATTTTACTACGTAAAGCACTTAATATGGGATGAAAGTCGATAAAATTAAAGCATTACGGTCAGCTGTTTTTAGAATATATCTATAGTTCCCAGGATCGCCGAAGATTTTCAAAGGCTTCTACTTTTAGTTTTAATACAATAATGAATAGTTAGATGGAGAGATAAAGTTGGAGAGTGTGAGAAGTCTTTAATTCAAATGGTGTAGAAGAAATTCAGTAGAACAGGATATTATCGCTAGATTTACATGCTTGAACATGCTAAGTATATGATATAGATTTATGCTGCACATTGTTAAACAAAACGAATGGGACTATGTTTTCAGAGTAATGATTTGTTATTTCAGTCTGTTAAATTTTGAGATGTCTTCTCTATTTATTGGACCACAAGCACATTTTGAACAAAGGATAAACTCATCACTTCATTCAGCCAATAATGTACGAGAAATATTATGTAAATCCTGAATTACCTACAATGTTATCATTACAAAAATCGGCTTAAGTCAAGATGCCCGCTAAATATATAATTTTTAGGTTACAAAGCATATAAATACAACTCGACGTGAAAAGTTCAAACCTTACCAGGTGCTACTTTTGCATACAATCGAATCCATAGATTCGAGATTATATTGGTTTTAGATATTATATTTGCTGTACAAAATAATTTCGGTAGATTCATTTCTCAATTAAGTAATTCGACGCCACAATCTAAATTTTCCTGAACTTTGCAAACCAACCAAAAAGTCTCACTTCACAGTTTACTGACTGAACCAAAAACCCAATCAAGCAAGGGATGTCAAACATTTGAATAAAAAAAATTGACGTTTTACTTTTGACAGTTCTACTTTAATTACAGCGGATTTTGTTTATGTTTCGCCTTCAAATAAATATTTTTAATGCATTATTTTTAACAATAAACAAGTTTAGGGTAGTAATTTGTACATTTTAGTGTTCAAAGATAAATCTAAATTGATTGTATGCTATTTGTCTAGAATCCGAACAATTCTAATTAATTTCTTGTCGTGATTAACCTTACTCCAAAAGCTGCCGGCACTAGACTAGAGACTATCGGTACTTTTTTGCCAAAGGTGAACGAGACGTTTTTTGTCATAGAAATGGCCTTTTTTAGAATACCATCAAATAGAACTCTAGCCAAAATCTGTGTTTATGGAGCTGTAGGTGGTATAACAGCCATAATGTATATGCGCTATTATATACAAAATCGTGTTCGAAATGAGGAATATTATCGTGAAGCATGTAAGACACTCAGATCGAGTCCAGGTAGGTCTTATTTTGGTAAAATCCTTCCTGTTCTAAATTAAACATACCATTTAGGTGCTGTTAAATTACTAGGAGAACCTATTAAAGAATATGGGTGTGATTTATCCGACTCTGAAAAGAATTTCTCTGATGGTAGAATTGCTAAATTCGAAGTTGCTGTAAAAGGATCCAAAGATCGAGGTAAAAGAGTTTATTATTTGAGAGACAATTTTAATGGATTTTCGTTTCTTATGTAGGGACGATGTTCTTCTGGGCAAATCGCTCGGAAGATGGTTGGGAAATCAAGAGATTGGAACTGGAAGTTAAATCACAACCAGATAAGAGATTCCTTGTAAAGAAGGAGGAGGAAACGGATAGGAAAAAAGAAGAAAAAAATTGAGTATTTATTGGAATGTTAAGTGAAATTTGAAAAATGTCATATTCTTTTGATTTTTACAAATAATAAATTTTATATTACAATCCATATTTTACATTGTAAATTTAGGGAGATCAATATGTTCTTCTTAGATACTCTGCTGTAGTAAATTGGTGGCTTGCTCGATATTGGTGGGGATTTTAGCAACAAATTATTTGGATGTTCTAAAGACTTTATAAATAGAGCCTTATATTTATACACGGGTGGGCTCAATGCCTAACGGTTATAGTCGTACTTTAATTCTTCTAATGTGGACCAGCTCGTTTTTACTTTTACTGCTTAGCTAGTTGCTACTGCTATGAGTCTGTTCGTTGCACTTTTGTTAAGATTTGTAAACATTTGTACTCAATTGACATAATTCAATTATCCATTTTCTACTACATGTATTTAACGTAAGCTGAGGTTCCTTAATAAATGCTTTTCTATTCTATTCTAGGGATATTAATAGGTCCGAATCAAAGGGCACTTTGCGGATAAGTGTTCTATAACCAATACTTGGGTAAATGGTTGCCAATGTTCTTCTTGTCTAATAAAAAGATGTGGAATACAGATAACACGCTAATGATAGTCATATTAGCTGCGTTCGCTTTTGTATTTTTATTATCCATTTCTTCTTATACCTTCTAGAACATTATTGTAACAGTGGTGGATCTCCATCAAACCATTTATTCTGCGAGGCGACTTTTTGCTTTTTATGATTGCTCTATCGTTAGGAGGATAAGGTTTGTGGTATACACAAGATAACGATTTTCTTTCGTAAGATTTATGCAAACTGAACCCAACTTGAATTGGTATTTTTTGGAATTATTCACGACTTTTTAGTTGGTTTTGAAAAATCTATACCGATTTTTATACCCTAGATGAAATCTAAAGGGGTATACTAAGTTTGTCATTCCGTTTGTAACGCACAGAAATAATGATGGTAGAGCAAAATGGATTGAACACCCCCGCATAAAATTAAAAGTTATTTTGATTTTTGCATGTCCGTCTGTCCGTCCGTCCGTCCGTCCGTGCGCACGATAACTCGAGAACGCGTTCACATAGAAAGCTGAAATTTTGTACACGGACATTAAAAAAAAAATAAAATTAAGTTCGAAAATGAGACAAATCGGACAACTCCTTCGTGGGGTTGCCATACAAAAATTTAGTTTTCCACGATATATTTGGACACTACCTGAGAAGACGTCGACATAGAAAGATGAAATTTGGTAGATTGTGTTTTCATACTAATAGCAAATAAAATTTCAAAAATGAACTAAATCGGGCAACCCCTTCTTGGTGTTGCCATATCAAAATTTTGGTTTTTTACATATACTTTGAAAACGATCAGTCCTAGACATTTTTATTGTACTAAAAACTTCTTCAGAATAAGAAATCCTATAAAATTTGTAATAATCATTTTTTCTGTCCGACGAGCCGTTCTAGAAATATATGCCAGAAACCAATGCAAAAAATCAACATTGCTCAAATGGGTGACCATACGAAATTTCATACGTGCATTCATCTAGGGTATCATAAGAATTGGTCTTAGACCAATTCTAGCTTTTTCACTTGTTCATACAAATTTGAGGAGCTTTTTCCCTTTAACCCGTTTTGCTCCACGGTTGCGTTTTCGCAACCTGAAATGTGTACTGTCGGTATACTTAAAGACATAAAGTGTGTTACATACTTTTCCACGTTTTTGAATATGCAACATATTTGCTACTTTTTGGCGAAAAAACTTTTTACAAAAGTAATGGTTAACGACAAAACAAAATTAAAACATATGAGTATGTTTAGCGTGTTTTTGACGAGTGCTTAAAAATAATTAAAATATTAAGTTAAACTGCAGAGTTTAAGTGAAATTTCTGCATATTCCACTAATATAAAAACACTGCATATTTCGAGTTCAATTGCAAGTTTGTATCATTAGCTGAATTCTGTTATTTTACTGTGAATGTTAGATGTTGCGAAAACGTAACCGTGGTACTAAACGCTAACTTTTTTCTCTATGTATATGTCAAAACGGTACGTGACGGTACCGTTCTCTTCAAGAAACCGTCACGGAAATCAAAGCATGAATAGAAGTAAAGCAAGATTTTTCTAATGTTGACATCGTTATTTTACCTCTAGAGGAGTATGGTGGAATCAATGAAAAAGAAATCTCAGAAGAAAATTATGGTTATAGGGAGTTGTGTTGATGAGTATAAGTTCCCTCAGATGTAGCTGAGAATCTCGAAATAAATGCAGAACATTCCGACTGGGATACAGATGACGAAATACCCCTTTCCCATTTGAAAAGCTAGACGTCACGTAACGTGCAACGAGAAGCAAGCTGGGGGTAATGAATTTAAGGCTATTTCAGTCAAGAGAGAAGGAAAGAGACAAGTTCAACCGATCCTTATTTCATCACACCACTTGATCTTTTCGAAGTGTTTTTCACCGAGGGTGTATATAATCTAATACTAGACCAAAAAAATATATAAGCTGCGCAGAAAAGCTACCAATTTGCCCTTACCCTCCCATACTAGAAAAGATTTCTTGGAATTTTGATGATTTCTGGGCACCATACCGCTCTCCAAGGGAAAACTGTACTGGTCTAATACTCCTGCCTTTGATTTTAAGGTAATTAGAAACACGATGACCAGGAATATGCATTACAACATAAATTCAAATATGAATCTCCCCAATAATGACCCCATAGACCATTATGATAAGTTTTATGAAGTGAGGGCTTACCAGTTCAATTTCCAAGAATTATTTCAAGTTTAGTTTGAAAAATTTTCGCACCTCCTATCGATAGATGAATCAATGTGACCTTAACGTGGTCGACATAGTGCCAAAATATTCATAAATGTGAAACCTTTTCACTTTGGATATAAGCTTTGGTATTTGGCATCATCCACAGGATATTAATTTAAATTTTTCCCATATAGTGACAAAAATTGGAGTTACTGAAAACGTCGTTAGACATTTAAGTTCAAGAGAAAAGTCAAAGACTTTTCGAAAAATGATATCAATTTGAAAAAATCAGAAATCGATGATGGTAAAAGAAAGTGATGTCGAGTATATGTGAGAAACGTGTTCAAGGAATGGAATTGATATACCCTTACACGTTAAATGTGCTCAAAAGTTTCACACAGAGGAATAAAAATTGTTTTTTTTTAATATTATTTTGCATACAAGTTTTTTTTTTTTTTACTCCCTCTTTTTCAATTAATTAAAACGTATTTTTGAGAAATTAGTGAAATGCTTTTTTTATACCGTTTTGTACCACGGTTGCGTTTTCGCAACGTATCAAATCTTCTAAACCACCCGGTCAATATTGATAAAATTGGTTATTTACATATATTTCACTAAAAATATAAAACACAAGAAGTTTGGTCAAATTCGCCCAACGGGAACTGTATGCGGAGCGAAACGGGTTAAATGAATTTTCAAGAATGCTCAGTTCAAGTGTGGCTAATGATAAAACAAATTCGAACTATTGCATGATTAAGGATGTTCCATTTTTAGTAGTATGTTTGTATTTTGCCTATATAATAGACAAGGCCTACATACACATGAGCATGACGACACCAAGCAACAAACGTGAAATTGTTCTGGTAGATCATCAATGAGAGCCGCCTAAGCACTCAGACGAACGTCATGATGAAATTTATTCGCATTAATATCAAACCTTGCTTCTCTTTTATTCATATTACAATATTAGATGAGTATATAATGAGCATATCATTGAATATTAGAATGAGCTTATAAACGAATATATTAAATATTCGAAAATGAGAATTACAATCAGTTTACTACTCATTTTACATTTGATTCCATATATTTTTATGAATTCAAATCAAACTCATCTATTTTTTCGAAAATGAATGCAACAATATGGGGTTATCTGCATGATTATACAGGATCCTGCAAAAAAGTTGGTTCAGCCTAGTGTCATTAACCATATCCTCTCAAAGAAGCTACTGCTAAAGGAAGGAGAGAAAACCGGTATTGGTACAAACGGACGCTGGATTTGGTTATAAAGTCCTATTAAACAAATGGGCGACAGTCTTCCCCGGGAAGAGCAAATTAAAAAAAATAAAAAAATAATTTAAAATTCAAATAAATTACAAGAATAAATTCAAATTTTCTTAATAGTAGGGTCATCACCGTGTCAATCAAAAGAAAGAAAAAAAAACATTTTTTTATACTTAAAACAACTGGTCTAAACGTGGATGTAGTCCTTAAATCAATAACAAGAAGTTATACATAATTATAAATATTGCACTTTACAATAAAATTAAAATCTGAGTACATATTTTGCATATTAAGGCCAACAAAACAGAACTAATACTTTTTACTAAATGAATAGAAAATGAAAAGAAAGCTCCAATAATTCGCGATAGTACCCCGCTGTGACGTGACCCAGAAAAGACAATCAAGTAAATTTACGGGCGTCTAATTAATAAATGGGCCAGAACGAGTCTCTAAAGAAATTTACAGTACGTGCATACATGGATACTAGATGGGAGAGCATTCCAATAGCGCGCAATCTGACCAAGATAAGTGTCTTTAATGACTAGCCTAGTGAAATGAGGAAAAATAATGTTCTTGTTTCGATGTGAATTAGTGAAATTAAACATTTCTTTGAGCAAATATGGTTCATTACTTTTTTCCAGGTGAAAGAAGAATACTAAACCAACTAGAGGAAGGTCATTGATAAATAAATAAATAGCAGCGGCGCCAAAATTGAACCCTGAGGTACACTAGTCGAAAGAGGAAGTGAATCTGATAACTTATCATCCATCTTAACCCGTTGGTGTCGTTCTGACAAGAAATTTCCATTAAAAATATAATCGAGTGCTTTTGAGAAATCAAGCAGAACTACAATGGTAGGGTTATTCAGATCTAAAACTGTTTTTATATCTCTAGTCACTTTTAGTACCCCAACTAAATTGATAATAATATTCCCTTTTTGAGACGTAGTGCGACATGCCGTTAATTGACTTTCTTACTCTCGTATGTGCAATGTGATGCAAAACTGAACCAAGGCAACCACATTTTACAATAATTGTTACTAATAATGTGTATACTTGTGTAATGTTTTGTAATTTTATAAAACAATGAAATGAACGCGTATTAAGATAAGAGCGGATCACTTGATAGCGGCATAATTTTATATTCCTGCAATTTTGAAACAATTCTTGAAGTTAGTACCATCCGTAGTAAAAAAACAATTTAATTTGTGTGTAATAATGTTGAGCTTTTCTAAAATTATGGAAATATTTTAGTAAATTTCTTTGTCAGAATGAAAATTGTGCGCAAATAGGTAAGGTTGCATGCACAACGAAGCAGGGTTACATCGCGTGATACTTCGAGAATCTACATGCTAATCCTATGAGAGTATTCATAACAGCGCTGTGGCTGTGCGAGTTACATACATTGACCTAAGATTTGGCATAACAACAAATGAAACAGATGGATCTGCCAGACACATACTGAATTGCAACAAAACTAAAATATATGGATTGATAATGCGAAAGTCTCAAACTTTAAGGTGAGAGACTTTGGCCTCCAGAGACCAATTTTTTGGTCTCTAGAGACCCTGAGACATGTGTATACACTTTGGAGACGCATCTCTAAAGAGACCTTACCTCTGGAGACTTTTTGGTCTCCTGTCGTGTATTTTAAAGCAAACAGGTCTCCTGGTTCAGTCTTCGAAGCTTGTTCATTTGTCGTCTCCCGGTCTCCAGAGACTACTCGGAAAGGAAAAGGAATAAATTGGATTGAGTTTGACAAATTGTTACAAAGAAATTAATAATTAATACAATGGATTTAGAGCAGAAAGAGTTCTGGTTATTTTTGAAAAAAAAAAATTACAAATTTGTAGTTTATCTCGTAAAATTTGTACACCAAGGATACATTTTTTTTTAAGCTTTTTTGCTTTTCCAATAACATAAAAATATTAATAATTTTTGAGATACTTTCTAACAATCTCTTGCTTGAGAATTAATAAAGATCTCTGGAGATCTCTAGAAACCAAACTTAAAATCTCGTGTATACACTTCCGAGACGTGTCTCTAGACACTTTTGTTATTATGGTCTCCGGAGACCTAACTTTTTGGTCTCCAGAGACAAGTCTCTTGCCGTGTAAACATTTCGGAGATTTTAGGCTCTGTAAACCGGAGACTGGAGACCAAAAGTCTCTCACCGTGAATCTTTACCTTTACTTTCTCACATTTTCATGTTAAGTTAGGTTAGAATGGCGTCCATCGGAAAAATATGTGATTAGCCTCACTTATAGACTATCTATAGTCCATTGTAGTGCCACCTTATTTGGATCCAACCTGGAAAATAGTCCTCAAGGTTAAGGGGTTCGCTGAAAAAAACCACAAGAGTTAATGAACGTTATCAGGTCATCCAACTTCTTGCCTACTAATTCCCCCAATTAGCAGAAAAAGTAGCTCTTCTTACGCTTACAACTTTAGGGCATTCACAAAGCAGGTGCTGAACGCTCTCAACCCAACCTCCTCCGTCCATACAGCTGCTAAATGTGCCATTTCAATTTCTCATAGAAGCTCATAGCTTATTATCAGAGAAATAAAATTGCTTAGCTGACATTTTTACTGAAGGAAAAGACAAATTATGAATATGAAATATCTTGTCACGATACTCACTTGAAATAGATGTAGAACGATTGTATTTTTTATTTTGATTGGTTTTTACAGAGTTAGTAATAAAGAGGTTCGATTCAGTGATCAATGATTTTTATTTGAGTTTTTTCTTTTCTTTTGCGAACGCTGAAATACGTTGATTTAAAACCCGTGCTGCTGCGAGACACCTCGGAGTAGATAGATCACTGAAAAATGCAATTTTTTATTCTTTCGTGAGGTGCACCTCGCTAATTTTGATAACCGGCATATTTTTATATATTTTTATGATCGTAGATAGGTACATCAACGCGGATTTTTGTCTCAGGCCTTTATAAAATGTTTTCAATGGAGGAAAGAATTCAAGCCTAAACAACCAAATCAATCCAACTTCCACGAAGCAGAGACTGCCCAGACACAACTCACAAATTCGAATTGTCTTCAGCAGCCACCAATAATTCACACAATTTTGAAGAAATATATTCTAAGAAAGAAAGAAATTTTCGCCTATATTGAAAAACAGTTTTGGTTCGTGCCCATGATATATTTAGCCGAGATCAGTGAGATATTGAGGTTTGCTATGAGCTCTTCCATACATCACTTTCTTAGTACTACCGTCGATATCTGGGTATTTCTTGTCTGTGGTAAAAGCATATAAAACTAAAGTAAAGAAAACTAAAATAAGAATAAATTCATAGAGTAGGAGATAAAAATAAGAAATAATAAAGAAAATTACAAGCTAATGGAAGTATAAAAAAGAAAAAAAAATTACAAAATTATAATATTACTATTAATTAGATACAAAAACAAGGGGGGGGGGGGGGGAGAAATACCTTTAACATAAATAATCAAAACTACTAAAAATAGAGAATTAAAAAGTTGTATATTAAAGAGAGGCAAACAAAAATTAAAAAAAATACTGAGAGAAACGCAAAAGATGGAAATTAAACCATATCAAAAGTTATAGCAATTCATGGCTGATATCTAGCATGATAAGCTTTCTAGATGTCAGCAAACAATACTGAGAATGTCAATAATATTTAAGTTAGGGAGTTTTTTCTGAATTATAAAACCAGGCGATTTTTCTTTTAAATTAGTTCTGCAACTTCCAATTTTCTGAAAAGCTGGTGTCTTGAATTCCGAGGAGGAACGTTAAAGTTTATACTAGAAAGTAATGAGTTACAAGTTATTGTACCATTCAGTCTTTTATGTAAAAAAAAAAGTTCTGCGTTTTCCAACGATAACAAATTGAATTTCACAAGTCTGTAATTATGCCACCATTTACGCGACAGCCACATTGTCTGCCATTTTTACCATTGAAAATGAAACATAATTCTCTGCTGCCACATCAAAAAGCAGCCTGTATGATATCATGTTTTGCAATCATCTGTCTGTTGGCGGTTGTTTTTTCTTCTTGCATTTATAAATTTGAATTAGAATCGTTAAAAATAAATGTTCTTAAAATTCTTCTTTCTCCACGATTTTTTAAAGCCTTCGCTGCCATCCCGCAATTCCGCTGCGTCCTTTACTAGAAACCAGACAGACTTCCAAATCAATAAATCAACGATGTTAAGAATGCGTGTTATCATACACTCTGGAAAATTTTGTTTATGAAATGACGTCAGTATTTTTTTCGCCAACTCCTCGTCAATAATATCTAAATAAAAAGCAGGGAAAATGATTTATTCAAATTAAATATTCCTAAATAAAATGTATAATTTTATTAGAAACAAAAGATATAGATACAATTTACGGCTACTAATCAATATTCTTTTCTCTGTATACATTTCTCAATGAATAATAAATTTGAATGTCTTAAACTTCGAATAAAGGCGTGTGTATGTAAAATACTAAAGAGCAAAAAACAGAAAAAAATACTAAATTGTTATATCTAAGATTTCTTTAATTATATTATTATATAAAAAAAAATGGAAAGAAAACAGCTCTCACAACAATTATTTGTCGCAATGAATTTTCAACAAAAAAGTTTTTAGATAAAATCAACTGAAATCTTGCGAGCGAGAAGGGGGAAATTAGAACTACTACTTACAGTTACTCAACAATTTACTTTTTGTGTTCTATTTACAATTTCCTTTATTTTTATTATAGTTTTAGTTTGATTTCATATATTTATTTCCTTGTCGATTTGATTTTATTAAGGGTAACATCTGAGTTTATTTATTTATTTTTTGTTACTTTTTTTTTTTTATTAATTTTAACAAATTGACGACTTCGCTAGTTTTAAGCATTTTTCTTAATTTTTTTCGCATTGGACAATTTTTCAAAAGCACAAATTAGCAGTTTTCTAGTTTTTGTTTTAAATGAAATAAAATTTCTAAAAACATTTTACATTATGGTGAAGCTTTAATTTTAGTTCACAATTTTCACATTTTTATTAGGAAAATGCAAGTTCGGGTGCTTGGTATCAAAATTAATTTTTAAAAGGATCAACATAAATTGTATTTCGAGAGTAAAGAGCCTCGATTGGCAACAGTTAATAAACTAAAAACTCTCATAAAATCGTCCAATATATTCTCTACATTAATAATGCAGTACAACCTCAATAATCCGACCATTGGTAACCCGAACAAAATTTAACTTTATTACCTTTTTGGTAATCCGAACTCACTACAAAACTCGTTTAGGATTAGTTGGGGTAAATGAAAACAAGGGTATTGTTTCAGGATTGCTAAGTCAATCCAAGCTATTGAGAATAGCACCTGAAATGAACGATAAAAATTCTAAGTCTGAGTGTCTGTTTTCTGAGCTGCGTGCAACCATAGATGGCACAAGAATTAGAGTATGCAAATTGTGAAATGGGTGGTGCATTCCGGAATGGACCACAACATGTTTTAGAGTGTGCCAAGAGCAAATATTGCTTTAATAACAGTTTTGTATTCATTTGAACGACCTCCTCAACACGGCTGTTGCGAGAAAATATGAATCACCCGACGTATCCATCATTTCAAATGTTGTTTTCTATTCCGGAATGTCCGACCAACTAAATAAAATTTTTATACTCTGCTCTGATATTTCATAGGATATCTAGTTTTGTGCAAATAAGTTTTCATTGTGAAAGATCGTGTTTTAGGTGGTGATGCAGACGATTTTCTTGGTGTTTTGCTTAAAGGAAGGAGCAAATATTGGATATCATTGTGATAAGAACTAAAATTTTAAAACATCATTTAGGGATGGAATACTTGCTGAGAACTGATATTGCAACTTTATGAAAAGGCACAGATCGCTTTCCTTAAAAAGGCCCGAGCATTTTTAAAACACTAAAAAAGGAACAAGGAAGTCAAAATTGAAATAAACTTTAAATTAAACTGAACTTATTGGTCCAACCGCAGCATGCTTTATTTTTAATTCTGATGAGAGCGTGTTGGCATGTATTTCTTCGGATGGAAAAACTTTGCCTTCGTTAATTATTTTTTATGGGACGTGCTGTACCAGCGAGGTGGACCAGTACTGAAGCTTATGAAAGAACTCTGTACGGTGCATAAAGTAATGGCTAGATAGAGGAACAGCAATTTTACAACTGCTTCTACGACTGCTTCGTTCCATTTCTTAAACAAAATCAAAGCTTAGATAGTCTAATCAAAAATGCCTCTTGCTATTCAATGGACAGTCAAGTCATATTAGTGTACGCATACTGGAAGTAACGTTAATAAACGATATTCAGCTCTATCACTTTCTAATGTCGAGAGAGAAATTGTCTAGTAATGAGACGACTGCAGAGCCATTCAGACTAAAATTTCTTGAAAAGATAGAAGATTTTCAATTGGTTCCCGAGCAAATATACAATACGGATTAAATAATTATAATTGACAAATGCTTCTTGCCCATATGCAAAAAAACTGGCACTCTATAACGCAAAACATAATAGAGCTAATAACCTTCATCTGATAAAGCAATTGAGGCTTACGGTAATCGGTATAGCGCACAAAGCCCACGAGTTTTTAAAGGGATTATGCTTCCTATATTCTACAAAAGCCATACAAGAGCCTCGGTCACAAAAGAAATCTTCACCGAGTTATTTCTCAAAAAGTTTGTTCCCCAAGTAAAAAACCATGCGCGTAAACACAATCTTCCAGAAAAAAGCTCAATTCTTTTTGACAATGCGCCAGATCATCCAAGCATGGAAGATCTTGTTACTGAAAATGCTTCCATATGTTATTTATGTATATGCTGTTAAAACACAGCACCGCTATTACAACCATGGATCAATGTCTAAAGCAAAAATATAGAAAACGTCTTAATGAGATCGTCCACTGAGAGGAGGATATAGCGGTAGCTTTAAAAGGAATTAATCTGAAATCAAGAAATTATTCTGGCTGCTTCTGAAGAACTTGAAGCAAACCAGCAAGAAGACGATGAAGATATTGTTCCTTCATCGCCTTTAGTCTACCATGAAGAGGTAATTAAATGCTTTGACATGTGTTTGTGCTGAACGATGAGTTCTCATGCAGTAAATTGTTTTTACTCGAAGTGGTGAAAGTGCAAACGCTTTCAGCATATATACTACTAGACAAGACGAAAAAACAACCTTTTTTGAAATGTAAGTTGACGGAATGTGAAACAAATGTGCAATTTTACGTTATTTCAAACAAAGCATGGATAATCCAAACTTCAAATGAATCCGAACGACCCCATGAAAAGAATTGATTCGGATTATCGAGGTTGTACTATATAAACATATATTTGACTTTCACACCACACTGTAGAAAATCGAATTTAATGAAAAAATTAGTTAAAATATTTTGTTCAATTTGTACAATTTTAAGCCTAATTTAACTAAATCCTCTTCTAGTTTCAAAACATACAATGTCCAACTGTATTTTGCATTCATACATTGGCCATTGTTTCAAAAAGTACAACCTTCATCGATAAAAGATCATCTTTAAAACATACAATCTCCAAACAACCAAGAGGAAATGCAATCTGATTACATATTCTAAAGTCAATGTCCTGTGAGTGGAAGAAAAAGATACACAAAGCCCAATCCAAACCCAAGGAATGGTAACAATCGAGAGAAAAACTAATATGTCACCCTAAACAAGTTTATTTGTTTATAGATGCAATCCCAAAAATTTACTAATTCATCTAATCTGTGGGCATAATAACAAAGAATTCCGACGTGTATCATTGAAAATGAAAGAGGAGCTCTAGAATAAAATGCATAAGCAGAGAAAAGAACTTTTAAATTAAAATGTTTCATTTTAGATTCAAAAAAAAATTTAGTACCATTTTGTAAGCGTAAAGCTTTATAGATATTTTAGGAATTACTAGAAGGTGGATAAATACAACCTCTTTATCGCGTACAGCAAAATATGAAAATCTGTACTGTAATGAAATTGTTCCATAATTTACAGGCTGCTGGGTTAAACCAGCCAGATCGCAAAAATACTAGCGAAGACGTTTGCCTTTGAGTGTGAATGTTAAGAGTTTGTGGAAAACCGAACTAAATTCTTGAAGGACATTAAAGAGGGGTAATTTAGGCACATCTTTCAGATGTATGCTCAATTTGTCTACAACTAAAATACTACAAATATAAACTAAGAATAAATTGATTACAGAGAAGCGAGTATACAAATTATTTCCTAAGGAATATTTTAACTTACTACGTGAACAAGCTGGTACAGATGATAGTGAAACAAACCAACTTGCTCATTGCTCTAAATTAAGTGAGTATTTATGATGATTTCCGATGATTTCTCATAATTACAAATTCGGAAATATTCACGAGGCAATTAACGGTAGAAACAAACCTTGGGTACATTTTGCACTCGTAAGACTCGTTATAATCGCAGAACAAGTCGGCACGTTCCTCATATTCCTTTGTATGTATGTCTGACGAGGTCCAGTTTGACTCAAACGAGAGTATTTTAACTGCTGTATATGGGCTACAGGAAATCCAGAAATCTTTTACGAAAAATAATCTTCCAGAATTGGTAACAGTGTCGTTCGCAGTTTCTGCGAAGTGTTAGGACGTACTTCATTGAAGAAAACAGTTTTACAGTTACTGTAAACGCTAATCGATATTTACTCCGACAGCAAAGAAACTCTTTCAGATTTGTGTGGTTTCAACAGGATACAGCCTATTGTTACATTATAAGGCACAAGTAGTTTAGCAGCATTCCGCCAGAAATTCGGAGAACAAATTATCTGCAGAAACATAAACATTCAAAGATATTAATTTTATCTTTCCTCGGAAACTTGTGCCTCAAGGAAACCCGCACATAGGGAGTTCGAGATCCGTACAAACAAAAGCTGAAACTACTAGGATATTCTAAAGCAAACTGAAAGTAGTCTCGCATATCAGAGTATGTATGTAGAACAACAAATTTCACCTTATATTGATCACTAAGGAAATAGATGATGATGAAAGACATGCTCTACTACTTGTCACAGCTGACGCGTGCAAGTTGTTGTGTTGTGTTGCACGTGTTGTACGCCAAACTGTCGCTAAACACTAAGATAAAAAAATTAGTAGAAGAGTACTTTTCCATAGAGATAATAGCTTTAGCAAGACCTTAGAATGAAGCGGTAAACGATCAGATGCTTTTTGTGTTAAAACCTATTCATGAAAATGACTTCTGGACAAATTCAGGTATAAATGTAGAAGAGTATGGAAGATGCAATGTAAAAAACGATCAAAGTGAGATTTTAAGACAGATTTAAAGTGAATTCACTGAAAAACACATATAATTGCTTCTAAAACTACACTATCGTTCTGCTGAACTTTTTAAAACCATTAAATTTAACATTCAGCGATCCATTGAACATTATCAGCCACCGTCTTCTCTCGAAACAGTGGTGCGACTTGCTATGCCACTTCAGAGAGCTACTGTGTAATTAAATGGTTTTAATTTTATTGTATTATATTAAATGTGACGATGACTTTAGAACAAATTACTAAAAGAAGCTCAACATCTTAGAGACAATTTAGGGAGACCAATGATATATACTTATATAGTATGTAGTTTACCAGAAACGGGTATTCCCATTTTCTTATATCTTTTTACATTTTGTTTGCAGATGATCAGGATTTGCTTCCGCTGTGTTTTAATGATAACAGACAAGATGTATTCACACGGGGCAATAGAGAAATATATTCCAGTGTAATTTTGTTCAGAAGAGAAACAACCATTTCCCACGACAAGGACAACATCCGGAATTTTCGTTAGATTAATGAAGGATGTATTTGTCGCAGTGTGAGGCTCTAGCCCTTACTTACTGCTTAAGAAAACATCATATATGGAATTTTTTTTTATGGCTAATCAAACGATACAAAAATAAATCCAATAAAGGTATGTCTCAAAATAATGGTTGCTACAGAAAGGTATCAGCGTGGGAGTGTTGTCCTTTTTCTAGTGATTATTTCCTGGAAGAAGAATTAACATCTGAGTGAAAATTGTACAAACGGATTATATTGATTCAGGATTGGCTAGAAGAGACTTTTTCGTATGAAAAAGAGTTTAAGCCCAAATAAATTACATCATATATCAAATTCCTATAAACAACAATATGAATCATTGGCACAAAACAAAATCAAAATTACAATTTATGATGAAATAAAGTAGATAACGCTTGTTTTTTTAACTAACCTTAAATTTATTAGGCGCACTGCACTTGCATTTCCTCCAAAGCATCTATCTTTCCATATCTCAATTTTGTTAACAACATTAGTATCTTCTAGCTATCTATAAAAATCGCTCACAAATGCGTTGTTGTATTATCTCTTGACAATATTTGTCAGTTTTTTTACTAAAATACTTTTCCTATAAATGCTAAAAATTTTAACGAAGAGAAGTCGTAGTGTTCCATTGCTGGTACTGCTGTCAGTAACAAATGGCGGTGTAAATTTTACGTGGCGTAAATATTTTTTTTTGTTTTGTTTTTTCGTTTTTTTTTTTTAAGAAAACATGAACTGAAAACAAAAAAACATTTTGTTGTTGTATTGATAAATTATCTACAATAATCATCATCAGTAATGTTGTGAATTTCACTCTCGTTTATATTTTAGATTTCTGCTTCTTCCAATATAACCCACTCCGTTGATTTCCACTTTTTTCATAACATTTAAAATTGAGGAAGATGTGTGTGACGAGAGAGCGAAACATTTTATTGTGTTTTTAACTCTTTACCGATACTGTACGATATGATTTTACTCCAGTCAATCTTTGTTCTTGTTACAGGTAATTGCCTTCGTAACGCTTTGAATGTCGTGTCCGACATTGTTTGATAATTTTCTGAAATAGCAGCTTGATACTCATTTTCAGCTTCTTCGATAATTCGAATTATTTCCTTTCCCGTTTGTTGTTCATTTGTAATAACCAAAGATTCGCGACATTCTTTTGATGAAACTAATTGAACATTACCATCTTCATAGTAATGTACCTGAATATGAATGTTAGAATTTTTATTGATGACAACAACGATATTATATTCATTTTACCTGAACTTTAAGAACACCTTTGATTTCTGAAACTCCACCACCTGGTTGTAGAGTGACATGCCATTGTGATCGCCACCTTCCGTTCCAATAATTTTTTGGTTGAAATTGATGATCCTCAATGCATATAGTAAGCGTAATTTGGCTACCTTGTGATTTTCCAAACACGGAACACACCTAGAACAAAAAAATGCCACAGTAAAACCATTTAATATACAAATAATAATTGAAAATAAGCATCCGATTAACTTACCCCATGTCTATAATGATTGGCAGTGTAAGCTAATGTTTCTATATCTATAGCTGATCGCCACGATTCAGCATTGGCATCAATGTCATAATTATGATAATCGGTTGCTTCTTTACGTAAATGATCATATTTAAAGGATTGCTTAGTGCGAGGATCATAGAATCGGCCACCACCTAAAATTTTTTATTTTTTTTTTACAATAAATAAATAATGTTAGATTACTCATCATCAACTACAGAAAAAAAAAATAGGGGAAACTATAGAATAACATGTGGATGAAAAATGGGCCCTATAGTGGCTTTAGGAATCCAATCCATCATCCACTCATAGAATAATATGTGGAGTAGACTAGTTTCTTGTATTTTTCTTTTTTTAGGCAGGGGAAAGCGAGATCCCAAGCACGAAGGCCAGGGCGGCCCATTGTGCTAACCTGCGAGAATCCCTTTCCCCAGAACCTTCCAGTCCTCTTAATGAAGCACAACAGGTCTTGGTGAAGTAAGTTTTTCAGCTCATCCACAGATAGAAGGGCAGACCAAAGCTTATCCAGCCAGCTCCGAGCACAGGGCGGACAAACACTCAGAAAGTATTCGGTTGTCTCAGGCTCTCCTTCCAGGCAGGACAAATACTCAGGGCTGTCAACAACTCCCATCCTTGTTAGATGAGCCGGTAATGAAGCCAACCACTGTTCTGTATTGTTAATTTCTTGCATTACTATGGTTTGTATTAACTGGAATGTATTTTTTATACCCTAGATGAAATCTAAAGGGTATACTAAGTTTTTCATTCCGTTTGTAACACCTAGAAATAATTATGGTAGAGCAAAATGGATGCAAAATTAAAAGTTATTTTGATTTTTACATGTCTGTCTGTCCGTCCTCACGATAACTCGAGACAGCGTGTACATAGAGAGCTGAAATTTTTGGGACAAATCGAGTAACTTCTTCTGTAGGGCTGCCATACAAAAATTTCGTTTTTCACTAAATATTTCGACGATACTTAAGAACGCGTCAACGTAAAGCCTTGAAATTTTGTACATAGTATTTTCATAAAAATAGTAAATATAATTTCAAAAATGGACTTAATCGGGCAACCCCTTCTTGGTGTTGCTATATAAAAATTTAGGATTTTTACGTATCCTGTGAAAACGATCAGTCCTATACGATTTTAATGTGCTAAAAAGTTCTTCAGAATATGAAATCCTATAAAATTGGTTATAATCATTTTTGCTGTCCGATGAACTGTTCTAGAGATATATTCAAAATCTTTTTGCAGATGGGTGACCATACGAAATTACAATCGAGCATTCATCTAGGGTATCATAAGAATTGATCTTAGACCAATTCTAGATTTCTAGTTGTTATCCATTAAGCTTTGCAATTACCCTTTATGACATTTCAGTAAGTATTCCACAATTCTCTATACAGGTATCCCTCGATATATGTACGTTCCCCCGATTTCCGTATTTTCATTTTACGTTAAGAAATTTACAGCCATTCCGGGGAATACGTTATAATTGACTATCAGAACCAGCTTAACACAAGCTCGCTGCATGGACACCTTTAATAAATAAACGTCTCAACAATACTTAGTCGGTGTTAGTATTAGTATGTTACCCTAAACATAGACCAAACACCGGATCAAATGACATGCAATGCGGCATGGAAACAGAAAATTAAGTATTACTATATAGACGTTTTTTTAAAACATGCTTGGAAACGTCAACGACAAAATGCTCAGCCTTAATATTAACAGCAATGCACATGCGGTTGATGGGTTCATACATGCTAAAGTTGGATCTTGCAGAGTTAACATATGTGCAACAGAGGTAACCTTCTCAGATTGTGTCCACTATCACGGAAAGAGATTTTGCTAAGTAGAAGGGGAGAATCAATATTCGCGTTTAAGAGTTGATGCACAAAAGTTACATCGGTGACCATGCGACGTTTTTCGATGGAGTGCATATTTAAAACTTCAAGCGATCCTCATAAGGTGTGAAGAATCAATGAATTGTTCCAGGGTAGATGCCTGAGAGCGAAGCGCAGGAAGTTCCGCTGAACAGACTCGATGCGTTCGATGTGTGTAACGTAAAATGGAGACCAGACCTGGCTAGGTCTCACAAAGCAAGTGTACAAACGCAGTGTTATACAGGGTATTACACCCGAAGGCTATAATTAGGTCATGCTTAGACAAGCAATAAATTGTGGATGGGAGAGGGAAATCCTAACGATTTTCGAGATAACGGGACTTAAACCTGTAACATTTGAACGTTACACTTTATGATAAAGATTTAAAACTTATTAGATAGATAATCGTTAGACTTTCCCACTGGTCTCTAAATGTTTCCCCTCTGCCTGATGGTTTTGAAGTCATCGCTCAACAAAGTCAAAATTTCGGAATTTTAACTAGTTTTTTTTTATTTAACTACTATTTTCATCAAAAAATAGACCATCAACATCAATTTTTTATATTGAATTTAAGACGATGAAAGGCTTCGCTTCGAAATAACTTATCACAACACTTTGTACTCAAAATGTAACCCTTTCTGCGTTTTATGCACTTTTTCTTAAGCATATCCAGCATCCGTCCGTCAGTCTGGTCTGACTGTCACAGATGCATTCCTTGAAAACGACGTAACGTAGCAATTTGCCTTAGATCTTTATAGCGTGCACATATTTCAACAGTCAAAGATTATTCAATTTTTTTTTTAAAGTTTTTAAATGAGGTGGATTGGGCTCCCTCAAAATTTTATTTTTCTATCGTTTGAAATAGCTGCTTTCAAAGATTCCCACTCGAAATCTAAAACTTTTGGTGAATTAGTTATAATATAGCCCAAATTGTGCGAATCCGCCACCCCCTCCTCCCTGTTCTTCTAGTTTTCTAAAGCTAAAATTTTGATATTATCAGGGTTAGTAGCCATTGAGTCATAACAGGAAAATGCCGCTTTTTTCGTCAGTCTCATACTCATAGTTGCTAGAAAAAATATTTTTTATGATAACTTCAACTCTTATAAAATTAATCTTGCGTCCGTCAGTTATCATGAACAAATTTGGATTAGATTTAATTTAACTTAAATTTGGTTGATCGACGGTTCTGGTAATTAAATTTTTTCTTCTAATAATAGGCTTGTTCGCGTAATTTTTTAGCAAAAACTTGCTAAGTGGTGGAAAAGTACGGGAACAATTTTCCTGCAACCTCGTGAAAAATAAGAAGCAGCAAGAAAAAGGATTAAAATCAGGCCAATGATTTTCTTGTAACTTTATTAAAAACAAGAAGAGAAGAAGACGTTTGTAAATTTAATTTATATCCACGGTTTGTTAATGTGATTATCAGAAATTAAGAAGTGTAATTTCGATAACTCTAATTCCGATCCTCGCAGGATGCCTAAAGAATTCAGATGTGTGTATATGACTTAAATTTTTACAGTGTACGTTCTTTTACATGGGATGAATTCACCAATTAAGAAATTTCTTCAGATTACCAAAAACTCGAATTTTACTGAATGCTGTCCAAATAACTGTCAGAAATGTTTCATTATATTACAATGTAAAAAAGGTGTAAATTTACACAGTTTTATCTGCATCATACATGCAATATAGTAAAAATGTAAAAAAACTGGCATAAACTATGTAAAAAACTTGTCCATTCCCATAGTGCTTCTCCAGTTTGGGTAGAAAATTTCAATCAATTTTCATAGTAAAAGCCGATTGAAAATAATCAATAGTTCTCAACATAATCAACGCAACGGTACAATATAAATGGGTATTTTTCCACTTGCATGAGTTGCATAACTGTGATAGTATGAGCGTGTAAAGTAGCCAGTAAGAAAAGTAAAACTCGTAGCTATAACAAGTAAATATTTGCAGAGATAAGCTTATTGTACAAATAAAGCTTGGCAGTGTAGTATTTAAGCAGATTAGGCGTTAAAGTGCAGCTTTTCGCTTTCCTGGGTGATTGATAACCTTATCTTCTTTCAAGGTTTTGGTTTGTTGCATTGTTCTTACAAGTGTTTTCATTACTCAAAGGGTTGAAAAAAAGACCTTATTTACTCAATTTTTTAACTTCAGCTTTGACTTTTTCTACTGCTTTTTTTAACTGGAAAAACTTTTTTACAACCGTATATTCCAAATTCTGATAATGTCATAAATACTAAACAAAAAATCACCTGGTAAGAAATAATAAAATTTTCAATTTTTTTTTATTGCAATCCTAACAGAACACTAACGGGAGGTGTAAGCATCAGTACTGGTCAGTAATAGTAGTAGTATTGATTAGATTCAAAGAACACACTTTATTTATTCATAATTCTTAGTTCTATAAATTTAATTTAGTTGACTACTACGAATTTTTTTTATAATTATTTCGAATATATGAAAATTATTGTAGTACTACAGTCCCCTATTTATCATGCATGTATCAAAGAATTTTATGTGCTACTAAATTGTACACCTGCGCTGCCACTATATACACAACATTCCCACTTAGTTTGGTCTGAAGTCGGAAGATCATATTTCACTTTAAAGATGAAAACCATTGCATTATATGTCAATTACTGCTTAACATTCAACTACTGAAGAGTCTCCAACATATTGTGAAGGGGCATGTACAAATTTTATTTTGGAATCATGTACAAGGCTTTATGTTATAATAGAAAACGTTCTTTATTTCGATCGAGCTCGCATATAAGAGAGTTCAGCAATATTCGAAATGAGGTAAAACCAATACAATATACATATTTTACACTCTAGCTAGATGAATGCCTGTATGTAACATCTAGGCCTGATCGATTTCACAGTACACGCAATAAACCTCAATTTATGTATGGCAACACCATGAAAGGGTTGCCCGATTTTGTCCATTTTTGAAATTGTATTTATTATATTTATGAAAATGCGGTGTACGAAATTTCAGCTCTCCAAATATATCGTGAAAAACGAAATTTTTGTATTGCAACCCTAATTTGTCCCACTTTCAAACTTAACATCTACAAAATTTCAGGTCTCTAAATGAACGCGTTCTCGAGTTATCGTGAGGACAGATAGATAGACCGCCAGACCAACAGACAGAAGGAGTGACATGGAAGAATCAAAATAACTTTAATATTATGCGAGGGTGTCCAATCAATTTTGCTCTACCAACATTATTTCTATGCGCTACAAACGGAATAACAAACTAAGTATACTCCATGGTGCAAATATTAACAGTTATGACCGCTTCGAGAGTAACTTGTTGAGTTGACACGTCACTTGGCAACAAATGTCTACGAGCGAATTTGTTTTGAGTTCTTCGGGTTAAGGTGAAGACTCTGCGGGTGTTGCGTAAAAGTTAAAAAGTATTGAGCTTTTGTGACTTCAACGCATTGCTCATTTGGTCAAGTTCCATATAAAAAAAACCATATTTTAACATAACTGTCCACGCAATCATTGGGTTTTCGCCTTTACTTATAGAAAGGAAGTTTTGAGTTATGCAGTGTTAAGTTACAAACGCAATACCCGGTTAAATATTTAATAAAATCGTTAGTTTCTTCGTGTAAATTACTTCGAGAAAAGTTATGCAAGTAAGTGCAAGCGGGAAAGCAAAGAAATTTCCAATTAGAAAACTGGTAAGAATGATTGAAATTGAAACCAAAAACTTGTTGCCAAATGACGTAAAGATTCAAACAATTTCTATTCCACCCCTTCTATTCCATAGATTTAATGTTCAGTTACAAGATTTGTCTATCTATAGGTTCAAAAGCAACTTTTAAAATCTAAGAAGACAGCTATAACAGCTTTACCGGCATCCAGTCAAATATTATCCAATTTAAGACGGTTTCACATGAATGACCACCTCTAAAACCTGACTGTTCTAAAGAAATGTTTTAATGACTCCCGGATTAAAAAAATTAATCTACAATGTTCGTTTTGTTTTTCTGCATGTAAAATATGCATCGTGATCTGGAAAACAGCTGTGAGTAAGATTTCGTGTATCTACTGGGCAAAAATATGTACGAAAGGCAAAAAATATAGCAACACATAACATAAAAAAAAATCTTTCAGATAGCATCCTAGACAAAAAAAAAGTACAGGAAAACAAACAGTCTAGTACTAATAGAACAAAGCAGCGGAAGTAAGACATTATCAAAACTTAAAGACACATCAATCTCTTGAATCATCAGTCGTTATAGTGTTTTTGTACAAGTTTAATGTACATATCTGCCTGAAAATTAATGCTATTGCCATTGAGCTGTATGTGCGTCATTTCACTAATATTACGTTTGTACCAATTACTTTCATAGTCAACGATGTTCGTATTCTCAAAATCAAAACTATGGTCTCCCACCTCAAAATTATGCTTGGCTAGGGCTGTCATATCTTTTTTGTGACTGTTGGAATTTCTGAAATCATATCCGTGTTGGTACTTCACATAATTCGCAGTGAGTTTTATATACCACATTAAGCTGTAGTTCTTGTGGATCCCGGTCTTTAAGTCTGGTGAATAGACTACATATGTACTTTCTTCATATTATAGAAAACTACCTGTATATTATTAGAATGAGAGATCATTAAGTCTTTTAATTTGTAAGTCATCGATGTCATAAACGGTAGTCTAATATATTTTTTATTTTGGATCTATAGATTATTACTGTTAGTTGGATACTTGTATTCTTTAACAATGTATTGATTAATCACTCTATTAATAAAGAAGTTGGGGTAGTTATTCATCTGCACAATTGACTTAATTTTTATAATATTCTTTTCGATATACTGTTGCGAGCATATATTATAAATGTTTTTCAACATATTCCAAATCACGTTTCGTTTTTTATGTAAAGGACAATCCGAGAGAAAATTCAATGTTCTACCAGAACTTGTGGGTTTCATATACCAATCGGTATCTAAGGTAGAAACGGTTATCTATTATCTGTCTCTTTCAAATGTAAACTGCAGTTCCCCTCGTTAAACTCATTAAACTCGTTCACTACCGAGTCTACTTTATGTACCGCTAAAATAAAATCATTGACAAATAGCTTGAAGAATGGTATGGAAAATACTAGCTTACGTAGGGTATGTTTTATTAAGTAATATAGTGAATACATGCGCTGGAAGGATTACAAATAGCTATTCCATTGTTGGTACACATTATTATTAAATTTGAAGTAGCTACTGGAACAAAAACTCGGTTAATTCTAGAAGTATATCTAAAAAACGAATGTCACAAGGTGAAAGTAATTTTACACGTTAGGAAAAAATACTCCGACAAAACAAGGAATAATATAGTAGAACTAGAACTACAACTAAAATCCCAGAAGTGTTTTGTTTTCGAACCAAGTCTTAACTTCAACGTAAGTAGTAGCGAATTGATTCTGAATTAGTGGTCATGGAAACGAGAATTGAGTTGAGTTTCGTTCAATCCATGTTAACTCCACGAAACCAGTCGGGTTTTGTGTAAGTATTTATTAGAATAGTGTGGATGGGTGTTTTAACTAACACAAATCCGGCTAGTTTGTATCAAATATTTCATTTGTAAACTCAACTCAAGCCGTTAATGGAAACAGCATCCAGTTAACTCAGCCAGCAAAACTTAACGCTAACTAAATCACAACTCAACTCTGGCTCATGGAAACATAGTACATGTCCTGCATGAACTGAATTCGGTAATGGATGAACTAATTAAATTTGTTAATTTACTTCTGAAAGGTAATAAAAATTAGTTTATTAGAACTACTTTGATACGTTAACACCATTTACCATATGGCTGGAAGGTTTTTTTCTTTTATAATAGTAGCATTTAGGGCTAGAATTGAACGAACCACTGCCGAAGGAGTAACTAACACACTGGAGTACGTGCTGTTTAAATTTAGATTCGCTAAAGGAGCTAACCATTCTAAAATTTCTTTAAGAGGATCAGTCATATGCGTAAAACTAAATACAAAAAAAAAAAAACTCACCACCACTGAAGTCAGAACTTACCAGTGCTTTAATTGCAGCGATATTAGCTGATTATTTGGTAAGCAACATGTCCATCAAATTTTATTCTGCTACATTTTGATCGGATTTCAAGATAACTGCATTAGAAACAAGGCAATCGGAATAAATTAGCTCACGAACAGTCCTTCATGGAGATAAATATTGTTCTGGAATAGAGATCATTTGACTTATTAACGGTAGTCGTTGTAGTTTACAGGGGGAGTTGACCTATGAATATAGCCTTGAGAGCCACCCGAATATTGATCGTAGGAAACAGATATTCTGGAAAATCTTTTCAAAAGACGAAAAATACAGGAACTTATATGTTCTTGTATAAAAATAAATATGCAAGAAATTATGTCTGTGGAGTGGAAGAGTATATTATGGCTGCGCTAAGATTTTTAGCCACTGGACAACTTTATATCGATTTTTACTACCTTGTACGAGGAAGGGAAACTAAGACAGAATCTTCGAAATTCAAAAATAGAACTTTGAGAGGTTATAAGCATACGCTCTTTTCTTGCGTGTGCGTATACCTGCACCTGTCTATTACTAATATTGTTTACCTTTCGCTCTAATTAAATGCAAAATTAACGGAAATCCTATGTAAGATTTTACTGAAATCGCAACAATGCAAGTAGATACCTTACCTACTTACCGTTCTACAGTTAGTAAGATCTTTGCTTCTACTGTAGCAGTCATTCTTTCTTCACTTATCTCCGCGGTCAATTGTGGTCAATATTTACATCTTTCATGTTAGGTTATTGGCAGACTTGTGAATAAGTGACGTTTTTTTTTTTTAATACTTTATAGAATAAAGGACTATGCGTTATTGAATGAATACGGATTCAGAAAACAATCATTTCCTACTGACATAGTGACATCAACTAGTTCAAATGTTGGTCGGTAATCTTTTGACTGTTAGGATTTCAAGTGGAACCCGCAAAGTACTCAGAACTGAACAACCGATTTTAAGAAACTCCAGAAAATTTTAGTCGAACCCAATTGAAGAACTATTCCCCCACCACCCTTCATTTAATAAAAGATAAGAAAACCTTGAACTTTGCCGACATACGTTTATGATTCATGGCCTTTTTTGATTGATTAAAATCATTGGAGTCCTAAAACTGGAAAATTTATTCTGATATCTAGTTCCTCAATACAATAAGACAGAGATAACCAATAAAGTACAAATTAACCTACATTTAAAAAGCAAAATAAAACCATTTATGGGATGTGTTGCCTTCGATTAAGATACAATGTCATTCATTCAATAAGTTTGCTTAAGAGAACACAAACATGTACTTGCACATTAAAAAGACCAAAAAACTTACCTAAATCATTGAATTCTGTAATCAAGGCGTAATGTTCACTGCCTTCAATTCTGACTGGAGTTAGCTGATCTTTATTATATTGGGCGAAGGCTGCACTGGCCCCTTCCTTCAGGAGTGCATCATTCTTCAGCAGTTCTCGGACATCGTTGAACACTTCATTGAACTCACCTGGTGGTGCGTGTAAAATGAAATCAGATACGATTCTCACTTTTTCATGATCACTAATTGAATCTTCCATTTCTTATTATATCCTAAAATAATCAGATTATGGTTTTATCAAATTCTCACTGTCAAACTGTCAAAAATCTCAAAATAAATTTCCTCAGCGATGACGATACGTGTTCATTGAAGAATCTTGCAATTGCAGTACTAGACTTGAGTTTAAAATGATTCATGCATCTTCTTCTTAAGTAATGTGGTATATGCACTGAATAAAATAATAGGATCCCGTTGTAGATTTAAACTCTACCTGCGAATAGATCAATGAGCTGATGTATATACGTTTTCGTCAATTCCTGTTTGTTACATGCTGTTTTTGCACCGTGAAAAAACAAAGCATTTTTTAAGTTACTCCATATATATATTTTTTTTAATTTTTCAAATAATAATTGCAATTTAAAGTAAAGCAGCGAGTGATCTAGCTATCAGCTAAAGGATTGTTTGGTTTTCACAAGTAGATTGCAGTAATTCCCACTATCATATGTTAAGCCTAGTACTAAGGTCCGCGCTAAACTAAATTTTAGCGGGTCTTCAATATCGGTCCGTTCTTTAGCTGCTAAAATATGACAGCGGAGACTCAAAGAAAAGATAGTAAAGACAAGAAGAATTTGCATTTTTTTTCGGTAAATACAATGCGCGGTCATAATATTTCTAAAAACAGGCAGTCAAAATTACTTGGAAATGAATACAATAAAAAAAAACAATGACATTGAAAATACGACCATAAGAAGAATTCTAATTCATCCGTACTTACAGCAAAGACGTACAAAACTACGTTAACTACAAAAATCCGGTCAATAACTTTATCAAATCTCAGAACTCTGACAATATTTTTAGCGCGCTAACTTGTGGGTTACACGAGATAGTACAGCACGCAAGCCTCCCTTTCAACGCAATTTTAAATTTGACAGCAGAAGGCAGTACGCTTGATGTCGTATCATCTTGCATGCAAGTTCATTTCAAAAATTTCATTGAGTCTTGCGTATATTGGAAAATTATAACAATAAAGAAAGTAGCAGAATGACAAAAAAACCAAGAAAAAATTAAAAGGAAGGTGTTGGTAAATTATGTAATGCAAATAATCCCAGAAAATCTCATTTTCCAGTATAAATTTATCAAATTCCCGCAAACATTTCTTTTCCGCCATCTTGAAAACTGTATAATGTCAAATTACTATCATCTCAGCTGCCATGGTTTTTCTTCATGCAAGTTCGCTGAAAGCTGAGCTGCCAACATGGCAGTAGAGGTTACACGTACAAGAAGTATGGCAGTGCATCTTGCATACAAGCTGTACTACTACGTGTAACCCCCAGGCCCGGGTAAAGAACAGCCCGGGCGGATAAATTCAAGGTAAATTTTTTGGAGGCTTACTGGTGGTGCCATCTCTAATCAAAACTATAAGGCAAAGACCTTGTACCGCTCTCGCTAAAATTCAGGATAAATGCTCGCCAATATCTTTTATCTTGCAAAATTTGCTAACAAAATTTAGCTTATCGCGGACCTTAGTACTAGATTTAGATGTTAAGATTTTAGCCATGAAAAGTTCGATTTTATAAGCGAAATGAACGCATATACCAGTACCAAAATTCAGCTAATTTGTGAGATTACATTTATTCACTTGTTTCAATCACTTCTGGAAATAAAATGATTCCTTTTAAAAACTTAAGTGAGGTAGTTTTGAAAAAAAATAAAAAATAACTTCAAACGTCAGTTTCTCAACTTTTTGGCGAATTATTTTCCTCTAAACATTTTATGTGGATAACAACGAGGTATAATATATTTTATAACTTAATTTTTCCGCTTTTTCTTCCTATATATTTTCTTTGCATTGGGGTCCTTGTACACAAACAAGTTTTTCTTCTAAAGCCTAGTACGCTGTTCAAGCGAAAATTTCGCTTCCATTCTGGGCATATAATTCTACACGGAAAAAGTTGTGGAGGAAATGTAAAATCACAAATTAAATATATATGCCAAAGCGCCAAACATCAAATGGTATTAATAATCAATCTGTCAACTTTTCCTTGCGAAATAAATATGTGGATGTATAAAGTGCTGCCGAAAAAATGTCTCCACTTCATATTAGCTCCATCTGCATTCCATGATCTAAACATTGATTTTTTCTTTCGGAGGGCCAACCCAGACGAGAACTTTTTAGGGAAGGAAGGACTTTGACTTAAACGTGCCTTAACAAAAATGTTCCTTCGCGTAGTTCCTTATATGAATACCGAAATTAATTGTGTGCGTGTTCAATTAAGTCACAGTTTTTGATATAAACAATAACTGTATCACAAATTCACAACACGTTATGTTTATTAAATTAGTATATTATCACCTCAAATCGCAAATAAACATCTGTACAGCCGTCCTATGAGAAATTTCAAAATGGTCGGCTTGCTGCAGGATTGGTACCACAGTATATTATTCTGCAATAACTAGTAAAGAAAATGAAAGCTAATGGTGGCAGCACTTTACAAAATAGAATCAACAACGCAACGGCTAGTCGGCTTAAGGCCGAAATTTCTACATCTATTTTTGTTCCGTCGGGCGCTAGTGTCGTCGGTTCCGTTGTTCCTAGTTCCTATTAGTGCAGGCGCAAAGAGACTCATCCGAATGAGGGCGCCACTGACTTAGTAATCAGCCGAACTTAGATGGCGCCAGTAGACTTAGTATCGAACTAGACTGGTGGCGCTAGTGTCGCAGATTTTTTGTAATTTATACAACGGGAAGCTGGAAATTGGAAATGGAAATCCGATTGGATTTGGAATTGGAATAAGAATAGAAGCAACAAGTGTGTACCATGAAGATGTGTTAGTCATAATAAACACCTATATAATTAAAAAAAAACTGTTGAACCTGAGCTTGTGTTTGTTTGTGTTTACGTTTTCCTCCGCCTTGACAATTCCATTCGCTTCGCTTCTTCAGTCTTCACACGGACTTAAGTCGGACACATAGGCAAAGAAAGGTATTCAATTCAACGGGAATGGTGCTGTGCTGCTGTAAAATACACTAGCAACGACCGAAATTGAACCCAGTCAGGCAGGCAGGCAAACGTTGTTGTGTTGGCTGTTCTTTCTCTTTGGTTCTTTGAAATTGTAGAGTTGATTCGATCGTTCGTCGGTGGCTGTTGAGTTTGTTTTTGTGCGGTTAATTTTTACCTGAAATCTATATAAGAAAAAGTTGTAAAATATATTCGAAGTGCATAAAAATTTATTTCCGCTTTTTACGGTAGTGAAAATATTCTGAAAGAATTGCAATTTTAGTTGAGAAATTTTCAAGAAAATGTGTCGGTGGCATTCCTGATTATATTCCCCTCAATACCTTGGCCAGGTTTCCAGTTACCTGGCATTGTGGTGTGGTGTGGATTTAAAATTGTGTTATCCATGGAGGTAAATATGTGAAGAAATTAAGGAGAATTTATAAAAATGTGCTTGTGATATTGAAAATATAAAAGGAATAAAGTTCTCTCTGGTGCCTTTAACGTATAAATAAATTAAGAAAAAAAAAAGTGCAAAAATGTGTGAAATAATTAGAATGAAAGTGTTAAAAATGAAAGTTCAATTTCCAGTGCTAATTTTGTTGATTGCCATTTTCCAGTTATTTTTAATCACAAAGTGCGCAACGTCACCTGACTCAAATATTATTATGCCGAGTAGTACAACAGTGCTGAACCGTTCTGTTCGGCAAATGAAAACTTCATATTATCCTCCAACGAGCATAAATGCCGTCGAATGGCAACCTAAGGATAATCGAAAACCCGCGTTTAAAAATTGTTCGACTTATGCCCCCACAGTAAAAGAAGAACAGCCTCAAAATACCTTTGTGATCCAAGTTATGGCGGAGGATCCAGATGAGGAGAATACGATTAAGTACAGTTTTGTCGCGTCGCCGTCGGAACGACCTAAATTTCGAATCGATTCAAAAACGGGCGTCATCGTTACTTCACATACATTCGATCGGGATGAACCAATTCACGAGAAAGAGGTTTACGTGACCGTACAAGCGACCGATAACGGCCGGCCACCTTTAGATGATGTTTGCACTTTTAAAGTTAAAATAGAAGATATCAACGACAATCCACCGGTTTTTAATAAAGCCAAATACGACGAGTCTATGTCCGAAGATAATCAGGTGAGTTTTGAATTGAGATTGCAAATTGTAATCTACCTAGGTGTATATACATTATCTACATGCATAGGTACTATTGCCTAGAGTCTAGTAGTTAATATATATGGTCACAAAACCATCGCTATTACTTTCGATTCTCTTCGTGTTTGCATGTGAAGTTTTTTTTGGTCTGAAACTGATTTTGATCTGCTTAAGAATTGCACTGGTATTGGCGAATGGCGCCGTTCAAATAAAAGTATGTAAAACAAAAGTTGCCCGACCGTTCATTTTGTCCTTTTTGTTTGTTTTGTCCACTTCTGGTTGGAAGAAAATTTATTTATATCCTGGTCTTTGCTATTTGCGTGACTTTAGTGCTGAGTAGCATAAATTTGATTGCAATAAATACATATATGCGAAAAGTCGCCAGAAATATTGTGAAAGAACTGTTAAATCTCCTCGTCGCGTCTCTCCGTTATGCAGTAAAATTAGATCTTTGAAGGAATTAACGTGACTAGCTGTCTAATCTAGAATTTACTTGACGTAGACACTTTTTATTTGTTTGTTTTTAAGCAAACAAGCTAAGCAGAAATACTGCAAGCCAGAGAATTCAGATATTCCCCAGATCAAGTTATGCTAATGATTCGATTAAGTATTACGATGATGGTATGATAATTTTGACGAAATAAAAAGGTGTGGGATGTTAATGCCTATTTTTTCGCAGAACTCTATTATCTCATTATCTTAGTAAAACAAACTATCTTGCAAACCAATTCGATTCAATTCAATTTAAAGTTTATTTATTTCAGACCCAGGCATAATAGTTACGTAAATAAACGTCAAGTACAGCGATAGATGCCTAAATTAAGCCTGATTCACACCGCCACGATAGCGATTGTGATAACATAGCAAAAACAATAGCGATAACGAAGGGATAGTTTTCAATATAAATGATCACATCAGCGTTATTGATCACAGCGATACAAAGAATTTCTATAGCGTTTGACCAGCGATTGAAATGTCTATCGCAGCATACAGAATTTCAGTCGTCTATTGCAAGCTTTCAGAGCAAAATGGACAGGAGAAATTCAAGTTTGTGTTGAAAAATGGATTAAAATCATAGAAAGAAATACCTACCCAATTCAAAACATTATAAAAATATTATAAAAAAAAGGACAAGTGGGAAATGATATTTCCAAAGAGTTTATTACATGTTAGGTTAGGTTAAGCGTATGGGTGACTAGGCCACTGGGACCATGCGGACACCGTAACCAGAGTTGATTTATAGTGTCCTCCCCTAAAGTGGTTAGGCTAAGTCTAGCCTAGAATACAAGTGGGTGTAAAACGAAGTGACGCTATAATACAAGTATAAAAACGTTGTTGGATTTGCAAAATTTCTTCCATTGACTTCAAAATTTATCAAACTCCTCATTTTTTATTCAGATAGCTGTAATATCTATCGTCCTCATTTGTGGCTTATAAAAAATATGAAGAACGTATGGGGGGGCTTGAATAATTTTAATAGTTGTTTCAGGCTGTGTTTCAATAGAATTGACAAAAATTCTCCCTCCATTTTATAGCAAAATTATTTTCAATTATCTATTTGTCAGGCTGTGCAAATTTAATTATTGTATTGATGTTTCTATGGTTCTTGTCGAGCATACCTTACTGCGACATGATGCATATAAAGATAATCCTTAATCGAGAAGCAAGGTACGTAGTGGTCTTTGATTTTAATCAGACAAACATTTCTCAGGTATACCTACTTCAAACAAATCATGTTCAAATTTCATCTCTATAGACGAAGCAATTAAAACTCTTGTGGCACTACTTTTTATAAAAATTTATATTCGAGTTGAACGATGGCCAGTAAGACAATTGAAAACTTTTTCAAATTGCAAAAATAAGTCGAGCCAGTATTATGTATTGAAAGGACATTTAATGGTAACATGTTTACTAACAATGCTATACAATATATGTAATCCTTGACTTTCTTTACTTGATTCGGGTATATAGATATGTATTTCGCTATCGCAGTGATCTATCGCGTTGGAGTGAAAAGAATTGTGTTGCTAGTCTATCGCAATCGTGGCGAAGTGAATCGGGCTTTGATATACATATATCAGGGGTGGCCAAACTTTATCACTACCGGCGACCTGTTTTCTTAAATTATAGGCGGTGCACAGTGGTTTCTTCCATAGGTCATATTTACAAAAATCACCGTTACACTAACCTCACCTTAATAATCACATTATTGGTACAAATACTTACGCTTCATAACGGTACATAAATTTCAAACATTTATAAATTTTATCGTATTTTATGTAGCACTTAAAGTTGCATTTTCTTCCACTGCAGTCGAGTTAATGACGTGAGCGTACTAATTTCAAAAAGTTAAGTTGTAATCAAAAGCGTTATATTTTATTTCAATAAGCCCCTATCAATGGATATCCAAGAATTAGGTATGTAGATTATTTCTGTTTATTTTTTTGGACTGTATTACCGTTAGTTATTCTTTAATACTAATTTTATAAATTTGCGCAAAAAATGTAAAAAAGTGACAAATTGTAATTTTTGAACAAGAGCTAAGTTTTGTAGCATGTTGTTGCTTATAATATTTCTCAGTACATAATTTAAACTATTTCCTCTTCTTTACGATGATATATGTCATTGTATGCGGAAACATGCGGAACTTGGAGAAAACTCTTCTTGAATGTGTGCTTCCGGTAATATTTTGTTCTATCTTCAAAGCAAAAAAAATATTGAAAGAGCTCGATTTTAGTTTCAGGATCCAGTCGGATGATTAAACGCCTTAATTTGTTCCATATTTGGCGTCAGATAAAGAAGAGCAACAATTCCTCTAAACCCCAGGAGACGTATGAAGGCTTTAAGGAAAATGGCTTTTAATTTAGAAAACGATCGTGATCATGGTGATAGAGTGAATTGTTTGTGCAAGTCGTTTTTATCAAGATCGATGAAATGCGGACGAAGAGAATCGAGTTTCCTCGAAAAATACGGTGACTGGCTTGATGAATTTGAAAACTATAACGCCACACCTATTTTAACACCTCCAGCAGGAAAAAAAGGGATAGGTAGGCCGAAAAAGTCATTTTCGGCATGTTCATCGCGAACAAAAAGAAGGCGATTGCAAGACTTGGCAGTTTCGATGAAACACTAGCGCATGACTTAAAAGGTATCCGCGACCACAGAACCAACTCGTATTCATGTGAATGATGCTGTTTCATTGGTAGTAGAAGCAAAGCTAACTAAAAATCAATAAGAATCTTGTAGCCGAAAAACCGAATTTGGACATCTTTCCGAGCTACGCAAAAATCTTGCAAGCGAAGAAAGAAAGTTATCCAAAGCCCAATAGAATAACTATCACTGAATCATCAGCGGAAGTAACTCTTCAGGGTCTTCTGGATCATACTGCTTCTCGGCTTCTGAGATAACAGGAAGAAGTATTTGAGACGATCCAAGAAGATGCCTTTTCTAATTTAACCCTCAGTAGTAGTGGCCAATCCGAGTATAAGCAGAGGATTTCGGGAGACTTTAACGATAGTGATATGTTTATGACTTCTTACGTTCCATTACAGTTATTTAGTGCAACAGGTTCTCAGTCCGAAAAGAGGGTCGTTTGGCAGAATTCTCGTCCTGGATCAAGTAGGTACTGCAGGCCTGTGCGGTTCCAACTAAAAAAAGAAACCCCGGATCTGAGCAAGCCTGAGCAGAATGACATTAATCAACAAATAACTGCCCTTACTCCAACTATTTCAACAACATGTGGCGAAACGATGACAGTGAAACACGATCTCAAGCTCACTATGGTCGATGGAAAAACCTGCAATGCACTAACAAGCACTTCCTCATTACAAGCATGCTATCTTTGTGGAGCTAAGCCCACACAGATGAATGATATTGATTCAGCAGTTAGTAGATCGGTAAATAAAAATTGCTTGGACTTTGGAATATCGCCCCTACATGCGTGGATTCGCTTTTTTGAATTCCTCCTTCAGGTGTCCTATAGGCTGGATTTTAAAAAATGGCGCACAGGGCAAGATGTAAGGGCACTGTTCACAGCAAAAAAAGAGCGTATACAGGCCGAGTTTAAAGAAAAAAACTGGCTTAATAGTGGACAAACCGGGACAGGGTGGTGGAAATTCCAATGATGGGAACACCGCCAGAAGAATATTTGCCAATCCTTGGTTGTCTGCAGACATAACAGGCGTAAACGAACGCATCATAGAGAGATGTGGAGTCATTCTTAAAGCATTATCCTCTGGCTTCGAAATAAATGCTCAGGTCTTTGAACAATACGCGTTCCAAACAGCCAGAGATATTGTTAATGAATACCCATGGTATCCGATGCCAGCCTCTGTCAACCAGGTACTCATACATGGTACACAAATTGTACGCCATGCAATATTGCCTATAGGGCAGCTGACCAAAGAAGCTGCAGAGGCGAAAAATAAAGATGTAAGGTCATTTAGGGAACGGAACACACGCAACGCAAAATGTCCAGGATAGCTACAAACCAAGATTTGTTAAATAGGTTACTATTGAGCTCAGATCCTCTATTAACAATTAGGCGACCATTGCCGCAAGAATCAAATTCCCGTTTGAGTAAAGCAGTTCTTCTAAATCTTCTTCTGTAGATTTTGTGTGAAAATATCGAGAAAATTTTGGAAAATATTTTTTTTTTTTTTTTATAATACATATTTGAAGAAAGCGTGTTTTATTTATATACATATTGTAATATAACCGAAAAGTACAACCTTTGACTTTTGACCTCATCTCCCATACTAAAGAAACCACTGTGCGGCGGTTTAAAACAACCATAGATAATCCTAATACCTTTGTTTTATCCCCTGATGATTTTTCATATTTGTTTGAGTATAGCCCCTTTGCATCCAGTTAATATTATGTTCCTTTATTTTCTTATTATTCATGCGAACAATGTTATTATTGTAAATACATACTACCTATTATTTTTTATGCCATATCAGAGGATGTTCTGGAAACAGGACTTTGCATATTTTCGGCAAGCTTTTCATATTGTGGTTCATATGTACCTACTTATAGTTATTCGTAAACATCTGTCAAACGATAGCGATGTTTTGTTTTAATTGTAAGTGAACCAAAAAAGATTGTTAACTATGTTGCACATCTCCATAAACATGGTTATTTTTCTTCACAAATTCCAATTACTATTTTGAGACTTTGAGTTCCTGATTACAAAAATATATCGAATTTTATGTTAAGGACTTCATTCTTAACTAGTCCACATCCAAGAATCCTTTTAATTTTATTAATATTTCTTTTATGTTTATTTCATCATTGAATTGGTAAGAAATAATAAATAAAATTAAGAAAAAATATCGAAAATAATGAAGAATTCTGTGCGGTCTGTGCTTAGTTCTTGTTTTATTTTGATTTTATTAATGTTAATTGCTGAGCATACTCGTTCTACATTAGAAAAGGCATCAGAAAGAACATAAAAAAAAAAATTAAGAAACATAAAATATTCGAAAAAAAATTTAGAAAATTTAAGGTAAACTAAAGAATCATCGAGACTCTTACCAAGTGATAATTTTTTAAAGAATTTCTCACCCGTTAGATTTTTAAAAGGGACTAAAATTAAAAACGCGCAACGCTCTCTATTCAACGAGGAACTGGAATTAAAAAAAACTTAAATTAACAAAACATTTTTGTCATGTCGAAATGTGAAGGTACGACGGGCGACTAAGAATAGTTACACGGTCGATACTAAAGCTTACTAAGCGAAATACGGTTTAACATAGAACGACCTAGGATTAATACTAACGGCCTGTTCAAATCCAAGTCTTCGTCTTGTTATTACAGCTAGAGTGCCGTAACACAACTGAGCTATTATAATAGTTATCCGAAGACGAAGCTAGCCCGTCCGAATTTGTGTGCTTTACTCGATATTTGACGTTTTAATAAAAGCTTGTGCTGTTTTACTTGATGCTTGTACCTCTACCTTCCGTCGTCATTAATCAACTTGAAAACAAGCTCACTTGTCTTTGAAATGCTAAGTTAGTTAGGGTCATATTTACATGGCTGTCATATACTTATTTCTTGACCATCATAAATGCAGTCAAATTCACCAAAAAGGTTAAAAAATTTTGGCGTTTATATTGTATCTAGTTAATACGATAAGCTTTAATGCAAAAAGAAAAAATAAATTTTATTAGCCAAAAATTATGACTGCTTTATGAATGCTCACATCTATTAATAATTTTGTTTTTAAAGGTATTAAAACAGCAAAAAGTTTGCGCAATATTTATGCTTCATTTTATCAGCGTTCGCCATTTTTCCATCAAGCTGAAGACGAAGCTAACCTGTCCGAATTCGTTTGCTTAGCTTGATTTTGACAGCCAGCTAATAAACATAACCTCAAAATATGTTGTCTATTTAAAATAGTCTTTGAGGAGAGAACTAAAGGAGGCGACAATGTGTTGGTAGATTGAGGGAATTCTCCCATATTATGGGAATTTTCACCCCCAAGAAATTGTAAAAGGGAAAAGGGAATAATCGTGTCTCTTAGAACAAAATCGTGGGAAAAATTATACACAAAAATATTGTCTTAAGTTTTACACAATAAATTGAATTTTTCTGCATAATTAAGACAACATTAATTGAGCATGGAATATTACTAAAATATAAAAAATTGATACAATTTATAGCTACATATTTCTTGCAATAGCACGTTCAAAACCATGAAATTAAAATATCACGCATTTCTGAAATAAAAGCTTTGAGAACTTGAATTGGTATAAGCGACAAGACGAGAAAACAGCGATTCTGAAAAAAGTACAATTTACTAATTCAAGAGCTTCTATAGCCGTCGCTTGAAGTTCTATAGAAGATTAGTCTACTGAAGCGCTTCTTCGGAAGTATGCACCACTGGCTGTCTCTATACTCATGGCCTTGCCTCATAGGGATGCTTACGGTTGCAAGCGCCCTACTACTATTTTCGGGAAGCAGTCTTGAAGATCTCTTATGAGATTAAGGAAGAAGCACTGCGATTATTATTCAAAATTAAGCTTTTCAAAAGACATCTTCAAAAATCTTCGTCGCCCATCATAGCATACCTCCTGGAATGCTTCTTTAGAACAGTGAAATACTTACATCTGCGTCGTAAAGAAGTAATGAACTGGGATAGAGATCGGAAGCGTTGCGAGCTTCTAGGAAAGTGCTTAGAGCGCTCTTTTTCCCAAAGGGACTCTCCAAAATATGTACTACATATAATTAATATAATGTAATGAAGAATACGAATAACGCAAACATACTTTTATAGAGGAAGAAGGCTTTCTCATGAGTGAGCTTTTTGCTTGACTGTTTGATATGTAGTTTGTTTGAAATTGTTATCAGTCAAAATGATTTTGTTCTGAAATATTACTCTAGTTGTTCCTTCTAGTGTATTTCTATGACCTTTCGTTCAAGGGAAAAAATGTGGGAAATTACATCTAATCTGTGGGAAAAGTGCCCAGAAATTCCCATTTTGGGGGGAATTTTCAACACAACCATCTACCAACACTGGGCGACATCCCATAGAAAAGTATATGTATGGCAACGTAGCCAAAAATTTTCGCCATCTTGATTTTGGCGGGGTGTTTGACTGTCACTTTTATGTAAACAAAGAGTCGCGAAGTGTGTTTGGCGCAGAGACGTAGTTATAAATGGATAATTTACTTTTTATAGGAAATGGTTAATGACTATTGGACTAAATGATAGTAATATCGAAAAGAGTTATATGTGTTCGAAGATTTAGATACAACAAGCCGTGTTGAGGAAAATGCTTTAAAAATACGTTTGTGGTAAATTCGGTAAATTCCACTGACATGCATATATAAGTCAATTCGCAAATAATTTAAATATATCGTCAGTGAGAGCATACTTTCTGAAATCAAAACTGGTGCCACATGAAATAGGAGATCAGTCAGTCCATTTATATACATACATACTTGTGGTGCGGAAGATTGTGCGGAGTTTCTAAGAAATATGTTTGAATTTTCGCGCCATTAATTTGTTGTGATATTTAAGGCATCAACAATTTTTAACGCCGCCTCTGACACCTCACAAAAACAAGAAGACGAACGAAAGTTGCTACGCTTTTTTCATCACATGTCGCCTCGTTTAGTTCTCTCCTCGAAGAAAATAGTCAACTCAAACCTTGACTCGATGATCAAGTTAACGAGATGTCTAAACTGTTATACAAATTAGCAAAGCTTGGTGACATAGACCTGAACTCGGATAGAGCTTGATGTTGCGTCACTAGCTGTAATACTAGATGAGGACGAAGACTTGGATTCGGACAAGCACTAAGATTCAGTACAGCCAATCAAGAACATTAATAAGCGTATAGGGCTAAAACTACATAAAGCTAACATAGAAACGTAGTAGTGAAGCAGTGATCAGACCCAGTAAGAAATGCAAGCAATTGTAACTATTATCGATGAAGGTAATTAATGTTGCCTACTTTCTGTACGACAACTGCGATAAATTTAACATTCAGGTGTCCTATAGAAGGCTTCTATATATGCTGATTGATAAATTCATAAATATGAATCAATTGTAGAAATCACTGATCAAAAGAATCGTTCGTACCTCGAATTCTCCCTCTTCCTTCATCTGGGGGGTATAAAAAACAGAATGTCGCTGGGGTTTTGTAAAGACAAATGGCGCTGTTTATATGTAGTCTAAATTAGAACCGTCTTTAACTAAACTGCATTTTAGAGCCGGCTCTAATAATTTTGAATAGCGCCTAAAGTCTCTGTGTATACATGAGATCTTTTGTCTTATTTGTGTTTTTCCAGTTTTTTTGACAGACGTCAATTATCATAGTTAGGGAATGTTATTGGCATGCCAAAAAAATCTTTACAGTTACAGTTCTAAGTTTACCGTCATCGCGGTCAGGTCCGCTGCGGCTTTTGGACCATATTATTGCTTTTCCCCGAGACTCCTTTCTAGTGATATTTGCATTAGATTTGTAGTCTCTCGGATATATTTTAGTTTTTATTGTTCGTTTATCCGTAGCTCGTATAATACAAACTTTACTCTTCAGTTGACTTCGTCAACTCTAACATTGAATCGAGCGGGGCATCGGTTCACAGTAGTTTCATTATCATCCAGGCAGAAATATACGCCATAGAAATCTGTGCCCGCGAAATAATTCACAAGAATATGCGTGGACCTAAAATATACATAATATCAGACAGGCAAGTAGCACTTAAGGCGTTAAACTAGTTCATCTTTGAGTCTAAGCACGCTGGTTTGGGACTGTCTTACTATCTTGAAGAAACTGGGTGCCAAGACATGAAGGCATTATGGACAATGAGATTGCGGATCGCCTTGCAAAGGAAAAAGCCGGATCTCTGCTAATTGGCCCTGTATCCGTCTTTGGCCACCCAAATAGTTATCTCTTAGCTCAGATCAGGCTTTGGGAGGGCAGAATTAAAAAATACACACTGGGAAAAGCAAAAGAAGCGAAGAAGTTTGTAAAGTATTCACAACAGAAGACAAAAGGCTTCCTCACACTTAGTAGAAGTTAAGGCTCATAACAGGCTTATTTCCTTCCACTGCCCAATTAGATATCACCTTAAATAGACGGGTAAAGTCGATGATGAGACCTGTCGCTTTTGTATGGAAGACGTATGTCCCAAAATCCGCACAGATATGATTATCTTTGTTATCAAAAATATGTAATTAATTTTGGATGTCTTTTGCACAAGTTTAAAAAGTTTGATTTAATCAAATAAAAATAGGTTTTTTAAGCAAAAAAAAGCCTTGATCCGTACCAAAATTAGGGTCTCACCACTTCTGAGATACAAGTTTTAAACTGGAAATTTTGAATTTTTTTTTTCAATTTAACCAACATTTTTTTCAAAAAACTCATTATCAACATCAACTTTTTTTAATTTAAGAAGCATAAAAATTTCTCTTTAATCTGATCTCTCCGGGTCCGAAATCTAATTCTCTTCGAGTTTTTTGCACCAGTGAGAAAACCCCAATGGCTGGATTTGCTTTAAAAATTCTGTACATAATTCATAAATATAAATAATAGTCCAAAATAAAGGTTGGCTTTTCTAATTAAAAAGAAAAGAATACATTTAAAAACCTTTATCACTTTGTATCTCCTTCATCGTATATGTAGTTTTGGGAATGCTGTAATTTCTTGTAACTCCACCAATAGAGATACCGTCTTTTATTGAAGCCATCTCGAATGGATTTTCCATTAATTGGAGTTTGTATGGTTGATATGATGCGAAAAATAAATAAATTAATTGGTATATTAGTCCAGTCAATAGGGACTAAATAAGATCTTTGCCTTAAGTGGTGGAGTAGTTGTGATTTTTATATTTGTTACTTATTTTGGGGCCCTGATGAAAAATCCACCTTGGAGGGGGTCTGTGCGGCCCGACATCTTGGTTTAAAGGTACAAAAAATTGGGTTTTAAAATAATTCCTCAACGGTTGATCCTACGACAAAAATGGGATATAAATTTGAAGAAGACTAAATTCCCTACATTTTTTATATAAATACTTTTTTTGTAAGTCTGATGTGTAACGAGTTACAGCGGCGAAAACGTGAGCATTCTTCCAAAACAATTTATACGTATCGTACACCTCAACCATCCTCATACTTCTCTTCCCTCAGGAGTTTGCTGGTCTAAACTAAGAATTTCGGATTTTCTTACCTTTTTATTGACTTTGACCTTTTTTTGTTTTTTTACAAAAAGGTGCCTAACGTAATTTTTTTTTACAAAAACTGTAAACTGTGGACTCTCTTCGTTAATTTGATGTATTATACCTATGTGCCCACTGTAGCCGTTAAACAGTTAGGTTATGAACTTATTCAGGTCATACCGAAATTAGTTGGAAAGGCCATGAAGGTCTGCATAGAATGACATCTGTAAGTGACAGTACACCTTGAACTTTTAAAAATATGTACAAGGTATTTTGTGAAAGACTAGCAAATTTTCTTAATCATCCTGCAACTCCAAAACAGTTGAGGTGAAAAAGTAGAAAATAAATTTTTCTTCACACACAGAGGTGGACTCAGATTTTTTGATTGGGACATTTCTCTTGAATATTCTTTCTCTTCATGAATCAAATCACTTATTACCTCTGATTGATCATACTGAAATATATCGGTGATTGTCAGCGAATAAAATTTGAGTCCACCTCTGTGTGTGAAGAAAAGTTTATTTTCTACTTTTTCATGCGGCTTGGCCTCAGTTTTCTTTGAAAACTCATTTTTTACTTATTTTATTTTCTACCTTTTTCACGTTAACTAAATTGGAAAATTCTGCATTTTTCCTGAAACAAATTTATAACTAATCATATCGATGAAAATTTTTCCAATGATTTTCCCGATTTTCCGGGTTTCCCATGGAGTTTTCCACAAAAGCAACATTATGCAACTCATTTCGCTCTACAACTTTGTCTTAGGTTGCAAAATGCTCAAACGCTTTCTTGGTCGGAAAAACTCCGGAAAAGCGTTTTACATGAATTTTCCTCGGTTTTTTCTGCAAGTTTTCAACATTGTCGGAGAGAAAGTAATGATGCCAGTGGATAGAGAACTTGATCCTGCATAATTTAGACAACTTTTTTAACGGAAAATATTCCGGAAAAGTTGGAAAATTCCGGAAAGTTTTCCGGAAAAGTCGGAAAATTCCGGAAATTTTTTCGGAAAAATCGGAAAACTGCATTTTTCCTGAAACGGATTTATTACTAATCAAATTTGTACCAAATTTTCAAATGATTTTTCCCGATTTTCCGGGTTTTCCATGGAAATTTCCGGTTCAAATTTTGACAGATTCAATTGTCACGCGACATGAACCTGTGTGCCAAATTTCAGTTCGCTGTGATGACGAAAAGTGGGTCTACGAGAGTGTCGAAAATAGTAAAGAAATAGACAAATTCGTGTACGAGTTAAAGGGAATGGCTGGCCTCAAAAATGTAGGGAATTTAGTCAAATATCTATTAGGCATTTTTGTCGTAGGATCAACTGTTGAGAAACTATGAAAAAAACAAATTTTTTGTACCTTTAAACCAAAATTTCGGACCGCGCAGACCCCTCCAAAGGTGAACTTTGATTTTTCATCGGGGCCCCGACGTATATAAAAATCCTAACTACCCGAACATTTGTAGGGCAAAAACCTCTATTGATTGGACTATATCTGTTTATAATTACATTTAAATATACAAAGGGTTGAAAAAGAACAATGTAAAAGTCACATTTTTTTCTAAATTAAGATAATGCGTAGGTATGTGCAACAACGAACATTGATAATGACGTAAAGAGGTAATTAAAAATATGTATACATAATAAAATCTAAAAATGTGGTATGAAAACAATCAAGTCCATGGTTGAAAAAAACCTTTAAGAAAATGAAAGAGATTCATTTGTTCATTTTTTCTTGTTTCTTCTAAAATATTTTTTTTTGCTTTTCTTTGAAACGCCTTTTTATTCATTCCGTTTGGTATACTGCGAAATAGCCTGAAGCTACTAAAACTATTTGGTTGGTGGCACACTTAAATCGGTGATATACTCTTTGGTCAGACAGGACAGGACAGACATATATAAGATTCGTACTTGTTCACAATGATGAAACAGTTGCGCGGAAAGTGGCTAATGACGTTGCGTGTGTGAGGGACTTTTATTTTAAACATCACATCCATTTTGTTATGTTCGAGATATATGTAACTTTTTTTGCGATTCTTGCTCGGGGCAAAATAAGAATTTTACAGTTATTAGTTTTTACATTATTTGGTTCATGTAACGAATCGTTCTAATTCTTTTGATTCCATTAAAATAACTTCTCCTGCTCATGGTGGTCATAGCTATATGTATGAAATGCGACAAAAATATGAGCCAAATAAGACAAAATGTTCCAAAGGAGTGATCATGTTAGAATTTCACACCATAGGTATTCACGGTAAATAAATGTAAAAGAAAGAATTTTAAAGTCTGGACAGTGCCTTAGTAATATTTGTAAAAGAAAAGCAGATTATATATTTCGGTCAATCCCTGAATTATTAATTTCTAAGGATTATCCGATAGTGTGATTCAGCTAAGAAAATCGTATAATGACACATGGAAGGCTTTCATTGTAAGAAACCAAAAATCGTTCACAGAAACTAGTCCTACACTGTCGAACTTATATTAGGAACCCATGCAAAACCCTCGAGAAATACTTCCGAAGCCATGAAACAGAAGTCTATAGTTATGTGTACGTGCTAGTCCAATACTTTAAAATGTTTTATATTGATTCTTATGGAATGTGACTAGACATTGCTTTAAAATATATGCCATAAAGTCTAAACTACTATCCACACACGGAAATAGTCTTCCAGTAATTTTAAGCTTGCCTCCTTATAGAGCTGGGCAAGTAGCAAAGAAAAAGTACTTACGTACAAGTACAAGTACCGAAGGCCTGACTACTTTAGCTTAAGTACAAGTACCGCAAGTATGAAAAGTACTTGTAACTAAGTACTAAAGTACTTTTTTAGAATCTTTGTACGTTAATATTAATAAATAAATACGTTTTGAAAACTATAATATGTATAGTAACCATGTGGCTACTACTTATAGTTTTTTATAGATTTCAGCGCTGCAGGTAGAGTAATACTTTCATCTCATTGCTACACCGCCGCCCAAGCACCCATTATCGCCTCCAATAATGCATAAAAATTTTAAGGAAAAAATTTCCAGTAAAATTCTAAGAAAAAATTGGGGCCTCCCTACATCAGGTCGAGGCATCGTTGATTTTATATTGGAGCGAGGCATTGCTTGCTTAACCTTGGTTATGTCCACTGATGTATATAATATGGACTGCTTACTTTTCTATTTCACGTGGGCACAATTGCTTTTGTCAAAATGAGTTCTTACGTCGGTGCCAACATTAAAAAAATCATTGGCGGGAAGTTGAAAAAGTGAGCACGTAGCTCGGAAAGTGATTTTAATAAAACATTTTTTCTTCTGCGTATATCTAATGAATATATTGACTTTGGTAAAACACTTTTTATCAGTAATAACCCTAAATGATTAATTTAAAATCATATATTTCGACGAATCCACTAATTTATTTATTGTTTTATGTGCGGAATTATTTTATTAAGTGATTTATTTTTTTTTGTTTTGTTTGCGACGCGAATCACATATAAAACAGGTTCCAAGTCTCTACCTGTTCTTTTCACCACAAAACCGGGCTGGTTCAGGTATCTTATGGTGAATTCTTTTCACCAAAACCGAGCAGGCACTGAACTGAACCAGAACCTGTCAGATCTACACCGAAATTAGCCCTGTCCTGAGCGGGGACAAGGTGAAAAGAACGCAAGAAAGTAAAATACCTGAACCAGCCCGGTTTTGTGGTGAAAAGAACAGGTAGAGTTGGAACCTGTTTTATTTGTGATTCGCGTCGCGGTACAACATGAGTTATTTAAGTAATTTGGATAATTTATTAAGTAAGTAGGAATAAATTAAACAACATTTTCTACAAAATTCTACACTTTATGCGATTCTTCCCTCTGTAAAATGGGAAGAACTGTCAAAAATTCTTCAAATTCGTCCGACTCATTTGATTTTCGAGTAATGCCATTTTAAAATGTTCATCCATTATAATTTCAAAAAAAAAAAAAAAAAATCACTTAATAAAATAATTCCGCACATCTATACTTTGTGAGGGTTTTTCTTTAAATAAAAATACTAGTGTTTCGGATGAGTTATCTTTTACTTCACTGAGGCCTCTTAATCAACTAACAAAAATCACAGCACTTGTCTGATTCTACTCATTGTCCTAACGGTAGCTTAAAACAGTCGGTCATACAAACATTAAATATTACACTGCAAGAGATAACATTGAAACAGAGAACGATAGCAGCTAGCACAGATGTGCAGTACAGTAATTGTATATTGCTAGCCCTACGTACATATAGCACTACAACTTTTAATACCTTTTTAAAATGTTCGTCGTTTATAATTTTAATAAAAAAATAAATCACTTTGACAAAATAATTTGACCTCCAAATGTTTGCACATCACCTGATAACAAATAATTTTGATTTGACGTTTAGTTCGCAACCGCAACCACAAATTTTCATGAAACAAGAAAGTTCAAAACCGGAGCAGAAACCGAACATGAACCGCTGTGAAAAGAACATACGTTCTGAGCCAGTTCTGTGTCCGTGCGGTGAAGAAAGCACTTTGGGTATAGGAACCGAACGAGTTATGGTTCAGTTCAGGTGAAAAGAATTCACCATTATTTTCACCTTGTCCTCGCTCAGGACAGGGCTAAGTTCGGTGTAGATCTGACAGGTTCTGGTTCAGTTCAGTACCTGCTCGGTTTTGGTGAAAAGAATTCAAAATTAGTCTTAAGGCTGAGTTACAATGTGACGCTGTCGCGAGTCGCGGACGCTGTCGCTAAACCTGTCAAAAGTTAAAATGTATGAAAATATTCAAGCACAGGTACAGTGTGTCGCTAAGAGTGTTGCTGAAGTTGAAAATATTTCAACTTGAGACGCGCAACACCTTGACAGCAGCAGTTGAGACAATTTATTTTTGCAGAACATTGAAATTGTGAATGAAAATTGGAAGTTTTAAGTAATACCACAGTATTTAATAACTAGTTAATTTATTTATTTACAATTTATTGATTTTATTTAATAATGGAACGAAAATTCAATAAATGTTAGAGCGTCATAATTGGAACAGCATAAGCAACAGGCACTGCGTCCGCAACATCATTCGCGACTGCTTCTCGCGACAGCGTCACATTGTAACTAAGCCTTTAAGTGCCAAACACAATTCCGTCGTTCCGATTCAATTCGATTCGATTCAATTCGATCCGTTACGTGCATGAGCACAATTGTTCCGTTCAGACTTAAATTTCTCATTGAAATTTTTCCAGATTTTGTCTTTTCTTTTTACATCCATGTAAAATTTGTTGCCTTTGTCATAAATCTATTCACATTTTTTAATTTCTTCAATAAAAACTTCTTCATCTATCTTGAGTTATACACAAACATTGTACAGGTAATTTTTCTAGGTTATGTCATCCGTAAAAGTTGAAATTTGCTCAACTTCTCCGTTTCGATCCATTTCGGTGTAATGGGTCCAATTGCACGTACGTCTCATATAAGCAAATTTGACATTTGTACGCTTCGGATCGAAACGGTGCAATTGTGCTTCCCACTTTAAGTACAAGTAAATAGAAGAAAGTACTTATGTTCAAATTCTAAGTAGGGGCATTTCAAAAGTATTGAGTAATAAGTGTTAAGTAACGAAAATATACTTTAAGTAGTACTTAAATCTTTTTTTACTTAAGTATTGCCCAGCTCTGCCTCCTTACCTTCCCATGGGCTACACTTACTATATATACCTTACTTAACAAAATAATAAAATAATTTTGATTAAAATGTAACCTTACCAGTTTACGCTCAATAACTCTCAGCTGAGTAACAGATTCAATAGTGTGTGTGCGTCCGTAGTCCGAATCTGTATATGCAATTCGAATTCATCGGACCACGGCACATTCACATATGCAATTATTACTCAATTGCGAGTTTTTGTTTGGGGAATCGTAGTCATTTAGCTAAGATACATTTTTATACACTAGATGAAATCTAACGAGTATACTAAGTTTGTCATTCCGTTTCTAACGCGCATAATGATGATAGAGCAAAATGGTTTGGACACCCATGCATAATATTAAAAGTTATTTTGATTTTTGCATGTCCGTCCGTCCGTCCGATAACTCGAGAACGCGTACACTTAGAGAGCTGAAATTTTGTACACGGACTTTAAAAAAAAAAGTAAAATTAAGTTCGAAAATGAGACAAATCGGGCAATTCCTTTCTGGGGTTGCCATACAAAATTTTCGTTTTTCACTATATATTTGGACACTGCCTGAGAATGGGTTGACATAGAGAGCTGAAATGGTGAATTGGTTGGTACATGGTGTTTTCATAGTAATAGCAAATAAAATTTCAAAAATTGAATAAGTCGGGAAAGCTCTTCTTGGTGTTGCCATATAAACATTTAGGTTTTTTACGGATACTGTGAACATGATCAGTTCTAGACAGTTTTATTGTATTAAAAACTTCTTCAGAATATGAAATCCTATAAAAGTGGTTATAATAATTTTTGCTGTCAGACGAGCCGTTCTAGAGATATATTCAAAAACTACTTCAAAAATCAAACTTGTGCTGATGTGTGACCATACGAAATTACACTTTGGTCTAAGACCAATTCTTATGATACCCTAGATGAATGCTCGTTCATCTAGCTAGGGTATCATAAGAATTATGGTCTTAGACCAATTCTAGCTTTTTTACTTGTTTTAAATAATTTTGTTAGGAAAGATATAAAAATTTGATTATGGTTGGGAAGATAAGCAAATTAGGTTAAGATTATCAGAAGACAATTGTATGAATATTAGTAGTTTAGGGCGCAGGAGCTATTCAAATCAGACTTTTGTCTGTAAATATTTTAGAATATTAGGACTACATATGTTAGGGCTCTCATGCAGTAGTGAATGAGTTTGTTTCATGGCTTGGGAAGTATTTCTCGAGGGTTTTGACCAATGCCAATATCTTAAGAATAATACAAAATTCTTTGGAAGTGTGGCACAGAAAGAATTAATTCATTCTTAAAATACTCGAGATAATGAATAGAAAATCCTAATTAAACTATTGATCCGTTACCTGAAACGTACTTAAGTTTTAACTGCTTTGCACATTATAAGACTTCATTTTTACCTTCTATTTTTCTGGACTTTGACATTGATTATTTCATTTTCAAGTAAATGTGACTTACCTTGCTCTTTCCCGTAATTCATACAATGAAAAAAGTTTAAAATTTGAACAATTCTGGGCAGCAATATTGTTAATATTGGTGGGTTTTAAGGCCCTGATGAGATTTAGTGTCTTGCTTTCTAAATAGTGTTTTATAAGTGTTCTACGTTGCCCCCATTTGCCAAATGCATATTTCTGCTTTGGATATTAAACTTTTCGCATAATATAATAATAATTAATAACTTTTGAGTGAAAGTAGATATTGAGGTGTTTTAATGGACTGTTAACTGGTCACATCTGAGGAGAAAAGAATTATGTCTTTGGTGTAAAAATTGTATGGGATAATGGAAAACTCAGCAATTTTTTTTAAAATAACCAGACCTCTGTTGACCAGCAAATTTCTACTCTAAACTCATTATGTGAATATTAATAAAAAAAAAAAAAAAAATTAAAAACGATTGTACATTTTGTGATATTCAAGGATAAAGGATATATTTATTATCGTTAATTTTTTTTCTTCTAAAAGGTATTCTTATTCCCCAAAACATTAAACTTTCATTTTTAAATTAAGCTAAAGATTATTGCCTTTGTGATAATTATATCGAAATTTACGATTTTTTTTAATATAATTCAGCAGACTAAAAATCAGCATATTTTGAGGATTTCACAAAGTCCTTTAATGCAGAATGCATCGCAAGACAAAAAAAAAAAATTACTTCTATTCTTATCTCATAACTACTTAACTTTTAGCAAAAGAAAAAAGAAATTGATGTTGGTCGGGTTGAAATCCAATCGATTTTCTATGGAATGACACTTAGATAAATGAAGATTTTATTAAATTGTGAAATTTTTTAAAAAGTTTCGAATTTTTAGATATAAGTAATAACAGTTTTCTGATATATTATACATACATGCTTTGGCTTGGTTGAAAGTAGCAACAAAATATGTTAAATTAGATGCCCAACAAACAATGTCTGGTCAATAGTACATATATGTACAATAAACCGTCCTTTGTACTGAAATTGAAAAGAGGTCAAAATCAAAAATTGGTTAAATCGAACATCTTCTTGACGTCGACCTGTCGACAATGTACCACCTAAAACACGTCTTCAGACGGCAATAAGGTCGTCATATTAGCCACTAATTATTAATACAAAATGAACTCTAGTTGGCACATCGAAAGACAAAAACCCTTAATGAAAAAACTCACTTTTCCACCCTTAAACTAAAAAGGTAAGATATCGAAAAGAGTTTAAGAACAATAACAAAATTTCTAATATTAGTCTCTAGAGGTTTAACTAGGATTACGTCTAAAAGACGGAAAAACGCTGTTAAATCTAGGGTCTATTTTGAGTTATTCAATGACGTTCTTTCATATATTTCTGTATAATACATGCATGGTCGGTCATTTTGTGATCAAATTCCGATTATAATGGGTTTTCCAATCAGGGACTTGACAACTTTTTTTCAAAATAAAATGAAAACCATTTGAGATATTTCAAAAACTTTATTATCGGGTTGAAGTACATTCAAAACATTTATGAATGGAACTCGACTACGCTCATATGGCCACCGCGGGCACGTTTGCAGCGGTCGATTCGTTGGACCCAATTTTCCATGACTCGGCCGAAACGGCTGCTATTTCGCGTTCAATGTTGGCTTTGAGCTCTTCCAACGTCGTCGGCTTATTAGCATAGACCAATGACTTGACATAGCCCCAAAGAAAAAAATCTAGAGGCGTTAAATCGCACGAACGAGGCGGCCAATCGACTGGTCCATTTCTTGAGATAACACGCTCATCAAACTTGTTCTTCAATAAATCGATTGTAACGTGTGCTGTGTGGCTTGTGGCACCGTCCTGTTGAAACCACATGCTGTCCAAGTCCATATATTCCAATTCGGGCCAAAAATAATCGATAATCATGACGCGATAACGATCACCATTCACAGTAACGTGGCGACCACTATCGTCGACGAAAAAATATGGCCCTATGACGCCGCCCGCCGGCATGCAAACCGCACCAAACAGTTATCTTTTGTGGATGAAGTGGTTTTTCATTAAGCACATGTGGATTTTCACAAGCCCAATACCGCATATTTTGTTTATTGACAAACCCATTGAGCCAGAAATGAGCTTCGTCACTGAAGATGATTTTCCGATGAAATTGATCATCTTGGCGCATCTTTTCCAGAGCCCAATCGGAGAACGTACGTCGCTTCGAATGGTCCATCGGCTTCAATTCTTGAGTGAGCCTGATCTTGTATGGGTGTAAAGTAAGATCCTTACGCAAAATTCGCCATAAAGTGGTCTTGGCGATGCCCAACTCTTGAGAACGCCGTGGAATTGACTGATTTGGATCATTTGCTACGGACGTTTCAACGGCAGCGATATTTTCGACACTTCGACCAACCCGTGGTCTCACTGGCACGGCAACATCACACAACGAATATGTAAACTCAAACTTTTTCACTAAACTTGTTACTGCCTGTCTACTAGGGCGAGAATTACGACCGAAAATCGGAGTTAACGCTCTTAAAGTAGCCGCCACCGACTCCGAATTTCTGTAGTAAATTTTTAAGATTTGCAGATGTTATTCGTTCGTGTGTACTTCACCATGATGAAAAGGTTATGTCTACTGAATAAACTGACAGTGACAGTTCGATGTTAAGTGAAAAGGTGCGTTCACAAACTAAATTCAAAATTGTCAAGTCCCTATTGGAAAACTCTTTATATAAACTTATACCAACTTGAACTCCTCAAAGACGTCATATGTCGACTTACAAAAGTGCCAGTCAAAACGAAGTCTATATTTGACGGAAACTAAACTCGATTGTCTTAAAATTTCAAATATTGACGTGAAAATGACGTCGCTGAAAAGGGCTCAATAATAAGGTAATAGTAAACGAAAATTTGATCAACATGTTCTAGTTTCATAGAAAACTTAAACGTCTAAATGACGTCGAAATGAGCAAGGAATTCATAATCTATTTTCAGTTAAGTAAAATAAGTAAAAAACGAGTTTTCAAACAAAACTGAGGCCAAGCCGCATGAAAAAATAGAAAATAAACTTTTCTTCACACACAGAGGTGGACTCAGATTTTTTGATTGGGACATTTCTCTTGAATATTCTTTCTCTTCATGAATCAAATCACTTATTACCTGTGATTGATCATACTGAAATATATCGGTGATTGTCAGCGAATAAAATCTGAGTCCACCTCTGTGTGTGAAGAAAAGTTTATTTTCTACTTTTTCATGCGGCTTGGCCTCAGTTTTGTTTGAAAACTCGTTTTTTACTTATTTTATTTTCTGCCTTTTTCACGTTAACTAAATTGTTATTACGTGCTGCATGGAGATATTTTAAAACAATTTTTAAGTCATGTTTGGTGCCGATTCGAAAACAAAAATTTTTCGAGTATCAAATCGTTGAAGTATTGCAACGGTTTTCTGAAATTCAAAATATGTTTTAAGCAGCGCTTTTTAGCTGTATTCCAACTTGATCCCATATAACAAGAATTTTCCAGATTTTCCATGTTTTCCACAGACTTTTCCTATTACTATGATTTTTTTTAAAAATTTACATGAATTTTCCTCGATTTTTCATGCAAGTTTTCATGATTGTTGAAAAGAAAGTATTGATGCCAGTAGGACGGGAAAAAAATGATTCCGTATAGCTTAAAAAACTTTTTTGTCGGAAAATTTTCCGGAAAAGTCGGAAAATTGCGGAAATTTTCGGAAAATTTTCCAAAATAAATTGGAAAATTCTGCATTTTTCCTGAAACAGATTTATCACTAATCATCTCGATGAAAATTTGTCTGATGATTTTCCCGCTTTTCCGGGCTGCCACAAAAGCAACTTTATGCAATTCATTTCGCTGTACAACTTTGTCGTAGGTTGCAAAACGCTCAAACGCTTCCTTGGTCTGAAAAACTCCGGAAAAGCGTTTTACATGAATTTTCCTCGATTTTTTCTGAATGTTTTCACCATTGTCAGAGAGAAAGTAATGATGCCAGTTGATAGGGAACTTGATCCTGTATAATTTAGAAAACTTTTTTACCGGAAAATTTTCCGGAAAAGTCGCGAAATTCCGGAAATTTTTTTCGGAAAAATTGGAAAACTTTGCATTTTTCCTGAAACGGATTTATCACTAATCAAATTTGTACCAAATTTTCAAATGATTTTTACCGATTTTCCGGGTTTTCCATGGAAATTTCAGCTCGCTGTGATGACGAAAAAAAGTCTACGAGAGTGTCGAAAATAGTAAAAAAGAAATATATAAATAAATAGACAGACAAATTCGTGTACGAGTTTTAAAGGGAATAGCCTCAAAAATGACGTTCTAGATCAGACAAGTCTTAAAATTTTTGTTGGGATGGTGATTTTTTTTTTACCTAGAAGAGATTTCCATACGGTGACCCTATGCTGGGCGCCTGGCCATAGAAATATCGAGAGCAATAAGATAGAGCATTTGCTAACAAAAAAGGGTTCCGAAATGAATAGCTCAGATTAATATGGTATGTACAATAGGAAGAAAACAATGGAGTGCTTGAGGGGGGGGGGACGAATCTACAGCAAAATATGGGTGAGCTATTTTCATATCCCATTCAAAATCTGAAAGTTTCATCTAATTCCAACATGGTCGGTTTTCAAGTTGATCGGTTTCGTGTGATAAACAAAGCTGCGAGTTAACCAAAAATGTTTTTGGCAGCAGTGATAAACCGGATGTCCGAAAATTTCCTAACATTACAAAAATTAGTCAATTGGCAAAAGATCTGTGAAAAGGGGGAGGTCCTCTCTCCTGGCTTTTGCAGCACGCAAGGTCCAGCAGTTCAGTTTTAATAAATTTTATAGAATATTAGTGAAAAAAAAAACTCCGTCGAGAAATTAGAAGCTGCGGGAAGATTAAATAAAACAAAAAACTAAAATAAAAAGGATTCGCCGCAAAAGTGGATTTGGATAGAAGTAGAAAATGAAAAAAAAAGTCAGAATTGCTATGCAATTGCCTTTTTAATGGATTTTATATTTATTTTATTTTAGTGCTGTATAAAAGCCCCACGATAAGTTTTATAAAGTCTGAAATAAAGTTTTCAACTCTTTTTATTGACTGGCCGAGTTTTAGTAAATCGGTTTCGTTGTTTACCAATCGCAAAAAACACCGTGTCGTCTTAATTAAGTTTTCCTTTCTAGTATTGTACTTGCACCTCTGTCCTGAATTAGCACGTACGCATATCGGTGAAGAACAACTCTTGTCCCAGATTACACTTTGTGTCTTGTGATATCCTTTTCTTTTATCGAATTCCCTCTTTAGTTCTGTTCCATATTTTGTTCTTCGGTCTCAAATTGCAGTGCTAATGTATTTCAGAAAATTGTTTTCCAATTGCTCAATTGCAGGTATTTTGTCGCTAGTAGGATTATAATCGGTATATACGTACCTATATCTATCTACAACTGTCGTCATCGTAACCGTATTCAAAATGAAATATTTCTGCAATTGACATAAGTCAAAAGTAAATTCATTAACGAACAAAAGAAGTTGATTTCATTATGAATGGTCGAATTGAAGGGTATTTCATGCCTCAAAACTATTTCAACGAAAGAGTGAAGTACCTAAAATTTAATTAACTTAACTCTACTTAAATTTATAGTTCTTGTGTTATTACCTAACTATGTATGTACATTGTACAGTTTGCAAAAAATGGCCTTTGTGACACACTAAGTGGTTTTTTCATGTCCAATTGTTTTGACTCACCTTCACTTCAGGGAGAAAATGTTTTTTTAAGTTGACTTATAATAGTTCCGAGAATCAGTTAACCTAAGTGTATTATGTACGTATACATAGATAGTATGGAATGATGAAATGAAATGCGATCTCTTATTATAAAGAACTGTTACATTTGCATATATGTATGTAGTATAGTTTTGGCCAAAGCTTTCAAGAATCATTAGTGATAGAAAATAGCAACAAATACACATAAGTTTTTATTAGATGCCTCGACTTAAAGCTATTTAGATTATTCGGAAATTCCTACAGGTCTTATTTTGGGTGGCGGAAATATTTCCTAAGATGTGATACAAGATAGCGACGAGCTTTGTTTAAGTCGAATAGCAATAGCCCCTTGATTATAAAGGCTCGAAGCTTTACGTAGTATAGGTAGGTACCTTCTGCAACTGCTTCATGGAAATAATGCTGAGCCAATATTAGTAAAATTGGTTCTTCCTTTTATGGTTTTGTATTGATTAGAAAATATTTAAACAATTTTGTTAGGACTTTGAAGAAGCGTTTCATGTCAGCAGAAAACCTAACACTCTTCTTCTTCCTTTTATTCTTTTTTATTTTTCAGCCCACTGCGTGGCGTATACAGGTTCGATTCGCTCCGAATGAATCTGTTTCTTTAAAATATATTTTAATAAATAAAAAATTTTTTTCTTCTATTTTTCTCAAACTTTTCATTTCTTTCTTCTTTTTTTCATTTTTTTCATTTGTTTTTCAAATCACCCAATTTCGCTATTTGGGACCTGTTCATGAGTCAAACCAAGACTTGAAACTTGTCACCAAAAATTAATGGGTTGTGTGATGAAATAACAAATTAGAACATTTTTTAGCTTTTGCTATATACAGGAGAATCCCAAAAAATTCTTTCTTGAACAAAATTAAGTTTAACCCGGTAAAAAGTCCAAAAGAGTAATTCTCTTATTTATCCATTTTTAATGTATGAATTTTTTTAAAAGTATTCAATAATTTGGGAAACATGCAAAATTTACCTTGAAAAATGTATCAGTCAATTTCACAAATGACATCTGACAGTGATGGCTGGAAAATCAGCTGATTTTTTCAATAATTAGCAGTTGCTCACCACTGAAAACGCGCTTATCGATAAAAGAAATGACAAGCAATGCATAATTGCAAACGAATGAGCTTGTGGGGGCGTAATTGGTGCAATGACGAAACGAATGACCATTACGCCAATGATGCAGTGACACACGAGCTATGCAATGATCATTGCTCCGTCAATGATAATGGATATGTCCCGTGTGTCTACGGTATTAGGGTACGTTCTAGAAGCTTTTCAGCAATAGAAGATTCACGGTGATTTTGTTTATTTTCATTCCTGTGGCTTTTGGTTGCTGATTTCTTGTCCAATTATGTTTTTTGTTTTTAATAAATTTCGGGCTTCTGATTCTCTCCATTTAGCAAATATCAGATAAGGTGCTGGCATTAGCATTAGTAGGTACTGGCATAGTATTAGTATAGGGTAAAAAAGGGATAGAATTTCTTGATTATTAATTATGTACATCCAAAATAAATATAGTGTTCCTTCCGATTTACTCCTTCCTGGGATATAGTGGACCTGGCCGGGCCGCTAAACCAGGATATTTTGCGCAACGCTTGGTCATGCCTCAAATGTATACATAGATTCATACTTTGGTAATTTTTTACCATTTTCTGCTAGTAGAAAATTATCCTCTCATCATCTCCTTATCAAAATACCTTAGAGGACAACTTTCAGCCACAAAATGCTAATGGAGAATAGAGATTGTCAGAGAAACAAAATAAAAATATTGATTGATTTAAGAACGAAGGCCAAGTTAAGGCCCATTGTTCTCCTCTCCGCAACCCCTGCATATAGGATCATCAACAAGTTTCATCCTGTGAAGGCGGCCCCTGAGAGAGGAATGCCCAGTGAGAATGGACACCAGAGTTCTCAGGGTTGGCTTGTTGAGTTTTAGGAGCTTATTCGTTTGATTTGAGTTTGGTGTACCTCACAGTTCCTTTGTTGTCCTACCCGTGGGATCTTCTAACCAAAGGCGACTGTGTTGGTGCTTAGCCCAGCTTGAAAAGATTGAGACAAGGTGTTTTGGTGCAATCCCGACTGTAGAGGCAGGTTCCTCTGAGGCTGCTCCAAGACGAGCAAGTTCGTCTGCCCTTTCATTCCCGCTGATGTTGCTGTGGCCCGGCACCCACTGCACTATCACCCTGTTATTGCGAGAAAGGGAATTCAGGATGGTTTTGCACTCCATTAATAATTTGGAGGTTATAAAGTGGTTTAGAACAAACTTTGACAGCTGCTTGGCTGTCCGAGCAGATGGCTATCTCCTTATTTTCAGTGTCTGAATTAAGGAGGTGTCTTCCCGCTTCAATAATGGTCTTGACTTCTGCCTGGAAAACCGTGGAGTGGTTTTCAAGGTGCATGGAGAACTCAATTTCAGGCTCCTCACAGAAAACTCGCGCTCCGGTGCCTTCATCGGACTTAGAACCATCAGTATAGTTATATTATAATTGGGTTTGTCAATGGTTGAAACACGGAATGTGATTCCTATTCTGCCCTGGATGGAATTCTATATTCAAAATTGCTTTCCAGCTTGGTCTCGAGAAGGTGGTCGCTATCTCTGTCAATGCCAGGTGCGATAGACTGCACAAACTCATAAATGGATTCATGTGGAACTCTTGTTCCCCCATGAAGCCAGCCAAGGTTAAGATGCAGCCTTAGCGCTGTAGTCGACGCCCTCTGCTTGATATGTATTTGCACCGGGTGTATATTGAGGATAACCTCCAAATAAAAATATAGATCTATTACTCGTAAACGGCACCACGAAGTACTAGCTAAAGTAAGAAGAGTTTTTATAACGAATATTGTGATGGCGAATTCATTGAAGGTATTATAGAAAATGTATTTTTTTTTTTTAAACAGAGCCAACAGGATAAAATTACCCCACCTGAATATTACAAAAGAAAAGAAAAAAATATGCAATCAAAAAAGAAAGCATTAGATTTATTATTGTCTTGTCAATATGTGTTGCTTGGTGTTTAAAAATACACCAAGGTTTTTGACTTCATTGGTTTTGTCAAAAGCAATGCCATTGATATGTAGTTGGAAGTGAAGAACTTTTACGGGTAAAACTAATGTGTAAGGCCATTGGGCTTGACAATATTTAAAATTATAAATTTTTTGCTACACCAAATGAATTGTCAATATCTGACCTTAAAGAGCAACAATAAAACTTTTGACCGTCTTGAAAAATTTGACATCGTCAGCATATGTATGAAGTCAGAATATCAGATAGCTTAATAACGTTTGGTAAATCATTAAGATGAATTATGAATAGCAGAGGACCAAACCGGCTGCCTTGAGGAAGGTACAGGTATTTCACCCGACACATTTTATGGGAATAATATAGGATAACTTCCATGGTATAATGTGAACATACCGATCCGCTGAGACCAGTTAAATAAATGTGACAAGAGACTTACAAGATTTTGCTAGAAATGTCTTAAAATGACAGAAGGAACCCCATCAGGATCAGAATTGAACTTAGAATCGAGTTTTGCAAAATATTCTCAAGCAAAACAAAATGTTTGTTTACTTAATGCCAGAAGCATTAGATCTAAGGTGGATGAGCTTAGGCAAATTTTTTCAGGATCAGAGTTACATGCTGTGCTGGTTAGTGAGTGTTGGCTGCAGGAACATATACCTTCATCTCTTGTTTCCTTTAATGGCTACAAGTTGTTTCGAAATGACCGCAAAAACAGAGTTGGAGGTGGAGTGGCCATTTATATCAAAGATTATTATAAGACCAAGATTATAAGCTCTTCATCTACGGAAGGGTGTGAATTTATGCTGGTGGAGGTCAGTACTGGTATGGCGAGATGCGTTTTAGCAGCAGTGTATTGTCCACCTGGTATTTACAACGCTGAAACCATCAAGGAGTTCGAGGAAGCCATTTCCCGCGCTACTCAGACTTACAGCAATGTGATCGTAGGGGGCGATTTCAATGTTGACGTTCTCCAAAGCGATTTGCATGCTAGAAATTTTCTATCTGTGATCCAACAATCACAACTAGAAATTGTTAACACTTTCCCAACTTTTATGAACTCAGCCAACCCATCGTTGCTGGATTTGTTTCTCACTTCTGATGCGGAGCGGGTCGTTTTTCATAATCAGCTTTGTCCACCGAGCTTTCTCGATCACGACATCATTTTCATGTGCTATGACCTACCTCTGCGCTCTTCACAACCTCAATCGGTGTCTTTTCGAAACTATAATGGTGTAAATTTGTCGGAACTGGGAGACGAATGCAGTCACCTGAATTGGGGGGGGGGGGGCATTTATTTGAGTTCTTCCGTGGACCATCAAGTTGAAATTTTTAGTGCTTTAGTTAAACACCTGCATGACCGACATGTTCCTCTGATACGTAAAAGATCGCAAACTTCTTGATGCCCTTGGTTCTCGCCCGAAATAGCATCTCATATATCTGAGCGAGAACATTTTTATCATCTCCACAGACGGGTAAGATCTGACAATACGAAGCGCTTGTATAAATCTGGTCGCAATCGTGTTGTATCGGCTATACACAGAGCAAAGCGTCAGTTTTATAAAAACAAATTGAACCCTAGTTTGCCATCCAAATTGCTTTGGAACAATCTGAGGAGGGCTGGTGTCAGTTCTAATAAGGATAGTGGTCCTACTTGTGATTTATGCCCCAATGATCTAAATATATTCTTCACCTATACTTAGGGCATTGTCCAGGACTTAGCGTATAATCGTGATCACTTCGTTGATTTTTCTGGATCCAGCTTCTCCTTTAGGTGTATGGATGTTGAAGAAGTAGTTATGGCTATCTTCTCTATAAGATCTGATTCGGTAGGCCCAGATGAAATACATCCTCGTTTCATTAAACTATTTTTACCCATGTTTATTAGTCATCTGGTCTATATTTTAAATTCATGTCTGACCCATTCTATTTTCCCCCGTATCTGGAAGGTGGCAACTATTCTCGCACTTCCCAAGGTATCGTCTCCTAAAGAGTTGAGCGATTTCCGCCCCTTTGTTTCATTTCCAAAGTTCTGGAAAGGTTAATGCATGCTCAAATGGTCGAACATTTGGATGCAAACAAACTACTCACGGCATGGCAGTCTGGTTTTTGCTCCCAGCATAGCTGTGAAACTGCTCTACTTAAGGTTAGTAATGATCTGCGATTAGCTCTTGATAATAACAATATAGGTGTTCTGGTTTTACTAGATTTTTCTAAGGCTTTTGACAGCGTAAATCATCTGATTCTGCTGTCTAAGTTATTTGCTCACTTTGGTTTTTCGTCTTCGGCTACTGAATTGCTAGCTAGTTTTTTAAGGGACAGATATCAGCAAGTTAAAGTAAATGATGTTCTTTCCAGCCTTCTACCTGTCCCGTGTGGGGTTCCACAAGGCTCTATATTGGGGCCTCTATTATTCAGTATTTTCCTCAATGATCTTCCTGATATTGTTGAAGACGTGAAAATTCATTTGTATGCTGACGATGTGCAGCTTTATCTCAATAGACCAATTGGCCTGATGGAGGATTGCCTAGCACTCATTAACGATGCCCTCAATCGGATATACCAATTGGTCAATGAGAAATCAACTCGTGCTAAATCCGGGCAAGTCTCAATACATGGTCCTTCATAACAAAACGATTTCCAACATCAGTGACTTTTCTGGAGTTATGATAAATGATTCTGCTCTCTCTCTAGTGCAGCGCGTCAAGAATCTGGGAGTAGTTATTAACTATATACTATGAGCTGTTGTGACCATATCAATCTCATGCTGAGGAAAATATATGGAGGCCTTCTGGTTATCAGCTGATATCTTATTGAGAGATATGCGTACGAGACTAGTCAAAACACTTCTCCTTCCTCACTTTAATTTTGGTACCTTAATTTTTCCCAAGCTCGATAGCTCATGCTCTCACAGGCTAAACGTCGCTTTTAACGACTGCATCCGTTTTATTTTCGGACTTCGACGCTTTGATCACGTCCAACACTTGAGATCTCACCTGCTGGGATGCCCCCTAGATGATCATCGATCGTGTGATGAGGATGTTGGTCTTTTTGTATATTCTGATACACTCTAGGACCCCATGTTATCTGTATGATCAATTGCAGTTTTTAAATACATCTCGAAATCATAATCTGCTCATACCATGTTTTCATAGGACCATTCTAGAGCGCTCTTACTTCGTTCAGGCTGCTCGCTCATGGAATGAGCTGCCTGCAGCCATTCAAGGTGCCGCCGGTTCCCTCGATAAGTTTAAATCACGTTTAAAATATCGTTTCTCTGGTGATTATTAAATTTTATTAACTTATATTAAATAAGGAATTAAGTGTCATTCGGTTTCAGTTATGTTCGCCACGATATCTTCGACTCGGCAATGAATTGGACATTTTTTTTTTGTTTTTTTTTTTTTATATTTATATTGTAATTTTCGATTAATTTTTAACATTATTACAGTTCTTTTGTTGTGTAAAATTTACAAAAAATTTGTTTAAACTTTAAATTTTATTTTCTTAGTTTGTTTTTCTTTCACAGCATGTTCGAAATTTTAAAGTTTGTTATTTATTTCTTTTTATACCCTAGATGAAATCTAAAGGGGTATACTAAGTTTGTCATTCCGTTTGTAACACCTCGAAATAATGATGGTAGAGCAAAATGGATTGGACACCCATGCATAATATTAAAAGTTATTTTGATTTTTGCATGTCCGTCCGTCCGTCTGATAACTCGAGAACGCGTACACTTAGAGAGCTGAAATTTTGTACACGGACTTTAAAAAAAAAAGTAAAATTAAGTTCGAAAATGAGACAAATCGGGCAACTCCTTCGTGGGGTTGCCATACAAAAATTTCGTTTTCCGTTATATATTTGAACACTGCCTGAGAACGAGTAGCCGTAGTGAGCTGAAATTTGGTACATGGTGTTTTCATTGTACTAGCAAATAAAATTTTAAAAATGGACTAAATCGGGCAACCCATTCTCGTGTTGCCATATACAAAATTAGGTTTTTTATGTATACTGTGAAAACGATCAGTCCAAGACATTTTTATTGTACTAAAAACTTCTTCAGAATATGAAATTCTATAAAATTGGTTATAATCATTTTTTTCTGTCCGACGAACCGTTCTAGAAATATATGCGAAAAACCACTGCAAAAATCAAAATTGGTCAAATGGGTACCCATACGAAATTTCATACGGGCATTCATCTAGGGCAGCGGTTCTCAAACTTTTTGAGCGGCGGAGCCCTCCAAAGGCATACAAATTTCCACGGAACCCCACTGGTTCAATAAGCATATGTATGTGCATATATATATATATATATATGTATATAAATATATTTTATTTTTAGTATTATAGTTTACATAAATAAATATTTACAAAAAGAAAGAATGAAATTATTTGTACTTCAATAAAATCAATTATTTATCAAGAAATAATTGCAAATATTATAAAAACAAACTTCATTGTTAGTGGGACGCATGGACTTGTTTCCTATTTTTACATAGTTCTTTTATGTCTGGCTTTATAGAGGACAGTTGACTCCTCATATCAGCTTCTGCATCGAGTCTGTTGCGGTATTTGGTTTTTGTTGCAGCATATGAAGAAAAGCCAGATTCGCACAGATAAGTCGTAGCGAAAGGAAGAAGTATTTTAACAGCTTTCATTGATAAATCAGCAAATTCTTCTCTCAAAGTGCACCAAAATTCTGGCAAAGATAGCTTTTCAAATATGGCTTGTAGTGAGGAATCTGTAATTATGTCAACGAACATTTCGTACTCCTTAGCTGTGAATGTGTCTGGCTGTTTCTGAACTATGAATGGGTTTCTAATCCATGTATAATTTTTAAGCTTTTCATTCTCTTCATCTGGAAAATATTGTTTGACCGAGTCTAGAATATCTTCCAAATGTTAACAAATTTCATCACACAACATAGTAAGGTCATTTGCATCAATGTCTCCATTAATTTCATCGCAGAAATCTTTAAGTATTTGGAAGCTATCTAGCTCACGAAAGCGAATGCAAGTGATCCAAAATTCCAATTTCTTTTTGAAAGCTTGAATTTTATCATTGGCTGTGAACACTGTTACTTGTTTTCCTTGTTATCTTTGAAAAAATGTCGGCGAGGTATCCAAGTCGAAACAACCATAGTTTATCTGTCAACCTTTCTTGTAAATCCATATTGTTTTTCATGAAAAAGGTGCCCAATTCGGAACGCAGCTCGAATAGTCCAACAAGTACTTTCCCTCGAGACAGCCATCGTACTTCGGTATGGAGCAGTAAAGCTTTATGAACGCTGTCCATATCTTCGCATAGAATTTTGAAAAGCCGTGTTTGTAATGGTTGCGATTTTATGAAATTTATTATCTTTACAGACTCGTCAAGGACCTTTTTAAGTGACAATGGCATTTTTTTTTACTGCAAGTGCTTGGCGGTGAAGTATGCAGTGGCTATTTGTGCAGTTTGGTGCCATGTTCTTGATTTTTGCGACAGCGCCAGCAGTTTTTCCTACCATTGCCTTTGCACCATCAGTGCAGATATCAACACATTTTTTCCAATCTAAACCATGAGCATTAAAAAAGTTATCCACGATATTAAATATTTCGGCACCAGTTGTATTGGTTGGCAATGGTTCACACAAAAGTAGATCCTCTTCAAGCAAATTTAGATGTTGATATCGGACAAATACAAGCAAGACTGCAAGTCCAGCTACGTCTGTGCTTTCGTCCATTTGTAGAGAAAAATTACAACATTGCAAACGAGATATCAATTCAGCCTTTACGTTGGCTGCTAAATCCTTAATTCGGCGAGCTACCGTGTCATTGGATAGTGGCACATTAGTTATTTCTTTTGTCAACCTTTCATCAAGCATACATTTAGCGATATCGACTGCACAAGGCTTGATCAATGTCTCAGCTATTGTATGAGCTTCGCCTGCCAATGCAATACGATAACTGACAATGTATGATGCTTCAGTGGCCTTCTTATTGGCAGTTTTAAAAGTTGAAACAATTAGGTTTTGTCGCTTTAAGAGTTCATCACGCCTACGCATAAAATAATCAACTTTCTTATGTTTAAACTCTGGATGTACGGTTTCCAAATGGCGACGCATTTTAGCGGGTACCATAGAACTATTTGGAAAAAGCTTGCTGCATAAGACACATTGAGGCACATTATTAGCATCTACAAAACCAAGAGACAGGTAGCTCTCATCATATTTCCTTTTCTTAGTGGCGGGTTCACGTAATATGCTCGTAGTGGCAGCAGATATCTCTTTTTCTGGATTTATGCAAGTATCCACTGTTGTTTCAGTTTCAATGCTTTTGGATGTAGACGGTCCAGGTGATTGTTGAGATCCTGCAACTTTTGCTGTTCCTTTGATAAGCCAACGATCCATCCTTAATAACTTGCAGATTAAAAAAATAATTAAAAAATCGCTTTATAATGTATATACACGGTAACTTTCTTAAAGGCGAACGCAAGAACGAACGAAGACAAAAGTGATGCAAACTCAACCTAAGAAAAAGCTGTTTGCAAACGGCCACGCGGCCGACCGCATTATTGTCTTCCAACCATTTACCCACATGTGCGGCATGCTCGCATTTAAGAAACTAACCGTGTATAAGTAATGTATAGAAATAAATAAAATAAAATACTTCAATATTCTTCCACTTCACTTTATAAAAATTTCACTTAATTTCAGTTTGTAAGACCACTCTTGGCGCAATCTGCGGACGGTGGAGACAATGGTCTGCACGGGCCGACTTTTGACTATTTGTACCCGGCCCGGCCCGATACGTCTCCAGCCCGAGTCGTCCAAGTCGTTTTTCGCTTTCGGGCGTACGAACAAAATTAGGGTGACTCAAGGCCACTCAAGTTAGCAACGCGCACACACGCTTCACAGTGTTTCTCAACCGCTAAAAATCTAAAAAAATTCTATAATCTAAATTTTTTAGTTCATTTTTTATTAATATATATTAATTTTTAGCGGATTTCAATTTATAATTCACGGAGCCTTTGGGGTAGCTCGCGGAACCCCAGGGCTCCGCGGAGCACACTTTGAGAAACGCTGATCTAGGGTATCATAAGAATTGGTCTTAGACCAATTCTAGCTTTTTCACTTGTTTTATTTTATTTTGTTTTCTCTTCTTTCATTTATTGAGTATGTATGTTTATTTTCTTTTGTTACTTTTATTGTATTATTTAGTTTTAAGTAATTCTTTTATCATGTAAACCCGCGTTTTTGTTAGTTTTAGTTCTTGTTCTTTAAGATACAGTATAGTTTATTTAGGATGTAGATTTTAACTATATGTCATCTCTCTTCTCTCTTTCGATTAATGCCTCCATTCTTACTTTGACCTTTTTATTAATGTACTTACATACAAGTTATAATAACTTGTGTACACTCAATGAATAAATGCTAATTCGAATTTGAATTTGAAAACATCTTCAGAAGAACAGAACTAAAATATGTTTCATCAGTTTCGTAACTGCTGGGTAAAGGTTATGCTCACCACTTGATAAACGAACGGTTTAATGCAGTTTTTTACATGTGATAATTTAGCTCATCTAATTTGCACTCCAAAACATCGTCATCATCTCTGCTGTATTTCTATGTAAAAAAAAATATTATTACTTTTTACTCCTTTTTGCTTCTATAAAAATTTCGTAAAAACAAATTTTTCTTAATAAAAATGTTCAGGAATTCACCTACTTTAGGTGGTAATGTGAACACCTCCGATTGCACAATAATTCTCTAGCTTTTATAAAAAGGTTAAAAAACACAAATTTAACTTAAATGAATTTTTTGGGTGATCCCTTAGAGGGGAGTATGTATTTGAAAAAATCATTATTTTCATAAGAACATTGGTATCAAAATTTCCATGTTTAAATATTGAAAATTTTTAAACTAAATTTCTAAAAACCTTTCGTGAATCTTATACCCTAGACACACAGCACGAACTAATGAATCATTTGTACTAACTATTCATTAAAATGCCGTGTGTCAAATAGTATATGTCATTATAGCTCGAAAATCAGATGATAATGAAGTGCATTAATGAAGTGTTTTCCTCCTTCATTATAGCTATAATGAGGAAAAATGTGCTAGATTTGACATATAATGTAAATCTGGAGCTCCGCTGTGCATCTGCCGATTTGAAAAATAAGAAGAAGAAATGCAAAGAAATGCAAATCACAAATTATATTATTAATATTTTTTTAAATATAATGTTTTTCTCATTTGGAAGTTGTTAAATTGAAAACAAAATAAATGAAAATAAAGTTTATCGCGTTTAATTCGATCCATATTGCTTCTTTAAGGTGATAAGTTCATCAAAACCAGTTTGACAGCAGAACTTAATTAAAGAAATGGCTGTGTGTCCGCAGTTTATAATGAATCATTATAGACTAATGAGTCGTTAGTTATTTCTTCATTAAGAGTGCTGTGTGTCTAAGGCATTACTAGTTATAATAAGAACAAAGAAAATAACATTTAAATTTTGACCCCAAAAAAACTTGCCTTACATGTCATAAAACTTAACATTTGAAGTGACTACTGTGAACTGGGTTAATTGCTGTTAAATAATAACAGCCATCCCCTTATATCTACAAAGGGAAAGGAGGTACAAAAAAAAAAACAGAAAATAAAAACGCAACACACAAGTTGCTTCCGGATTTACCGACAAAAAGTAGTTCATCTAGACGTTCTGTGCGTGCTCTTAATATTCTTTGGAATGTTAAATAGAAGAAAACTGCGTGCCGATATTGTCTTCAAAGTGAAAAAGAAAAGCTTTGTGCGTTTAATCAATATGTGACGGAAGGTAATTTGTTGATTTTGGAATACGGAATTGAGGGTGTTCTTCTATTTATTGTAATTTTTGTAGCGTTATTGTGAATTAGTATAGCTCTCTGGTGGTTCAGTATGAATTTTATGGATAGGTAAATAAATATAGTATTTAAACGAAATTTTTTTTAGGATTCTAAGAACAAAATTATATATATATGTATGTATGTGCAGTGTGTACATACATTCTCCATTTTTTTTTTTATCTCATGTCTACTGATAAGAGAAATCATCATCATCATTGGTAGTTAGCGACGGTCGATACTGTTTAATAATTTTGTGAGTCAGTCAGCATTCAATATAGATAGTGATCAGACGGAATTGTTGTTTTCTTGTGTCGCCTATTCATCCCAAGCCTCTTACACAATTATGGAAGAAATGCAAACACTATGTGAAATCGTCCAAAATTTTGAGATTTTTCCTTTCGACCATTACGGATATTTTTAAAAATGTACATGATCTTACATCATCTTATACAGCCCCTTGTAAAGCACGTAATTGTTCAGCATTATCTCAAAACACATAACACGTTCTAGTTTGATTATTCTTCTGAGTATTTAAGGATTAGTAATTCACAGAATTGCACTTTTTTGTTGTCTGGCTGGACTCATCTTAATGAGATTTGTGTTGTTTCAAGAGGAGTTTTTAAAGAGCGAAAGTCAATATTTATCAAACTGAGAAGTATTTTTATAGTAACTTAAGTGACAGTTTTTATTGAAAATAGTGTTGTGAAGATAATATGCCAAAAGTACCTACGAAAACTCAGTGAAGGTGAAAAGGCCCAAATGGCCCTCTTAGACTCTAAAGGCATGAGTCAAGTGAGAATTGTGAAGCATCTCTTTATAAATAAAATAATTAATTAATTACACTTTTTACATAATGACTGGTTTCTTCTTCATGCATTTTCCGCAGTCATAATTTTTGCAAGTTATGCAATTTTGAGTGGTTTTATTACCGTACTTGGGGTGAATAAAAATTCTGGCAAAACATTTTCTGTAAATTTCTAAGAAGAAATTGAGGACTTCCCATCAGGTTGAGGCTTCGTTGATTTTATATTGGAGTGAGGCATTGCTGGCTTACCCTTTGGTTACGTCATCAAGTCGGGACATCGTCGATATGGTCAATATCTGGGTATTTATTGTCTGTGCTATTGTGTTTAGCTATAGAGAACTCATTGGAGGGAGTGTTTTTTTTGTAAATCCCCGATAAGAGTCCCTTCTGTTTATGCGTTACGTCGTATGGACCCGATCGGTTCGTTCAAGTGCTCACGAGACCGAGACCAATCACACCTATCAGATTCAGATAAATCAAACTTCAACTTGAGAAGTGTATCTGAGTCCAGAACTAAAGTTTCAATTGGAGAACTGCAGAAAAATAGTAAAATGACCTCTCGTGGCACAAAGAATTTTTCTCGGTGAAAAAGCAGCTAAGAGAAAAACTGAAGGTGAGAAATTGAATAATCAGAAAATATAAGAATTTACAAAGGTGGACACAGATTTTTTGATTGGGACATTTCTCTTGAATATTCTTTCTCTTCATGAATCAAATCACTTATTACCTGTGATTGATCATACTGAAATATATCGGTGATTGTCAGCGAATAAAATCTGAGTCCGCCTCTGTGTGTGAAAAAAAGTTTATTTTCTACTTTTTCATGCGGCTTGGCCTCAGTTTTTTACTTATTTTATTTTCTGCCTTTTTCACGTTAACTAAATTGTTATTACGTGCTGCATGGAGATATTTTTGGTGCCGATCCGAAAACAAACATTTTTCGAGTATCAAATCGTTGAAATTCTGCAACGGTTTTCTGAAATTCAAAATATGTTTTAAGCAGCGCTTTTTAGCTGTATTCCAACTTGATCCCATATATCATGAATTTTCCAGATTTTCCATGTTTTCCGCAGACTATTCCTATTACTATGATTTTTTTTTAAAAATTTACATGAATTTTCCTCGATTTTCATGCAAGTTTTCATGATTGTTGAAGAGAAGGTATTGATGCCAGTAGGACGGAAAAAAATGATTCCGCATAGATTATAAAACTTTTTTGTCGGAAAATTTTTCAGAAAAGTCGGAGAATTGCGGAAATTTTCGGAAGATTTTCCAGAAAAATTGGAAAATTCTGCATTTTTCCTGAAACAGATTTATCACTAATCATATCGATAAGAATTTGTCCGATTATTTTCCTGCTTTTCCGGGTTTTTCACGGAGTTTTACACAAAAGCATTTCGCTGTACAACTTTGTCTTAGGTTGCAAAACGCTCAAACGCTTCCTTGGTCTGAAAAACTCCGGAAAAACGTTTTACATGAATTTTCCTCGATTTTTTCTGAAAGTTTTCATCATTGCCGGAGATAAAGTAATGATGCCAGTTGATAGGGAACTTGATCCTGCATAATTTAGAAAACTTTTTTACCGGAAAATTTTCCGGAAAAGTCAGAAAATTCCGGAATTTTTTTTCGGAAAAATAGAAAAACTCTGCATTTTTCCTGAAACGGATTTATCACTAATTAAATTTGTACCAAATTTTTAAATGATTTTCCCGATTTTCCGAGTTTTTATGGAAATTTCCGGTTCACATTTTGATAGATTCAATTGTCATGCGACATGAACCTGTGTGCCAAAAAAATAGTAAAAAAGAAATATATAAACAGACAAATTCGTCTACGAGTTAAAGGGAATGGCCTCAAAAAAATGAGAAAATATGTTGGATTCTATTGCCTTCATTCATATGGTACAACGCGAGCTGGCGGGTGCTTTATCAGTACACGGAAAAAAGAGTTTGATTCACTTACGAACACTTTCAAAAATTTTCTATTTTGCAGATCTACTTGAAACCTTGTGTCCTGGGTATATCCAATTAAGATATCAAAAATCAAATTACTCTTGCGATTTTAGCGTCATCTGTTATCAAATAGCTTTCGTACTTGGTACTAAATGCATCAAAACGGATCTCAATCGCTTATTTCCCCATCAAGATAAAATAGATTTGGTTAACTACTTTAAAGAATTATAGTTCATCTGAAAAAAAAAACAAACAAACAAAATTATATTATGATGATTCTAATAAAATATTTCTGTATTTTTTCTTTCCCAACAGGTCAATCGAGTTGTTATGGTTATATCAGCAACAGACTTAGATGATGGCAACAATAGTATTATTGAATTTGATATTCTTCCTGAACGTGACTATCAATATTTTCGAATCGATGAGAAAAACGGTATTATTTATCTAAATCGACCAATCGACAAACAACCAGGACAATATTATACCATAAATGTTCGTGCATCCAATGTAGTTCCTGACTATCCTCAAGATGCACAAATCGAAGTTCGTATACGTGTAATTGAATCAAGTAAAAAGCCACCCTCAATTATATCAATTGATCCACAAGATGAACCAATTCATCTTAAAGAGAATTTCAGTGACTATTCTAGTCCTATAGTTACATTGAAAGCTGTATCTAATGTGCCCGATAAGCATGAACTTATTTTTGAATTACTAACAGGAAGGACAGAACAAACGAATAGTAAAAAAACATTTGTTTTTAATCAAAACGGTGACACGGCCAGCATATTCTTAGGAAAATCTTTAGATTTCGAAGCAATCACTGATTATATGTTGACAATGAGTGTACGGAATACACATGATCTTGTTGCAGAACATGTTGTCAAAATAAAAGTCGAAGATGTTAATGATAATATTCCTTATTTTACGGAAGTTAAAACAGGAACAATTTCAGAAAATGAACCAGCCGGTAGTCCGGTCATGCAAGTCAGAGCATTCGATATGGATGGAACTGAATCTAATAATATAGTTTCTTTTGAACTTGCCGATAACACAGAATATTTTGTAATTGATAGAAGTACTGGAGAGATTACTGCTTTAACGACATTCGATCGAGAAGAGAGAGATTTCTATAATGTAAAAGTTATTGCCACCGACAATTCTCCGTCCAGTCTATTTAGTACAGGCGAACCGAATAAAGGGACTCAAGTTTTTCGAATTGAAATTGCTGATAAGAATGATCATAGACCACATTTTCAAAAAGACGAATATTTTGCTGAGAAGCTACCAGAAGATGCAAATGTAAATTTCTTAGTGATTGAGGTTACTGCACTGGATGAAGATAATGCATCGCAAATTGTTTATACAATAGAAAGCGGAAATATTGGTGAAGCTTTCAAAATTGAAGGTCTAACTGGGAAGATTACTGTAAATGGGCGGCTAGATTATGAAGCTATCACACAATATACACTTAAAATTAAAGCTTTCGATGGTATTTATGATGATTATGCAACAGTTACGATTAAAATAGAAGATGTCAATGATAATCCACCAGTATTCAAAGAGGAATACAAAACAACAATTCAAGAAGAAGAAGTTCCCGAAAATTGTATGCTAATGATCGATGCTTATGATCCTGATATTAAAAATCGCAGTGCTGAACAGTTTATAAAATTTTTTGTTGTAAAAACTGAACAACAAAATCTTCTTAAAATCGACGATTTCGGATGTTTACGTTTAATACATCCGTTGGACAGAGATTTGCCTAATGGTCATAAAAATTGGCAAGTTCTTATAGCTGCTATCGATGAAAATGGTAATGGTTTAAAATCAATTACCGACGTAACAATAACACTTCTCGATATTAATGATAATGCTCCATTTTTGACTACTAATATGCCAGTGATATGGAATGAAAACAGTAATCCAGGACCGATTGTTCAACTACAGGCTTCTGATTATGATGAACAACAGAATGGACCGCCTTTTACATACGGAATCGATATGGATGCTAATTATGATATTAAACAGAAATTTTCCATTGATAATGATAATCTTTTTGCAAATGTTCAATTCGATCGAGAGGAACAAAAGGAATATTTCATTCCAATACGAATTACAGATTCCGGTTCACCACGTAATAGCAGTGTTAGTTTTTTACATTTGATTATTGGTGATGTCAATGATAATCCAATGACAGAAGGTTCGAGTCGAATTTTTGTATACAATTATAAAGGAGAGGCACCTTCTACACCCATTGGGCGTGTTTATGTAAATGATCCAGATGATTGGGATTTAGGTGATAAGGAATTTGATTGGAAAGATGGTATGCGTCATGATCAATTCGATTTAAATCCAGATAATGGTATGATAACAATGTTTGAAGGTACTCCTGAAGATGAATACTATTTATCGTTTAATGTTAAAGAAGAATCAATACTGGTACAACGACATTCCGTTGAAGCAGATGTTACAGTTACTGTAAAAGAAATACCTGAAGATGCTGTAAATAGAAGCGGTTCGATACGTCTTTATAATTTAACAGCAGAAGATTTTATTAAAGTATCGAGATATGCAGATCCGAATACACCTAGCATGAAGGATATGCTTCAAAGAAATTTAGCATCTTTATTTAATACGTCATATGAAAATGTTGATGTTTTCACAGTGTTAAATTATAATACTTCAACACTAGATGTTCGCTTTTCCGCCCATGGTAGTCCTTATTATGAACCAGAACGTCTCAACGGTATAGTATCGTTAAATCAAGAAGAACTAGAAAAGGAGCTAAATGTACAAATATTGATGGTCAATATCGATGAATGCTTGATCGAGAGAAGCAAGTGTGAAGCATCGTGTATAAATGTTTTACAAAAATCCAATGTACCACTTCTGGTGTACTCGAATGTAACATCCTTTGTCGGTGTTAATGCATACATTCAAGCTGAATGTGCTTGCGAAGCTAAACAATCACATTTTTGTTTGAATAGCGGCACTCCATTTGATGATACTTGTGCATGTGTCGATGGATTTAGCGGACCACACTGTGAATTAATTGGAATCGGTTTTCGCGGCAATGGATATGCCATGTATCCGCCGATTAGTACATGTGATAATACAAAAATTACGATGACATTGGAACCACAAGTTGAAGACGGCTTAATTATGTATATTGGTCCGATGAATTTTAATTCACTTTTGCCTATATCAGATTTTCTATCTTTGGAGCTAGTTAAAGGGTATCCTGTACTAATAGTTGATTACGGTACGGGTGCAATAAAAATTGAGCATAAACATATTCAGCTTAGTAACGGCAAGAGTTATACAATTGAAATTCTTTTACAACGAAGCAGTATCGAAATGACTGTTGACAATTGTAAATTGTCTACTTGTATGAGTCTTGGAGCTCCCCAAGGACCAAATGAGTTTCTTAATGTGAATGCTCCTCTTCAATTGGGCGGTACACCTATTGATCTAGAACGACTCGCGCATAATTTCAATTGGACCCATAAACCACGAGATTTTGGTTATAGCGGTTGCATTCAGAATCTTACCATAAATGGAATAACATATAATATTGGGCAGCCTTCGCTGCATAGCAACATTGATCCAGGCTGTCAAAATGCAGTAGCGGTGGCGGTATCATTTGGTATCGATAGAAATTTCCTAATCGCAATTCTTGTGTGTATAGCTGTTTTACTTATTCTTTTATTGGCTGTAGTAGTTCAAAAACGACAACAAAATGGTTGGCACGAAAAAGACATGGATGATATTCGTGAAACAATTATTAATTATGAAGATGAGGGTGGCGGTGAAAGAGATACTGATTATGATTTGAATGTTTTACGTCCTCCATTCTATGAGGATAAACCATATAAGGATAATCTTCATATGAAGGATTCCAATGAAGTGCCGGACATAGGTGGATTTTTGGGCGATAAAAAAGATAGCTGTGACAAAGATTTAGGTGCATATCCAACTGACGATGTACGGCATTATGCCTATGAAGGTGATGGCAATAGTACTGGAAGCTTATCAAGTTTAGCATCCTGTACGGATGAAGGTGATCTAAATTTCGATTATTTGTCGAATTTCGGACCACGTTTCCGAAAATTAGCTGATATGTATGGTGATGAGACATCAGACACTGATTCAAATGTAGACGACCAAGGTTGGAGAATATAGAAATGCATATAGCTGGATTAATTGGTGTTTTTTTGGGGGGTGGTAGAGGATTGAGGTCTACCAGCATTTAACCAGCACCGCCAAAGACTTGTGAGTATTATTATTATTATTTTTTATATATTTTTTTTTAAATATTTTTTCATTCTTATTTTCATTATGGGAATGCAATTAAATTTTTAATGTATTCAATTCTGAGTTATGAAAAGTAAGAGTTTTACGCTTCGTTTGAAATCAGTCTATGAATTAATAGTCGTAGCCGAGCTCGAATGCATGAGCAAGGTAATAAAAGTGTTAAGTTTTTATGTACTTAAGAAGAGAGCTAATTAAAATTGTTAATTCATAGAGTAAAAATAAAAAAATTAATAAAGTAAAGAAATGCTTTAATGCACATGCACACATCCATGCGAATTCAAATTGAATTTCCTATATGAAATCAATTCAGGGTTAAGTTAGGTTAGTTAAAAAGCTTCTTATGCTGTTTGGATCTTTAATATAGCAGACAAGTCGTGTTGTGTGTGTTTTTTTATTTTTTTTTTATTATTTACAGCTTTGAGTATGGTATCCCTATTCATATGTATATATAAAGACAGGCATGATAAATGAGGAGGAATAAATCAAAGAAAAATCTCCGTCAAAAATTTACTCTAAATTACAATTAATCAATTGAACAACAAAAGGCCTCCTTAAATTTGATATTTAATTGTCGGATTAATGGATATATGTCAGAATTTGATCTGAAATTCTTTCCATATGTTGATCATTCAATTAATTTCATCAGATTTGACTGAGAGACGAAGAGAAATTTTATTTTCATTCTCTTTTAATTATACTGAAAAGACCACGGTTTGAAATACTGAATGAATTCATTTTGACTTGTACGATTCGAGTGCATGGATTGTAATTATAAATGGTTTTTTGTAATGACTTTTTTTTTTAATTCAGAAATTAATGTACGCCATTAATTAATTGCAAAACAAAAAAAAAACAGTAAGATTGATACTGAAGAACAGCCTCTATTTTGTCAAACTTTTTCTTTTAACACAGTTCATTTTGTGTCTTCACTATTATCTACCACAAAATGAACTATAATGAATTTTCGATGAACAAACGTCAAAAAACACGACTAAATATACGACAAATTAGTCAACTGCTCCCAGAGGTTGTGACAAAAATTTTACACTGGTAAATGGAAATTCTACACCTAATTAGAGCATTACAAGTGCTTAAATTCGAAATATTATTTTGAATTTGTAATGTGAAGAGTCATGCAAGGGTTGCTGACCTGAATAAAAACACGAAAAAATCAGTAGAGAAGTTCTTTTCATTAGTCGTATATTTTGACATTCAAGTACGACAAAATATCAGAATCACCCTCCTGGTCTTGTTATTTAGCAATGCCTTCTAAAGGGTGCTCAAACGAGGAGGCGCAGTTTAATTTACTTTTGTTTTTTTTTTTGTACATAAAACAAATCGGTAGCTGATCTTCGATTTTGGATTATATTTTCAATATAATTGCAACTTGATTTCGACATTGATGTACCGAATACAGTTTTTGAATGCAGCAATGATTGTTGGAGTTTGTGCGGTGTTACATCACACACATTGATTGATCTGATTAGCCAATTCTGGTTGCTATTGCCATGATTTAACGGTGATGAAATCTCACTTATACCAATATAATCCTGCTGAAATCTAATGTCTTCCAGATTCATCTATCTGATTCAAGCTCACGTAACTCCGTTAACCTGAAATTCGTAACAAACATGGAGTTTTAATGGTGGACCCATTCGCTTTTCGGAATTTTACGAGGATACATTTTGTTTATACATTAGCCCTTTAAGTTCAAAGTGTTGTAATATTGTAAGTATGCAGATACTATACCGTACTTGGTGAAATTGTTTTTAATAGACCAGTTGGTATGATGACACAATGTTGTTTTCATGATTTGTTTCATTTGCGAACTGTTTCTGTAAAATTTTCTCCATATTTGTTTAAGGGTCGCAACATAATAACACATTGTTCGTCCATGTAGCGTTCGGTATACCTAGTAAAAGGCCAATATGTCTCTACAAAAAATTCTTTCTTGAACAAAATTAAGTTTAACCCGGTAAAAGGTCCAAAAGAGTAATCTTTTTATTTACAGTATAGATGGTGAAAATTGACAACTTGGACTTTTTACCGGGTTAAACTTAATTTTGTTCAAGAAAGAATTTTTTGGGATTCTCCGGTATATAGCAAAAGCTAAAAAATGTTCTAATTTGTTATTTCATCACACAACCCATTAATTTTCGGTGACAAGTTTCAAGTCTTGGTTTGACTCATCAACAGGTCCCAAATAGCGAAATTGGGTGATTTGAAAAACAAATGAAAAAAATGAAAAAAAGAAGAAAGAAATGAAAAATTTGAGAAAAAAAGAAAAAAAAACAATTTTTTTATTTATTAATTCATATCTAAAAAATGAAGCCGAATAGCACCGCAAGTTTTTTTTACGTCGATAGATAAGATTTCTAGCTTCAAAATAAAAATGAAAAAAAAGTGCTAGAAATCTTCTCTAGTGAATAATACTATTTTTTTGAAAAAAAAAAATACTGTTATTAACAATAAAATTTTTTCGTTCGGTACTGATACTTTTTTTTATGAAAGGTAATAGGCGTATTTCTTTTATCAGGCCGGAACGGGAATGAGAATTGTCTGCACTTTATGACATTTCCGAAGGAATTAGTGGAATGGGTTATAAAAAAGAAATACTTTGGAACGATTATTATATGTATTGACATTTCAATCGAGGAGCGTGTAATGGATATTTTTGTTAAAAATTTAATCGTGGAAGTCACAGGTAGTGATGAGAGCGACGATGAGCTTTTTCGTCGAAGGCGCCAAAGACGTAAAATAATTTTAGAAATGCTACCGGAAAGATGGAAAATTCCCAAAGTAAACATGTATATGGCAACGGTATTAAGATAATATAATTTAAAGTAAAAAAGTTATATTACAGGCTCATTTTAGGTTGAAAGATAGATAGATAGAAGATATCTGTTCATTGTCATTGGTGGAAAATATCGACGTGCAGGAAGTCTTAAACCAAAGGACGGAACGTAAAAGGAAACGCCTTTGTGAAGAGTTATTTCAAAATAAATAATTTAATTCAAGAACTTTTTTAAAAAATAAAGCAAACTATTTTCAACAACTTGTTTTTAACATACTAACATTAATTAATCAAAGGACACAGCTTATTTGGTGGAATCTTGAAATTCTATTTTCCTTTTATGTTTCAAAATTTCTTTTAAAAGTTTCATTTCGTTCTTCATATAGCACATTTTGCTTTCTTTTATAATTGGAGCTGCTGCCGCTTTCACTTGCATCACTTAAATTGAGTGAAGTAGGTGTGTCTGCTAGGTTATCAGGTGGAATATTTATATCTTCGCGACATCCAAATACACTAACCATTTCTACAAAGTGTTCCCACGTTATCGCTAACTCTCCTGTCGATTTTTTGCACGCTACATTCCTGCGGTATGTTGCCAATAATGACTTAAATTTATTGTGGCAATCTAGAGCCGTAATATTATTATAAACCACTCTCCTTCATCCGCCGAGCAAGATTCGAATAAAGGGTTATCTTTTTTGCCTGCCGCTTTTGAAGCAGGGCTCCATTTCAAGCCTTTCTGTGAGAAAATATCGAGTACCATCATCATTCCATTTAATATCAATTCCTGGACTATGTGAGACTTCATCGAAGTCGCATCCGTCCTGCAAACTTGTGTCACCTAGTTCTTCTCCATTGCACTCTAAAAGTACTCTGGTATAAGTACATACGGTCTTCTTTAATTGTTTCTCAACAAACCGCTTACAGAAATCATTATCTAAAATTTAAGTTTGCGGTTATGTTTGTGTTACTAATTTGAATAAGTAATTAGACAAAATTATAAAATTTTCAATTTAGTACCTGTTTCCAATAAGTGTGAAATAGTGTTGTCTACATCAAACTCGTGAATACTCCCATCCACAAGGAAATAAATCATTTTTTATATTTATTGGTAGGTAGGTATGTATATCAGATGACAGACACTTCTGGATACTTCATTCCGAAAATTCCAAACTTATCTGGGGTTTAAAGGTTTGGAATTACTCACCGAGAAAAAAAAGAATACGAAGGAACGACATTCCGGAATGAAAGGAATTAAAAATGGAATACCTTGGAGTGATGCGGATCGATCTGAATGATAAAAGAAATACGCACGTTTGGAATTTGAATCATAGAAATCGGTTGCTCCGTTTTCGAACTATAATTTTATGAAAATGATAATTCATCGTAAAATCACGAAATTTGGTGGGATGTATTAGGGCAAAACAAAAAATCATGGGTGAGCTATTTTGGTATTTCCTACAAAGATGATCGATTTCGTGTGGAATAGCTATTATTATTTTATTTTCATTTTAAATAGCTGAAAAATTATTATTTTTATTTTTATATAGGTTACTTACGTTTTATATTATATATTACACCACGTTAGAATAACAATGTGTTTTACTCACAAATGTTAATTCAAAAACTACCAACTTAAAAAAAAAAAAAAGAATTTCTCATTTCTAATAAGCATTATTTATATAATTTTCAACCAATGTTGAAATACCCAAATCATATATTTCTTGTATTTTTAATTCTCAACATGTTCCTTTTTGAATTATGTAATTATCTTTTAAAACAAATTTTTTATAACCGTTTTTCTAACACTCTATAAATTATATAAATTCGGCTCGGCACTTTACGCACAACTTTAAAAGGGTTAAAGATCTGCTTTCTTTTAGATATAACAATAGAAGCTCTTTATGCTTGCATTGATTTACCGTTTTACTATTTTACTGTCCTATCTCAAAGACTTTTAATATCGTCTATAAATCGCTGCTTTTTAAGCCAAGCTCATCATGTGCTTTGTGAATGCTCTGCTGTGGCAACCAAAAGTGTAGGTTTTTATTAGCTTGTTGAACTGCAGAGAGCAGAACTCTGAGATCTCTAAGGGAAATGTCGGAATGGTCCCACTCGGTTGTTTAAATGATACGAGAAGGAGTATTCCAGCAGCATTCCTCTAATCTAATTGAACCTACCCAAGTAGCACAGCTTGACACAATTAGTGCTCGGAAGTGTTACGGTGAATTCGAGTCGTGTCAATATTGAATCCCATGTTACGAAACAGTTATCATTGGAATTACAGTTTTGTAATGAAAATGGGGAATTATTAGTACATGATACCGAAAGTAAAACCGTGCCAATCATTTGCATCTAAAATGTTACAATATTAACACACAAAATCGTATATGCTCCTAATTTGTTGTATAATCTGTAATTGTAACCGGAATTACACAGATTAATTTCGATGTCATAAAGACTAAAAGCTTTGCATTTTGCTTTCCTTTAGCATCTTTCTCATATGTAGTAAAAATGCGCAAAAAAATGTATATTATTGGCGCAATATTTTGGTACTTAAATGAACCTCTTTTCTTCGTGTGATAGAAAGAAAGAAATGAATTTCTTTTTTATAATATCGAATTAAATGCGATAATGAATTATATATGTATATGCTTTGTTTTCATATTGGGTAACGCAATATTTAAACGAAAGCCATTTTGCTGTAGGATTTGTATATGATAACTTCGAAAAAATACAATGCGCCAGGATTTGAATGCATTTATTAAAGAATAATTGACATATTTATTAATATTTCTACAAAAAACTTCTTGAAGAAAATTATACCCTATCGGAGCGAAAATATTATTTTGACATATTTTATATCATGTACTTCCTAATTTCACTATTCAGAAATATATATAAAGGAAATTTCTACCCATATATTAATAAATCAAAATCATTTATTTTCGGAGTCCATTTTGGAAAATGGCATTTGTCATTGAGTTTCAATAATTGTTCGAGTTTCTTAAATTTTTCATATATGTTTTATTATTCGTGTCGAAATTATTACTGTAACTGATGAGAAACTTCTTTGTTGATTAAGAAACAAATGATGTTTTTATTAACATTGAAAAATGTTACAAAAATGATCAATAGTACAAAAATGGTATATTTAAAACATGTCTCTTTAAAATGTTTTATAAAAATTCCTTTATATATAATTGAAATTGAAACATTTTAATCTTAACATCGTATAAAGCTACAAAAGGTGTCTTAAATATAGCAATAAATGTTACAAATAAACACTGAAACTTTTGCCAGTTTTGTAAAATGTGTCAAAAGCGTTTCAATATTGAATTATTAAATACCAAAGCCACAAGTCACTGTCAAATTTTATTTTTTGGTACAAACGCATTGCAAATTTGTGTGATTAGTATTTGCATTGATTAGTATTCCTTTTTCCAAAAGATCTCTTATTTCTTTTACGAACGATGATAAATAGTTTTGTAAGTTGGGTTTTGTTTGACCGCAATATATAGCAATAACCATTGGTTGCATGTCAGGAAACTCATGGATCATACATAAAATTGTCCAGAAAACTCAAACTTCGAGCTCTTATGTATTGGCAAACCATCAATATTAATGTTGAGCGAAATATTAATGGGTTCTTGCAGATAAGAAAAAAGGTTTCTTAAACAGTTCCTAAGACCATTATACCAAAACTCACCGTTTCCAATAATTGGAATTACATCCACTGTTCGTGGGCTTTTTAAGAGACTTCTACTATCTTTCGACAAGTATGTATGTTAAGCCAAATCTTGACAGATCTGATAATAGATCATTTATAGCACTATGGCTTATTCTGAAACGCAATGCCCAGTCTCTTAATGTGTTTAGCAATGAAATCATATCATCCAAAGCAATTTCATCATTAATCTATTTTTCTTCATCACTTAAAAGGTCATCATTGGTAAAATCCATATGAAATACATTTGAATTTCTTGGATCATTATTTGGTTCTTGTTTATTAAATTCAGTTGATGTAGAATTTTCTAAGCAAATCGGTTTAGCTTGCCCAGTTATGAAGGAAACTTGTTTGCTGATATTGTGGGGTTTTTTCTTTTACCGATGATGATGTAATCAGGTTTTCACAATAAGTCTGAGGTGTAAAATTTATATGCTTTTGAAGGGAAAACTGCCGCTTGACTTTTTTGTAGAAAGACGTAGTATACTTATAGGGCACTAATAATATTTCTGCGCGACATTTTAACACCACTGAGAAGTTTTACAAACATGAATATCATTGAATCTTTTTAGACTCATTTAACCCATTCACTGTCAACTACGAGATATCTCGTAGTAAGCGTATACCAAAACTGCCGACTACGAGATATCCCATAGTGAGTGCTACAATTTTAGATTTATTACAAATGGCCATTTGAGTTAGGAATAATTAGAAAGGATGAATGAAAAAATTATATAGTGTAGAAAACATATTAATTATCAATTTTTATTAGAAACGGACTTGAGAAAACGAAATGCGGTGAAGAGACGAAGCTCCCCACCATACACCGCTCCATACAAACGTATAAAACTGGGGGACCCTTTAGCTCCCACAAATTTGATCGGAAAAAAATTTCCTCTTACAGACTCGAAGATATTTCGATTTCGCATGGTATAGGGTACTACGTTTTTTTTTATTTTTTTTTCCGGGGAGGGGGGAATTTAATTAGTTTCAAATCTCGATACGCCATAAATTCCTTCTTTCACCTCACAGCAAATCACCACACTCCAAATTTCAAATTGTACCAGAACAAAAATACTAAATCGGCCCCCTCACCCCTGTAAGTAAGTATGTGGAATTTTTCGAAACGTCTTAAAAATCAGTTCCACCCATCCTCTGTCGATCCCCATTAACACTTTTGCTCTACTACTAAATTTAGAATTTCCCTATTGTAGTACTAGATTGTTTCTACATACCTTCATAACTTCCGTAAATTAAGTCCGATCGAGGATCGGTTTTCACTTTTACCACTGGACGGGCAATAGCTAGAATTCGTAGAACAACTTTTTTCCATTGGCGTCATTTTTTAGATAAACTTTTCGTCAGAAGTTTAGTACAAATTTTAAGGTGCATTTTTACCTCAATTTATTGCTTTTACGTTTTTCTCTATATATCGGTCAAATATTAACCGATTTTAATGATTCAAAGGTTTATTTGGAGTAGGGAGTGATGGTCCATCGTATGGTATACCGCCTTATTTGCTATAATCCCCCTCCCGGGGAGGGATATCGTTTTTCGATAATAACTCGGTATAGGGGCGTCCGATCGGCAAACTGAGTATGCAGTTCTACTCATCTAATTAGTAGCTATCTTTCATACAAGAACACTTTTTTTCCGGGGGTACTTTGGGATGGGGAGTAGGTACCCCCGGCGAGGTTCCACCATGCCATTTCGCATATCATGTGAAAAAAGGTATAGGTAATGAGGAAGGGAAAAGTGCGTAGATGAGAAATATTTTGATTTGTGCATTATTTTAGAAGAAAAAGTGGATTATGTTCAGCTAATAACGAGATACAAATAAGTGAAGGCAAAGTAAAAGGAAATATCTTTGAATATGAAAAATTTGATTGAAAAAAAATACTACGAGATATCTCGTAAGCGGGACTCAGCACAGGAATTTTATTCACCGACGTGTTTTATTTTATTTTCAAATTACAGTAAATCCCATCTCCATACTATATCTCTAACTTAATATTCTTAGATTGTGCTGAATTCCGTGTTTTCTTTAAAATAAAATCTTGGCATCCAGGGCAAGAGACTCTAAATTTTCCTGGCAGTGAATGGGGCATCAGAAAATGAAAATAAGCCAAATTATGTGACAATTTTGAAGCAATTCACTGAAAAGTAACTTTTAAGGAACATTTTTTGGGAAGAGTGCTTAAAATGCTGTGGAATGGATTCGTTACATGATATTGACACAATCTCATAACAATTTCTGCACATATAAATCGTGTTTCAAAATCCACGCACATGTGGCACATTTTTGAAATTATAAGAAAGTTATAATTCTAAACTAATTTGCAACGGATCATTGGGACAATTAAATAACTGTTTTAAATCAAAGATTCATTTTAGACACATTTATGGGAAATATTTAAAAAAAATGTTCCAGATAACTAAGTTTGGTACAGATATGAAGCACGTACATATAACAGTTACATAATGTAACATTAATGGAAAAAAATTCCTAAAATGTTTCACTCGCTGTGTCAATATCATCGCAGAATGCTGCTTGGGTAGCCAAACTCAAATCATTTGGCTTTGATTCACAGAAGAGACCTATTTACAAAAGCTTGCAAACGGTTCGTTATGAATTGGGAAAATGTCTACATCTCTTATAGAGCAGCACTAATTTTACATTGGTGTTAAACAGATAAAGTTTTGCTCTTACTAAGATTTCACTAAAGTTCTATATTTGAGAAAAATTACCTACTGCGTTTGCACTTATTTGCTGTATATAAGTTTTGCTTAGAACGTTTGGAAAAGTGCTCCTCTGTGTAGCTAATGAGCTTTTCTTCATAATTCGTCAACAAATCTCTTATCCACAGATTTTACCGATAACACTTGGTGGAATAGATTTATTTCAACTGCCATCTTATAAAAGATAAGAAAACACTTCTTGTTTTTTCCCACAACGTACAATTTAGCTACTAACTAAACTCTCATTGCTAGCTAACTCATGCGTAGTATACTAAAATTAGTATTCAATAGTGGGCTGTTGTTTTTAAAGGCTTAGGCTTATTTTTCCAGTTAAACTAAGGTTTTTAGCGAATCCGGAATTTGGGCTTGCAGCTTTTGCGCTATTAATATGCACCTTAAATCTTGTTCTTATAGATCTTTTGGTTTACCCAATGCAAATGGCATCACAATCCGCACAATTTAGATTTCAATTTATTGTTGACTAGAATGTCTTTTAAAATCTCTATCCTTTGTTTACTTCTCTGAAATACCAGATGTTTTCAATAATGTGTTTCCATTATTTATTCAATTCCTAGTTCGTTTATCCGGTGATATCGAGGTCTCTTGTTATAGAGGGTCCTATCAATAAATAGTTGACGAGAGCTACAGAGCTTATTGAAATAGGTCGTTCTTACTGTTGGTTACTATGCTCATGTTTTGTTTCCCAACGAACTGTTCAAGGCCGGTTTTATTGGTGCCGATATATTATGTGGTTGTAAGGATAGATTTGATGTATTACCAGAGTATAAATAGGATTCTTCATCTGCGCAAATATGCTTTCCCGGAATATGTCATTTGGTTTGAGTTCCATATACCTAACCATAATGTTTGGTGAATTCTGTAAGGACTTTATCTAACCGTAGTCCGTTAACAAGTAGAGACCTCACGTTCAAATGTCTTCTTTAGACGATCGGTACCCCTTAGCTCAGGGGTCGGCAACCTGCGGCTCAGTGCAATCATACTTGTCGCTCTTGATTAGTTTAATAGTATATATTGAAAAATTAACTGCAATATTGCAACTGCCAAGCAAATATAATAATGCTGCGCACACATCAAAATGCGATCGCATCCATGTAAACCTAGCTTTAGTGAGTATTTTAGTTACCTTCCAAAAAGAATTAGCTTTTTTAAGTTCTGGTTGCTTCGTCTTGAACGGATTCAATAATAGAGCCCAGTTCCATCTTCTTAATCGTATCGTGGTTTCTATGCTGCTATTTCTCCGATCGACCGCTCCACAGTCAGCGGCATTGGCTTTGTGGACCGAAAGCGTTGAATGGTTTCACTTTGCTCGAAACTGATCTTCTTTTGAATAACAAAGTGCGTTGCTTCGTGCCTTGAACATATCAAGAGATTTCCACTTCAAAACCGAATTGAGTTAAGTAAAGATGAGTGGCTGTGACTGCAAAATTTTTATTTTTTCGTTAATATGACATCACATTCAAATACCTTGAATAAAAATCTACAAGGGAAAAGTAATATTGCACACACTCTTTTAAAAGCGATACTTTCGTTTAACAACAATTAACATTACTTGTTTAAGACATGGAGAATGGCAGTTACTACATTTTGAAACTTTAAGAGATTACAGAAACAATTCAGGTTGTAATATTAAAGTGCAGCTTTTTTTGTCACAATCATTGTAATAATGCAAGAGTCTTTTAACACTAGTTTAAAAGATTTTAGATATGAAAAACCTACTCTATCATTTTTAACAAAGCCACTAGTGGCGAAGGTGTGCAAGTTGAATTTTACATCATTTACAACTATTTATAGAGCTCAGTTTGACTTACAGTGATTGTTAGATTTGAAAAACAAAAATCTATAGACAGAAAAGTTCATAAATTTGCAGTCAGAACTAGAAAAATTTAGCTAGAGAGACACCAGTGGACTGGACGGATCTTTCAAAAAATATGTAGGAATGAGGAAGAAATTATATTTGAAAGATGGAACTGTCTTCCTGATTTTTTTGGTCAAATAAAAGCATATACATTTGGTATCTTGACAATTTTCGGATCTACTTACTACTGTGAACAATCATTTGCAAATATGATTATAATATATAAGTTCGTTTAATAATAAAAAAAGCCTCGAAAGTTGCATGATATCAAAAACTTCTGAATATTCACCAAATTTGGAATAGCTTTGTGACTGTACTCAATCCCAAAAATCGCACTAATATTACATATTTGCGTTTATATTATTTTTTACAATTAATTTATATTTTAAACAAAGCCCGCCGTAGGCGTTGCCACCTCGAGTATCGCGTCTCTCATCAAAACGGATGTTCACAGGAAGCATCAGCAGAGACTGGAGAGCCTGAGTACTTGTATAGGTGTACAAAACAGTTTCTTGATGGGTCCAATGGGAATATCTCCGATTTTCTCATGGGGCTCGGAAGAAAACAATGTAGAACTGTGGTTGGCATCATCATTGGCCACAGCTCACTTCACGCTCATCTCACAAGGATGGGAGTTGTTGACAGCCCTGAGTGTGTATCCTGTCTGGAGGGAGAGCCTGAGACAACCGAACACTTTTTGTGTGAGTGTCCGGCCTTCGCCCGGAGCAGACTGGATACTCTAATAGTGTCTGCCTTTCTATATGTAGATGAGCTGAAAAACCTTTCTCACCAAGACCTGATGCGCTTCATTAAGAGGACAAGAAGGTTTTGGTGAATGGGCGTCTAGCAGGACAGCACAATGGGCCGCTATGGCCTCCGTGCTTGGGATGGGTTCTCCTGCTCCCCTGCCTCTTTATTATAATAATAAAAAAAAGTAAAGCTATATAATCTACTGAAAATAGGTTTTTACTATTAGTGTTTTTTTCCTGTGTTATAAAAAAAATGCTTCCATTTTCTTTAATATGTTGACTTTTATGTTTTCTTACTACGCCAAATAGAATGTTTTGATTTAACAATAAATATATGTTTCACAGCAGATAATGCCTGTATTATTTTTTCTAATACATATTATCGATATATGTATTTATATTTGGGTCTTTAAAAAACTAATTTATGACATCGGGAAAAAATGGCTCTTAACTCCAAAAAGGTTGCCGACCCCTGAGCTCAATTCTTGTATGAGAATCAGTCAGATCTCAAAATTTAGTCTACCTTACAGATATGCTAGAATTTCCTAAAATAATATGACTTTCGCATCAAATAAAAGGTGCTTTCGGCAAGCACTGTCTCAGTGAGACAACTGAGGCAAAACTTTGAGCAACCGTCTCAGTTGTCTCAGTTCAAACCAATTAGCTGATTTTCCAATTTTGACATTTAAATAATTTGACCACAGAAAATGGATAGTAATATAAATTGAAGAAAATGTTGTTAGTTTATTCAAATAGCTCACTAAACTTTAATTAGCAATTAAAATCACAAAATAACGAAACTGAGTCATATGAGACAAGAAAATTCAGTTTCACTTGTCTCAGTTGCTCAGTGGTTGCGTTCGAATTTTGTAGCTCAATATTGAACTAAGACAGTTCACCGAAAGTGCCCCAAGTAGACATTTGTGAAATTTGTACGACAAATTATCGACAAACACTTGTCATTTGTCGACAGAATCATGTGACAAAAATGTCCAGGAAATGTGTTCAGGGTTTACATATTTCATCTAACAAATGTCACATTCATTACAACAAATTTGTCATACTTTGTGTGTACTTTTGTCATAATTTGTTTCAATATTTTTTTTACAAAATCTTCACAAAAATTGATCACAATTTTTTGACATTTTTAACCAAGAAATGTGTTATTTTTGTCGTTAATTTGTGTGATTTTGGTGTCATTTATGTCGGCTTTTATTTTGTTTCGGGTATTCAAATTAAAATCTTATTTCAGTTCAAAAAGCCATATATTTCTTATAAAATGTCTGTATAAAATTATGTTTTCAAATTTTTTATTAAAGTTCTCTAAACATAAAAATTCAGTAGACGCTGACGGTATTTCTTCTCTGGTCCATAATTATTAATTTGTTTGTTCAACACTTAAGTTTTCAACAGTTTTTTCCTTTATTTATTTTATATTTATATTGCTTGCGTAAGTTTTTTATTAATTTAATTTTACCTTTTTTTAAACACAAACACAAAAACACAACGAAAACCACTAACAACAACTTTCGCGTTCACTACAAAATATCAAAACTATCCAAAATGGCGATAGTCCGATAGCAACATTTTCATGTCGACGTCATTCACTTTCTGGTTATAATTTGTGACCACCAATTTTTGTGGCACTGTTTACACAAAATAGTGACCAAAAAAGGCTGTCAGAGAAATGTCTTAAATTTGTGACATTTAGTTGAAGCAATTTCGCTTATCACATTGGGTGTGTTCAGCTCAGCTCAACTGTTGAGTTGCTGACTAAGCGGTGTCGTTCAGTCGAATTGCTGTCCTTCCGCTGACTCTCAACTGTTGAGTATAGTAGGCAGCGGCGATTATTTACGCTTAATTTGTAAGCGCTCTAAAATCTTCTGTCAAATAAATATAATATGACATTTTACTAACAAAAAGTTCAAAACAATATAGCCAAACTTGACAGCAACAGATTACAGTCAGCAAAACGTTCAGATGAATCTCAACGGTTGACTTCCAGCATACTCAACATGTTTTGTGATTAGTGTCCACCGTTGAGCTGTGCTGAACACGCCCATTATGTATAACAATTATGTGACAGAAAATTCACATATTTCTGTCGTCACATATTTTGGCTACTTGGGCAGTCTCAGTAAGCCAACTGAGAATATCTCACTTGTCTCACTGAGAATGTGCTTGCCGAAAGCGCCTATTATCTAACAAACACCTCCAGGGAATAGAACTTGCTTTTGATTGCAGAGTCATTACGACAACATTGCGAAATATCTCTAAACAAATAAAAATTAGCCTTAGAAATATTGCAACATCTAAAGTCTCTGAAACCAGAAGAAAATCATCTGTGTAGCTAGTCGATTTCATTTTGTATAATCTTCGTACATTAAAGTGTCAGACGAAGTCCCATACATTGCGTATAGAAAATAGATCGGGTAGGTACATACTACATAATTGTGGTTTTCTGTAGATCAGTTTAATACCTACCAGGTAAAAAATAATCTTCATAACTGCAATAAACTCCATTCATACTCAAACTCCTTAGCCTTAATAGTCCAGTCATTTTAGCCAAAATACAAGCAAAATCTCGGAATTCAACATAATAAGCTGTAAGTTCGTAAGAACTTTTATTTTGACATCCTAAAAATTGTCTCAAAACCTACCGACTGTAGAGTGTCCGCAACTATAAAATCCTAGGGGTCAAAGGTCAAAAAATTGACTTTTTGCATGTTTTTCGCAAATATCTCGGTTCCTATCAGGTTTTCGCTATTTTTATCTATTATAAATATTGGAGAGGAATAAATTCTCTACAACTTTTGTTTTGAAACTTTTTCTGTACGTTGAACTGTTTTTCAGATAGAGGAAAAAAATTTTTTTTTTTTAATTTTCAGACGATCTTTATTATTATTACTTTTTTTTAAAAAATCAATATTCAACAAACTCCGTAATTAAATAACTCTTGACAATAAGTATCATCAGTCTTTTTTTTTTTTTTTGTTATAATAAGGAAAAAGTTTTATAAAGCATGAATTATAAAATCTTTTTAAGAATTAATTTATTGTTTAACATCGTATCTTGTGAGCAACGGACGTACGACAAAAGTTATGGCTGATTTTTGTTTTATATGTAATAAATCTCGTTCGGAATATGAACCATTAGTTAATGTAGTACGTGGTTTAAAAACTTTAAAAAATGCAAGTATCGAACGAAATGAATGAATGAATATTTAAAAACTGTAACCTCTGTTAAAGTGCATGAAAAGTGTCGAACTGTTTACATCAGTAAACATTGTATTGTAGCAGAAAAACGGCGACTAGAGCAAGACGAAACTCCAGCTTCTCCCAGTGTATCCCATAAAAGACGTAGTGAAGTGTTTGATTTTAAAAAGCAATGTTTATTTTGTGGTGAAACGGCTGATGAGGCCGCAGAAAAAAAGAAAAAAGAAAAGTATAGACGTAAAATATGTAAAGTGAGTACTCTTGAATTCAAAGACAATGTTATTAAAAAATCAGAAGAACGTGATGATGATTTCGGAGAGCTGGTGAAAAATCGTATACTTTTTCAATATGATTTGATTGCTGCTGAAGCAAAATACCACACTATTTGTTATACGAATTTCTCCAACAAAGCATCATCGTCTCATCAGAAACCTCGTCAAGATAATCAAGTTTCAGAAGCTATGACGGAGATTTTTAATTACATAGAAAATAATAACGATTCACAATTCACACTGAAAGAGCTCAAAGATGTCTTGACTGGGTATGTGCCAGATGATAAAACTATCATTACTAGACTGCAACAAAAGTACTTAACCAATATAATAATTACAAAGAAAGTAGGAGCTTTTACAATCATTTCTTTCCGTGATACACACGCTAATATTCTATCTAAAGCTTGGTACGATAATAAAAAATTAGATCCCGAAGCAGAAAGGCTAAGAATTGTAGAAGCTGCAGCAGCAATTATTAGAGAAGATATTCGATCATCCATAGTTGAAACCAAGTATTATCCACCTCCTAGTCAAATGTTGGATGATGTTAATCAAGAAATTCCAAAAACTTTAATGCAAACTTTAATGCATTTCTACGTTATGCACATTTCGTCAAGTCTACAAAGCAGAATAAACCTGTGCAGTTATCAAATCTGCCACCAACAAGTGGAGCAGCTCACCAACACTTCAATCGTGTTTATTATCAAGTTCGTACTTGGTTGGGGCATGATTTGGAACCTCAGGACTGGGGCTGGGTAATGCGTAATGAATACCTGGAGCCAATTACAACAATTTTACCACCAGCTCCAGAGGAATTGCTTAACACTATCTTTTGCAACTGTAAGAGTGGTTGTGGTTCGCGATGTGGATGCAGGAAAGCGGGGTTACAGTGCTCTCTAGCTTGTGGCCAGTGTAATGGGCAAGCTTGTCTCAATGCTTCACCATATCAAAGTGATGTCAATGAAGATGGTATATTTGATCCCGAAATTATGGAGGACCTGGAAACAAATGTCATTGAAGACGAAAATGAGGATGAATCCGAAATTTTACAGCAACCAGAAGACGAAGAAGAAGAAGAAGATGAAGAAAATTAAAATTAGAAGTTGTAGCTCTCGTGATCAATCTATTTCTTTAACTTCAACGATCGTAAATTAAATGTGTAGAACGATATTTTCAAATAAAAACAGGTATTAAAAATAAATTTTTGTTCTTTTTGTTATTTAGGAAGTAATTAGTATAAATTTGACTAAAATTAAAATATAATGAATATGTTTATTTCCCTCAATCATTTTTTACTTACACCAGCAGGTAAGTGTAATAAAATTAATAGAAACTTAATTAATGAGAAAAGTTATAAAATATAATGAAAAAGTTAATAAAAAATAAAATTGATTTATTATTATATATTTATTAACAATTTTTAAACATTAAAGGACACATATTTGATCGAGACTACTGATTGAGCTTGAATAATACTCGACATAGAAAAACACTGCGCGCTCACTGCCCTCTATCTGAAAAACAGTTCAACGTACAGAAAAAGTTTCAAAACAAAAGTTGTAGAGAATTTATTCCTCTACAATATTTATAATAGATAAAAATAGCGAAAACCTGATAGGAACCGAGATATTTGCGAAAAACATGCAAAAAGTCAATTTTTTGACCTTTGACCCCTAGGATTTTATAGTTGCGGGCACCCTACAGTCAGTAGGTTTTGAGACAATTTTTAGGATGTCAAAATAAAAGTTTTTACGAACTTACAGCTTATTATGTTGAATTCCGAGGTTAAACCCCTAAAATGACTGGACTATAAGTTTATACAGTAGAACTGTAACCTTATAAATATTGTTGATGTTGAAAATTAATAAAATTACAATATTGTAAAAAAAAAAAAACGAAAATAAATTTTCTGCACAATTTACTCTAAAATTATTGAAGTTCATAAAATTTTAAGACTACCCTGTGCATTAACATTACTGCTCAGGTTTCATTGTAGGCAGATGTTCGTATAAAAAAAATTTTTTTTTGTGCAAAGGTGTGTGCTAACAAGACCAGGTAATAATGTGATATACGTACATATATACATATTGTGCAGGTATAACAAAACAAGCAACAACAGCGCAGAAGCAGCAGCATCAGGATTCCATGCATGGGATAAAAATAGTCGGTCGGCCAGTTCTTCGTGGTTACTGCGGAAATACTGGAATGAAAAAAACTTACATGCAAAGCGATATGAGAGAAACGCAAAAATTTAACATCTGGTGAATTTCATGAGCAAATAACACACGGCGAAGGTGCAAATTGATATTTTATTATTTTTTTTTTATTAAGCTTGCAACTGGAAACTACCTATGCGCGGCGGTATATGTTCATAGAATCTATGTACCTACTTAACTCAGGCAGCAACTTGCGATATTTATTTACAGCTTCCTTCCGACGAACGTTTCGTTAATTAACAATTATTATTCTTTCTCCTTGGGTCATATATACCTACATGTTTTTTTTGTAGCCTCTTTACCAATTAGCCCTTCGGGTAATAAGTGTGATTCATGAACTTGAAACGTTAATTATGGAGTAAGCGTACTCGCCCAAGTCTCATTCGCTTCTGTTGATGCCACTGAAATCATAACAAACTCTTCTCTTTCTCCATGAACTGAGTGATACGCGTTTGGATATGGTTCGATTTAATTTAGAAGCTGGCTCTTCGCTGTTATATTGTCGTGTGTGTACAGTACGACGACGACGACGACGGGAATATATATTGGGGTCATATTTCACTTAAAGGGCTTCCCTTTGTCGAGTAATGGGCTCTGTTTTTCCTACCGCATTCTACACGCTAGCGGACTATATAAAAATCTATACAACAGTCGGTCGGCGGACTCCTTGTCGTTTCGTATAACGTGGTATATTAGTGCTACAAAATGAATTGGTAACCATACTGCAGTGCAGCCAGCTACGGCCTATGTTTTTTTTTCTGTATGGATATAATCATAACCATACATCCATAGAATACATTCATATATAATAGCTATAAAGCAAAACGATGGCTTGCATTCATACCATCAATCAGCTGCCTGTATAGCGGCTTGCTTTTCATTTATTAAATGGAAGAGCGTCGCACTCCATATATATCCCTTTTTCGATAAATATTATATATTTTCGGAGAATTGCATTACTTTCTACTCTGCTCTGTGTAGAGGGTCAAGTTTTAGGGGGAATGTGAATGTGAACTTGAAACACGACGAGTCATAACTCATGAGGGTATGGTGCGGGGTTTCATGCCGTAAACGCTTTGATTTATGTAGTCTAGGGAATTTTCAGGATTTGCACTACTCTACTTTGTAGGCAAATTGTAATTGGAAGGGAATTTTATAGGCGGAAATTCGTATAATTTTAGGGTTTTTGATATCTGCATAGGTATATGGTAGGAGTATATTAGAGGTATGTATTTTGGGAAATGTTCGGTCTATAAATGATTAAGGCATATACAATGCTAGCATTCCTAAGTATGTGTACAGGGTGTTTCGCATAAGACCGAATTCCTTGAAATGGGTGATAAAGGTATCTATCCCCACATTAAATTTGCGTATTAGAAATGCTCAGAACGTAATCAGCTTCGGAGAGAGGACTCACAAAATTACATTTTTTATTTCATTTTAAAATTACAATTTATGTACCTATATAGAGCTCATTATCTCAAAAACAAAGTACATATACCTATGTAGATAGGTAGGTACTACTTTTTTATTTCTTTGCTATACGAAAAGGTTCAGAGTTTCCGTTTTTAAGGATACTTTACACATTTTGAAAATCTTTTGCCGTTAAGAAATTAAGTAAAAATCTAACGCAAACCATGATAATGGGCTCTATTCAGTCGGTAAAATTTTATCATTTTATGTTATGTTATGCCTTAACCTTCATGTCCACGGCATGGCACAATTGTGTCATTTCGACTTATATGCATCATTTTAGCACTTTACAGTTTTTTTTTTTTTTTATATTCTGGAACATCTTTAAAGGGTCAAAAATGAAAACATTGAGCTAGATGTTACAAATAAATCATAAGTCTAAAATGAAATTTGTATAGTTTTAGCTTTTACATCCTTATGTTCTCGGCATGGCACATTTGTGCCACCGATTGTATGGTTCGGAAGAAACGTATATGTAGGTAAAATATGTAGATTCTTATTTAGAAAAACAATATTAATATTTTATTGATTACATAATATTTATACACATACATACATAAATGTGGTTGGTTCATAATTCACAAGATATGCAATTGATAATTGCTTCGCTGTGTTCAAGGCAAATAGGTAATTTGCAAGCGCAACATTTCTTTCTTGTCCTACGCTGCCTTTTGAAACTGCTTCGACATATATAGCATCTTCCCGTAAACTCCGACTTGGATGGACTTTCAGAAGTTTGTGGTATTGGCGGCATGTTTACTAAAGGTCTTCCCAACATACATTCTATTCCTAATATTGTAGAAAACTGCGCAGTAACCTTTGGAATGTGTGAGCGGGTATTTATAGCTGGCATTGCTAGTTGTTTTCCTAGATCTTGGAGAAATATTCGACGGCAATCCGTTTGTTTAGCTGAAGCCGGATTATTTTCTGAATAAATTATGAAAGCTGCTAAGCATGCTATATCGATCATGTTATAAAATATTGCAACGGGCCAACGATTTGTTTTCCGTTTCGTTGAGAAATGCGATAGCATTTTGTCCATCGTATCGACCCCTCCTTTGTTTTTGTTATAATAATGTATAATCTCTAGCTTTTTCTTAGGGCCATTTACGTCAACTGTATGGTGCATCGTAGATAATAAAATTACATTTCTTCCGTTCTTTGGAATATATGAACACATTGTAACCTTGTCTTCACTAAAAGCAAACACTGATGACAAAGGTTCACCACTTTTGTGACTTTGCATTTCTAGAGGAATGCACCGTTTATTACGTTTCAATGTTCCAACGAGTGACATGTTCAGTGACATTAACCAACGTGCAAGGGGAAGAGTTGTAAAAAAATTATCCGTGACAATGTTTCGACCTGAGTTCTTATATCTAATGCACAGGTCTCTTACAATCCTTTCACCTTGATTCGTTTCACGACCCGTAGCCGACTTTCCGGTGTAAAGTTGTCCTGAAAGAGGATAGGAATTGGACGCGTCACATACCCACCAAATTTTAATCCCATATTTCGCTGGTTTGGACGGCATGTATTGCGTGAATCTAGTTCTCCCCCTATACGGATAAAGCTGTTCATCAACAGTGAGGCATTCATTTGGAATATACTGCGAGTGGAGTTTACTGTTGAGCAAAAGCCAGAGTTCTGAAATTGGTGCTGCCTTATCAGTTTCTAAACGGTTATTCCTCGTCGACGGATTATCAAAACGAAGAAATCTGGAAATTTCCCAGAATCTGTTGAGAGGCATTGTTGCACGATAGAGAGGATATGAATCTGATTTCCACATTTCTTTCACATGTTCTGAACTAGAATGTCGAACGTCAGCCGTTATGAGTATTCCAAAATATCCTTCAAACTCCTCTCGAGCTAGCGGTTTCCACACTTTGGGTTTTCCAGGATTTTCGAAATTCCATTTAGAATATATGCTATTAGCTTTTCTATTTGTTTCTTTTATAATTATGTCACAAATTACATCATCGAAAAAACATTTGAAGGTGTCACGTACAGAGAGAGTATGAGTCGATCTTACTGGGCCAGCCCGTTGTCGTAGAATATTGCGACGCAATGTTTGACACCTAGAAGAAGGATTGCGATGCCATATGGTGTTGTCTTTACCGCGAAAAATATCTTGATCAGATTGCCCTTCAGGACACATATCATTATTTTCGTAGTTTTCATCGCTATCCGTATCGTCATTTTCAAATTCTATTTGAAGATTTGTGTCTCTATGAAATTCCTCAACATCTGATTCTTCTTCAACCCAAGTTTGTTCAGTAGTAGGCGGTGGAAACCATTCGTCCTCAGAACTATTTTCTTCGTCGATATCATTTTGTAATAAGTCTTGCGAACTATCTTCTTCGCCTAATAATCCATCCAAATAAGCCCTTTGTTGATTGTAAGACATCCTACGAACGAAAAATTTACAACATATTCCTATAAAGACCCAAATATAAGCATACATTTTAAGCCCAACGCGTGATATTTCCTCATCAGCCATAATTATCACAAAATTCTTCTTCACAAAAATAACCGACACACTTTTAAATCAAAATTTTTTCACAGAAGAATCTCTGTCACTAACAAATTTTCAGCAAAAAGTTCAAGTTCATAATCCTTTATAGTAAACTAATGTTTACTTTCACAAAACCCTTTGAATTGACTTTAAATAAGACAATGACATAATAATCCTGCATAGAGATATCATAGTTAACAAATTTTCTCAGAAATTGTTGGAAATGCATGAGTAATCACAGAGTGGCACAAGTGTGCCATGCCGTGGGGATTCGTAGAATTTTTTTGCCGTGGACATGAAGGTTAAAATAAAATATTTCCCTAAAATCCTATTCTGTACCTACCAGAAATTTTATTTTATTTTACGCATCATAACATAAAATATTTCCTGTTATTGAGCATAACATAAAAGATCGTAAGCAGCACATTTTAAAGATATTTTGACACATTTTATGAAAATGGCATGCGTCAATTAACATTTGTTGTGCGAAAATTGTTTTAATTAAAAACTAAAATGTCCACCGCCATACATAAAAAGTACAATTTTGTCAGAAATTGTAGAAATTTGCACTGGTGCGGTATGTGGTAAAATATAAAAAGTTAATTATATTTGCCTAGGTTTTAATTTTATGCAGAAGAGTTCATAGGATACGATATCTTCGCGATTCCTACGATCCATGTGAGTTGCCCAACCTTATGCTTCAAAAGTTCTTTCGGCTGGATAATTAATAAACTTCTTATATTGTGGTTTGTAAACTAATTTTGCAAATTTATGAATAATTCTAATTTATACCCAAAATGTTTCTTTTTAAGAAAACAAATTCAAATACATATAGAGTAACTACATAATAGCGTCATACCGGAAAGACATCTATTCCGTTCACTTTGAGTTAGGAATCTAAAATTGAACGGAATGGATGTCTTTCTGCTGCTTTGCATTTCTACGGACATGGTTTGTATCAAACTCCAGTCAGGAGTTGTCATATTTTAGCACTTTTACACCCAAAGTAGGTATCTCAAGAATTCATAAAATAATTTTATGTGACCACGACAGAATACGAATTTTTAAAATATTTTCTTTGCATTTTATACAGAAGGGATTTTTTCGCCATAAAATAACATAAAATATTATTCTATGAAAAATTACAGAATAGGGCCCAATACCTATGCATTTTAAAATAAATAAATTTTTATCCCTTTCGGTACTATGGGTGCATAGCATATACATATGCGCTCAGAAAAATATGGTAATTCTGGCCTATGGACGCATATGTACTTAAATGCTTATAGAATTTGCAGAAAGTAATAGAATTCGCTCAAATAAATTTTGTACGTTAAAACAGACAAATGCTGTTTCTGGTAATATCAGATCCATGCGGTTTTATTGGCCATTACCCTTGTGGCGTCCAATGGGAATATAAATTTTTTTTACATTTTAATTTTTAAACAAGTTCAATTTGGTCGTCTTCCAGTACAGAAGAGATGCTATAAAATTTTTAAATATAAACGTTGAGGCATGTTTGTAGAATGAAATCGCATCTACATTTTTCCCCTTAATCACATGCCAATCTAATTAGTTTTTCAAGTTGAACTTGAAAAGAAATGAACCAATTTCCTTTTTATACTGACAAATGTTATGTTGTACGCCACTCCGTGCTCCAAGGGAGAGAGAGGTCGCCGATTCAAGGAAAATAAAAAAAAACCTGTCTGCACTAGCATTGCCTCTGCATTCCCCATAAAAGAAGTGCATGTTGGCATATTCCTGTGTGGTATATAAAGACATGGCACTACTCAATCACACTATAGTCCAGAAAAAATCAAAGCTTGTCGTAAAGAGATCGAACTGTCCAAATACAATTACAAGCAAACAAGTCCAATAAACGAAGCAAAATGTCGAAAATACGAAATAACACGAACGAATACGGAATACTTTTAAAGTTACTTGCCAAACTGGCGTAGTTTTTTGTTTCAGTTCAATCAAAATGTGACATTTTCTTCAAAGCTGGAGCAGTTGGCTTAGAATTTAAAGCAACAGGTTACATAAGCACTATTCGGGATTACATAAGAAAAAATTGAAAAAAGTAAAGATTTGTAGCAACAGGAGCTAAAAAACCATCACAAGGTGTACATTTTCTCGAAAACAAAAGAAATGCCTATAATTTGAAAAATACACGACTTAGATTTTTTTTTATATTTTTCTGGTAACTGTTATGATTTGCTCTATCACCCGGTTCCGACTTGACGTCGACTTACGGGACACCCTGTATAAATGACAGAATACAGAATCTTCTATTTGCTGCCGAGAATTGAGTTAGTCGATAAGAAAAAGTAAGTGACACAACTACAAAAACTGTCGTCGGTTTTTATTTCGTTTATGTGTTCCTACGAATTTTACGCAATCGTGTCAGGTGAGGTGACAACCATAATAGGGGTGAATGTTAAGATGTTAGATATTTAAAAAGTTCTAATTCTTAAATAAAATTGACGGCAAAGTATCAGTCAAATGACATGACCCTTCGAACGTAGTAGACTTTATAAGATGTGTCAAATTGAGATGGTGTGGGCATGTGCTCAAAATTAACATAACCATTTTTTTCTACGCATATATTTGCTTTCTTCCTATTTTCGCATCTACATTCTACTTCATCAGTAAAATAAACATATTCCATCCCTCCTAAGCTCCATAAAGAAACTTAATTCAAACGGTTCTAATTGCAAACCACTGACATATATAAAATGGACTGCTAATACTCCTGAAATTGCTTACATTATTATGGGATCACTTTTCTATAATTGTCTCTTTTTGGTTTAACTACTGTATTCCACGAAACTACAAATAATAAGTTCTATACAAAATACACCATAGTCCAGTTTCAGTTCAGTGGTTTCCAAATGAATATATAGAATAACAAGTGAAAAAGCTAGAATTGGTCTAAGACCAATTCTTATGATACCCTAGAACTAGATGAATGCACGTATGAAATTTCATATGGTCACCCATTTTAGCAATTTTGATTTTTTGCATTGGTTTCTCGCATATATTTCTAGAACGGCTCGTCGGACAGAAAAAATGATTATGACCAATTTTATAGGATTTCTTATTCTGAAGAAGTTTTTAGTACAATAAAAATGTCTAGGACTGATCGTTTTCAAAGTATATGTAAAAAACCAAAATTATTATATGGCAACACCAAGAAGGGGTTGCCCGATTTAGCCCATTTTTTAAATTTTATTTGCTATTAGTATGAAAACACAGTACACCAAATTTCAGCTTTCTATATCGACGTGTTCTCAGGTAGTGTCCAAATATATCGTGGAAAATGAAATTTTTGTATGGCAACCCCACGAAGGAGTTGCCCGATTTGTCTCATTTTCGAATTTAATTTTACTTTTTTTTTAATGTCCGTGTACAAAATTTCAGCTTTCTAGGTGAACGCGTTCTCGAGTTATCGTGCGCACGGACGGACATGCAAAAATAAAAATAACTTTTAATATTATGCGTGGGTGTCCAATTCATTTTGCTCTACCATCATTATTTCGAGGTGTTACAAACGGAATGACAAACTTAGTATAGCCCTATAGATTTCATATAGGGTATAAAAATAGATGGCAATATAATATTAGTAATCCTTGCTCTGTCCCCCATACCTACTTTTAGGGGCAGGTAGACAGAAATTGCTTAATTTTATTTCTTTAAAAATCAAGTTTAAAAAATATTTGATGTTGTAGGAGATAAACTTCCAAGAATAGAAATAATTTCGAATGCATCCGTAATTTGTTGAACTTTTAATATGAATATTAGTTAAAGCGGAAGTAAAACTTGAAATTAAGATAACTGTCACACACCTGCCAACAAAAGTTGACCCATCTGAAATGGAAAATCAGGCAGTCCATGTTATATATGTCAGTGTTGCAAACTGACTTACGAAAATTTTACCAATTTCCATTCGTCTGTAGAGTTTTTCAATGAATTCTAAAAGTCTAGCTTTTTTATGAAAGTTACAATTGAATTTTTTAGAATTGAAAGTGCGTATGTCCATATTTTGATGAATTTTGTTTTTGCTGGAAATAAATTGCATGGAGTTAGATTGATTTGGTGTAGAAAACTCTCATGTCCATATCTAAGTAAAGTAACGTTATCCACACAATTAATCAACAGTTAGTATTGCAACAACTCACGTCTAGAAGTTGTAGCACTTCAAATTTCAATTTAGTCTAGGACTTTTGGACATACGCCATTTCGATTCTTAACGATTCAATTGTAATTTTGTGTAACACAGAAACAAGGGAAATCGTATTTTCCCACTTGTAAGAACGGCTTCTTGGAGTTGAAATCTAAAAGTATTTTACAGTGTAAGTATTTGTGGGTTCAATTTCGAAATGTCGGCCTTCTCCATTGTAAGATAAGGATGGGTATTTCTTAAAATTTGCCAGAAAAACGATCATAAAGCTGTTGAAGTCAGTCATGTTTTTCTGCAGATTTAAGAATGCTCACGTTATTTTTCTAAGATTCAATAAAGTTTTAGAGACTTACATGATTATTAGCTTTGTTCCCTATACATGTTAACGTCGGATATCCTGGTTATCCGTTAGAGTTGAGTAAAAGATATTTTTTATTCACTCCTATGTCTTATAAATTATTCATTAAATTATAAATCATAATTAACAATAATGAAAAATTAAAATTTCTTTTTAATTAATTTTCTTTCGCTTTTAATATAAAAAAGAAATAAAGAGTGGGCACGAAAACGTATTCAAAAATAAGAGAATTTGCCTCTAAAAATTAAGATTATTGTTTTCAAGAAAAAGTTATATATGTAGTTAAAGTCGAGTGTGTTTTTAAAAATATAATCAGAATAGTAAGAAACTATTTTCAGCAGAGTTGTAATATTTTGCTGTATTATGTGACTTCGATTTAAGTTTATTTACTACAATTTGAATAATATTGAAGCCCGCAATAAGCTGTAGTTGTGTTACAAAAAAATCGCACTATTCAAGAGAAGATGCATTTCAATATAAGCAATTAAGGAGATTATTAGCCTTCTTTCTTTATTCTGGTCACATTATTATTTCCTGTAATTTTCATTAAATAAAAAAAAAAAATAAAAAAAAACTTACTCCAAATTCTGTCAATTTCTTTTTGGAAAAACATTTTTTTTTTGCAGAAAAAAATTCAAAGAGCTTAGAGAATTTTCGCTTAAATCTTACTTCTTAAAATTAGCCTTATTTTTACTGCACTGCAACTTGTTGCTCTTTTAAAACGATTTCAATATTTTACAGAACCTTCTGAAATTTCATATGAATGTGCAAGTACCCTAATGCTATGGCGAGCCGAGACGAGGCTATATCAAGAGTTGAAGAAATAAAATGATTGCACGTTGTACTATGAGAGTGTTCATAACAGCGTTGTGTCAGCTTGCGATATGGCGAGACAAATCGATGTATCTCGCTCGAGAATAAAATTTTTCATTTTTTGCCGAGGTGCAGCGCGCTAATTTTGATAACTGGGATATTCGTATAGGCTTTTTTTTTTTATATAATCGAAGCGTTCTTAACTCATTTTCATATACTGAAAGAATATATGAGGATCAGTATGTAAATCTTCATATACATATGTAAATGACGAATTCCCCAAATTCTAATTGCTCCCGATAAGTGGTCACAAGCAAAACTGCAGAAAGTACACATGTGAAAATTGGCATATACATAGTTGTACTACTTGACAAACACAAAATTTCTTCTTCAGAATATGCTTTACCAAGAAACTGAACGCCTTGTTGTGAACACTACACCTCGAGGTGTATCTTCACATCGCCTCGCCTAGCCTCGCCACGCCTCGCCTCGCCTTGCCACGCCTCGCCTCGCCTCGCCTCGCCACGCCTTGCCTCGCCTTGCCTCGTTGTGTACGTACCCTTACTAATTTTGTATTTTCTCTACTTTGATCTTATTTGATTTAATTATAGTCACACAGTAATAATAACAAATGCTCGAAAACTTGTGGGACCGTCTACGAACTCTAGCATATTCCTTCAGGTTTTGACAGCTTTTGAGAAGGCATAGTCAGTAGGATCAACTATTTCAAGGATTCATACAAAATACCAATTTTTTTTTTTTTTACTTTCTTATAGAGCCCCATTATTTGTATTTTATGTTTTGATTTCCAGAAAAATGCTTATTACTTTTCCAAAAAGGGATCAAAAACATCAAAACAGAAATTGTTGATCGTACATTGGCTATAAATGATTGCGTACACGTGGGATTCCTTGGTTGAACATATTTTTTCTTCAGTCAACTCACGTGCTCTTTTGACCCTCATTCAAATAGTATCATATCCAGCGAACACCAATCTTCCTGATAGTTAAATGCTCGTGCAGGATTTTTTTTTCGAGTCATGAATATGCCCAGAAATGATTCGATATCTTGTTGGTGCACCGGTGGTCCTCAAACAGTATGTTCTGTAAAGTTCCAATAATTTATGAGACGGCGACAATGGAAGAACGCCTTCCTTGTGACAGAATTGAGCAAACTACGTTGGAACTAATTGAATTATATTTCTGCAGTAGACAAAGATCGTCAAATAACCATTTTAGTTTTTGTGCTATCAAGTCATTCTCACTTTAAAAAATCATGTTTCGCGTGTGAATTCCATTTTTTAATATGAAATGTTTTTCTTTTATAATATTTCCAAAAGCGACACCTTGCAGGGAATAGATTAAGTAGCAAAACTCGTATTTTTTTTTTTTAGATATCCTCGGTTGTTATTTCTCGGACCGGTTTGTATTCTGCATCGAATTGTGTCGACGTTAAGCTGTAGGGGAGCGAGGGGCTAGTTGTAACAATTTTTAGTTTTTTTCAATGGGGAAGTCAAAATATTGAGTATTTTCATGATGAAGCACTTTTAAATGAGAGGACGTCTATTCAGGTATCAATTAGAATGATAATTGGGCTTAAATTAATAACAAATGCTTGTATAAATGACTTTTTGTGAAAGTAGTAGCATGTTACAACTTACCCCGTTCTCGGGGCAAGTTGTAACTGGCGTGAAGGCAAGTAGTAACAACATAATAAAACAAAATATTTGTATGATTTTTAGGCATTTATTGTAAATCAATATGAAAATATTACTTATAACGTATTTATAATAAAGTTAACATTTAGAGACCTTTCTTGTCTCTTAGTCTTTTAAACAAAATAACATTTCTATTAAAAAAACAAAATAATTTTCAAAGATTAACATAAATCTTGGTCATTGAACCTGTATAGTTTTAAAATATACCTAAATCAAATGACTTCTCTAAATTCAGTCTTCATCAGAATCACAGTTCACACAAACGTATGACACAGGATCACCTTTTACACATTTAACGTGTAACCACAATTTGCAAATCAAACATTCGAGCCACTCTTCTCCGTCAGATCTGCTGTATTCTTCTCCGCAAATCAAACAGAACCACTCTTCTGTTTTTGAATCTGATTCGTCATTCAAAACCCTTTTCTTCACTTTATAAATCTTTTGTTTTTCGGTTGATTTTCCTGTTGCCATTTCTTTACCATTTCCCTTACCTTTTCCTTTGTTTTTTTCTTCTTCATCTTCTTGCTTCTGTTTCTTTTTCATTTTCTTTTCGAATTCTTTTTCTAAGGCTTCTTTTTCTGGAGCATCAGTCAATATAGCGGATTTTCGCTTGCGTCCACCCCTGTTAGATTCTTTCCTCGGTGGAGCTTTAGGTAGTGATCTGATTTTTGAAAGTGAAAAACCTATTGATCTGTTTTGGATCCCTGACCGTCCTGGAACTGGTTCACTATTCTTTTCACCTCTCAGCTGGTTAATAACATCAGTGACGCTTATGTCCAAATGCGGAGCAGATTGTAGCAATTCGGGGTCTTCGAGATCAAATGTCAAGTCTCCTTCACTTTGCATCGAACTAGCTTTTTGAGCGACAGTTTCTGTAGCAGGATTAGGACGATCAGTAACAAAAGCGGGCGCAAAGTCAGAGTCTTGAAAGATATTTATATTGAAAGGCCAAATATCAGTTGCTCTGAAACCACTTATGATGTTGTTCGGGTTCATAGCTAGTGCCAAACTGTCTTTCACTATGGCGGGAATGTCATAAATGGTCATAGTTTTACCAGGATTGTTAGTCATCATTAGAACAGGCTCACTGAGCACAGTAACTCTATGGTTTTCAGTAGCTGGGAATTATTGGCAAGAAAACGGTTACAATTCTGAACGAATGTTGCAGGTGCACTCTGTGAATGTTTCTTAGACAAGTAAAGTTGGAAGCTACCGAACAACGAGCGCGTTTAATTATTGGCGTGTAGAATCGTGGGAATTCTTTAGGCATTAGAATGGTGGCGTGCTACAAACTCAAAATAAGCAAAAATACCGTTAAAACACATTCAAACAACAATGAAATGCTTCTTTACATTTGGATAGTTTTGCTCTACAGTTGTAATAAACTAAAATATTTCACGGAGGATACCTACATATATATAGTTTTACACCAAAATCTTTTCTGCTCATTAAACAGGCCTAATGACAAACATAGGCACTCACATAAAAACATGAGGGGGCAAGTTGTAACATGTTACAATATGCCCCGGAGTTTCGTTACAACTAGTCCCATGACAAAATTTTCAACATTTTTGTTTATTGAAAAAAAAAGTTTATGTTATTGTCAAATGAAACTAGTTACATATGATAGCTTAGTATATTGTCTACACGAATTAATAGATACTCATTTCAAAAAGACATTGCAGTAACTTAGAATCAAACTTTACGAACTTAATTTTGTTATGTTACCTGGCAAAATTAGTGCGCCTGCTCACAACCACCAGCAGCAGATTAAGTGTAAATTGAAAACAAAATATTTGAAACCTGCTGAGTAATTAAGCTGTTACTACTTACCCCTGTTACTACTAGCCCCCTGCTCCCCTACTGTTTTTACATTGTTGAGTCAAAATATCGGAGCTTAGTTTTCTTTGAGATTTCACTGAATTTTCATATCCAATGATAGCTAGGAAAAAAACCTGAAAACCTCAGCATAAATGTGAATGCTGACGTCATGAATTGATTTAGGCTAGTTTCTCAGACAAAAATGTAGTGGCCACACAATGGAACTATGTGGAACTTCACCTGAGTGAAGAAATAAGTACATAGGAGTAATTCCATATAGTACATACCTCAAAGAAACTAACAAATTTATCATAACATTTAAAATGATAAAAAAAATTGAGCCGACATAAAGTGTAATGACATAGCATGGCGGAAATGATTCTGTTGTTCGCAGAATGCCTTTAACATTTATATTACATAGTTGCAGGCGACTTTCATATCTAAATATAGAGCCATAATGAGCCAAAGTGCGTTATTAAATACATCATGAAACCAACACGAATTATAGTTCTGTTTATAGAAGCTAACAATGTTACATCTAGCTTAACAATTATGATATATGTACCTACATGTATTATCAGATCAGTTAGATCTTCATCTTAACTTATACAATAGCCCAGCTATGTAGTCAAGATAGGTCATAAAATTTTAACTATGTATATAAAACTACAAACGAAACGTAAGTATTGCATTTGAGCCGTCAACTAAGGTCAAGCTAGAGTCATAAATTAAGACCGCGCTTACCTTGATGGTGTGTCATTTGAATGATTACTGTTATAGAAAACTGACAATAGCGAAATTTTCATTCAAAACACCTTAATCAATGTCTCTCTCTCTAGTCTATGCCGGTAAAATCTTTATTAAACACAATAAATAAAAAATTCTCAGTATCTATATTACATCTCATTACTTTCCGAACCAAAATGTATGTAATTTAAATCTTTAATAGAAAAGTTATCCAATGGAAATTTTATAATGAAAACTCAGAAACCAGAAACAGAAACTAGTAATTTCATAATAAAATTCGTTAGAAAATAATTTCGCCATGAGTAACAACAACCTGTTCACATCATCTTTGCGACTAATAAGGTCATCACATCACGATGACTAAGTAGAAAAAACAAAATAGCCACCATCATCGTTTTGATGAGTGACGAATGCATGACCCACACACAATACAAATCACTCATTTTTGTCATCATCTTCCTTAGCTCGGCTCAGTACAGTGATTTCGTTTTAGATTTCTCTGTAGACTGTTAATTCAGTAAAAAACGTGTTCTCAGACACCAGACACAATTCAGCCATTATGTTCGGCCATTGTGAAAACACGATTTTCCGGTACCTCAGTTAATTTCCAAAGCCGGTCCAAAAGAATGGCTGCCCACAACTGTTAAGTCACGTTCACTGCCCCGATAATAGAGGTCGTGCAAATTGTTTTTTTGTTTGTTTTGTTTTTTTTTTTTATTTTATAGCGTTCAGGTTCACCTGTAGGCTAAAAAAAAAAAAACTTCCTATTTACAATGGATCGCGACAATCGTGTTTCTATAACAAGAATCGTTGATCCGGAGTTAGTCCACTACTAAGGCATTAAAGGTATAAGCAACGAGCGCATTTCCTTGCATTCTAGCCAAGCCATTGTGATTGCCGTAAGCTCATGATGATGATGATGATGGGGAATGCAATGACTGAAAAGAAAAACGCCAGCTGCTTTCATTTACAATGCCCACGTTTGTCCCTTTCCCTCTCTGAAATCTGTTTACAAATCTACAACAAATCACACGCATAAAAATGAACGCGCGTTAATAAGAAATATTGAATGCGTTCGATTGTAAAAATATTGGATTTATTTCGAAATTGGATCTATTTTTCTTTAATATGTTATTGACACTCGCATGCTGGCATATTGTTAGGCAGGGGTTGTGCTCCCCCCTCTTAATTTTGGCGTATACAGCAAATAAATCCATTTAGGTAGGGCCAATGCCAGCCACACCCGTCTTAAGTTATTTCTGTGAATTTCGTGCGCGATATTATTCCTAAGTAAATAATTGCGATATTATTTCCAGTTTTATAATAATTCAAGTTTTAGTCAGAGCAAATAATGGAGGGGGAGTTCTGAAGCGGACTGGGGGAATTATCAACAAATTAATTCGAATATTCTTATCTGGGATGATTACGTGTGGTTACAGTTTTATTGTTAGCATAAGGTCTAACGATTTATTTTTAATTTTTTTATAAACGGTTGTTAGAAACTTCAGGAGAGACAAAGATAAAATTGAATTGCAATTTCAAAGAGAGGACAAAAAGGTACAAATGAGTCTGGTAGGTTTATAGGAAGGTCTTATCCGATACTACCATAGCATTCTTGTTGAAATGAAATGATTTTTCGTTTACTGATAAATAGAGAGAAGACATTCCCGGAATCAAATCAGCTATTATAGATCAATTGCTAAACTCTTACCAATCCCCAAATGTTTTGAGAGTTTAGTAAAAGATAAAATTTATTTTCATATTAAAGAAGGTATTTCCTCTTTGCAGCATGGGTTTGTAAGTGGTAGATCTACTTCTACGAAATTAATTCTCTTCAAACATAGTGTATCTGTTGCTATTGAGGATGGCTTCCAAGTAGATATGTCATTTACACAGATTTTGTAAAAGCCTTTGATCGTGTTAATTTAACTCTTCTTATTAAAAAGCTTGAAGTGTTTGGTTTTAATTCGCCTTTGCTGGATTGGTTGACTTCGTATCTTACTAATCGTTCTCAGTGTGTTAAAGTGGATTGCTTTCAGTCGAGAATTTTCCAGGTTTTGTCTGGTGTTCCACAGGGAAGCCACTTGGGTCCTTTGTTGTTTGTTATATTTATTAATGATGTGATAAATATTTTCCGCTTCGCGCATGCATTGCTATATGCCGACGATCTTAAGATTATATTACCTATTAAAAATTCAACTGACACTTACCATCTTCAGTCTGATCTTAATCGTTTACAACAATGGTGTTTTTCAAACGGACTGGCTCTAAATCCAAGCAAGTGTAAATGCTATACTTTTCACCGTTTACTAAATCCCCTTCATACTGAATATTCTATCGGTAATGTTTCCATTGAGCGGCCGAGTGAAATTTTGGATCTTAGTGTCATTTTCGACGTGAAACTGGGAAGCGGGTTGCATATTAATTATATCTGCTGTAGGGCTTTAAAGATGCTTGGTTTTATAAAGCGAAATACTAAAGGCTTTAGCGATCCTCACACTTTGAAAGCTTTATACATTGCCTTAGTTAGATCTATGCTGGAGTATGCTTCAGTGGTATGGTGTCCGTTTTTAAAGTAACTGCAGAACAATATGCTTAGTGCTTTTATAGGATTGGATTTCATCAACAAAATTAAAGTAGCAACCTCAAACAAACCTCAACTACAAATCTTTGGCTTTCTACAAAATGAAGCAAAATAACTGACAGTACTTTGTGCAGACTTTTGACCTTTGGTGATTAGGAACTTCTCTTTTTGGTATATTTTGTATGCAGCTTTGCTATGGATCCCTCAATGGTGAATCGACAAAGATTTAGGATTTTTTTTACCAGCGAATGACAGTTTGTCGATCCTACTTGAAATCTTATACTTATACATAAAATCCACAAATTTATGGGTACAGTTCGATGTACCTACTTCTAGCATTTCTGCCCACAGTGAAGAGTTGCTCAACAGTTCACTTTCTTCCTCTGAAGCCGCACTGCAACTCATCAAAGATTTCTTCTACATATGATTTGATGTGGCCAGCGATATTATACGATAGGACTTTGTATGAAGAATTCAGCAAAAGAAATTCTTTGATAATTTTTACATATGTATTTCGTTCGTCCGAGATGGAAAAAACTCTTTCCATCATACATACACGTAGTATCAAATACATAGGCCCGGGCATCCTCCCTTATTCAATATTTACTGGAAATGCTGTCGGTTCCAGAAGATTTATGATTTTTTAATTTCTGTACACAGGACATGGATTCGTCAAAGGTTGGCTGTTGCGATCCTGTTAAAAGTGTTCTCTTAAGGGGTAACGCCACTGTAATTTTTTTTGAAAAATCGTTTTTTTTTTATTGGCTTAAAAAATAGTTTAAACACTCTAGAATAACAAAAAAAAGGCCCCGTGCAAGAAATTTTTTTCTTTTCTTTGAAAATGGAGGTCGCCACCAAGCGCGTCAAACTTGCTCCGAAACGACTATCTGAAGCCTGAAACACAATTGGAGCTTTTCAGCCAGCTTTATCGCCAGCTTTCTACTAAAGCTGACAGAAAAAGCCGAATTGAAGACAACTGACCTTTTTGACATTTGCAACTTTAACTTGTATATCCGTTAGTTTAGCGACAGCAAGCGCACAGTAAGGAACGACTTCTTCTATTCTCAAAACTTTAAACGCGTTTTTCTCGAAACACGGTTTTTCAAAATGGCACGCAGCATAACTCGAACAATTTTCATATTTTCGACTTGAAATTTTGACCGGATATGAACATTAACATTATCTAGAGAATGCCGTACGGGATTTTCAATAACTTTTCGTCTAAAATCAAACTTTTTTCAAACGCGCGCCAAATCTACATAAATTAAAAATTTTAAAAATCCGTACGGCATTCTGTAGCTATAAGCCTCTAGATTAATGTGTTTTTTTGTTTTGGTCTAGATTCAAATGTACACCAGTGGTGGTGCGTGCCCCGGAGCCCTGCAAGCAAAACATGTCCCGGGAAGATGGCTGTGGAGCCGCCATGTTGTTTTTTTTCGCTGTCAAAAAATTTATCAATAAAGTTCAATGTATGCCCGATAATACCCTTAAAAGGTTTTTTCAAACTCCTTTAATTTCGCGAGAAAAAAATTCGTGAAAAAACTTTTTTTTAGCTGTTGCAGTGGCGTTACCCCTTAACTCTTGAAGATGTTTTGCATGTCGTATATGTTTTCGACCGATATGATAGAAAGAAACTCTAGCTCCTCGTTTATATTGCTGCTTCTTTCAATTCACCTTACCCCATGATCCAACACTAGATGGTATTTAGCTACCTTACGAGCTCAGCGGACTTCTTATTTCCATCTTATATTTCACCTGTATTTTGTAAAAGTGTTTTCTCCTCTACAATTAGACATTCCTAGTCAAATCCGGTCTTGCGTTTCTTCTAATGTCATATTTTTTCTTCTTTCCATCAATATCTATCATCCAGTGCCGTTCAACAGGGACATCTTATGCAAAACAGCCTGCATAATAAATCCCAGAAGGTCCTTTGATTTAAGGCTGAATGTCAAAAAATAAAGCTGTCGAATTTCAAATCTTCCCATCGATTGGTAGAATGTAATAAGGCATTTCTCTCGAGAACTTATGTAATCCGCACCAAAATTTTTTAAAAAATTTAGCAAAAAGCAAAGAAAGCTAACAAACTTGTAGCAATTTCCTTTTTTTAGTTGGGGCATTTCAAGATAAATAGAACAGAAAGAAACATCCTCTAACGTCGGGAAATGATTATCAAGACTAAAATTAATGTGAAAACTTATCCTCAAAAACCGAACAGAAAAATGTTTAGCTCAAAAAACGAACATATTTTAGTGGTACTTGGCACGTAAATTCTGAGACAAATATTCAAGAAAATTCGTAAGGAAAAAAAATCTGCGTTTATGAAAATAATTAGCAGTGCATGCAACCAAATCAATTCAACGTTTTTAGAATCCTAGTCGGCCACTAATAATGCATTAATATTCCGCAGAAAAATTTTCAATTAAATTCCTTAGAGAAAAACTCTCAAACAAATAATTTATATGGGTGGTAGCATTTTTTAGGTTGTATATGACCCAGTAAAACATATTATTACCAAGATGAAGTAAAACTCAAAATAGGTTCATCTTTCCAGTTTACTTTTGGTGTTGGAGGTATTTCAGTGGACCATTCTTATCCATATTTGGACTTACATACACTTCTCATCCGAGGATAGATTTACGTAAATCAATTCTTCTCCAACATTTAACACTGCATAAAGATGAAGAATTGAAAATATGTTCCGCCTCTTCTCAATCGCAACAACAAACATGCAGATTGCAGACTATAGAAGAGCGACGTGCTAACTCAGAAACAGTAATAGAGATGCCTATACAGGGTGTCCCACGTAACGTGTTCCCTGGCCATTTTTCTCGAAAATGTGCGGAGATATCGAAAAAGTCCTAATAATAAAAGTTACGCATCTTTAGTCAAGGTATCCTCTGGCATAGCCAAAGTACTTGAAAAAGAACTTGGAAAAGGATATATTAAAAAAATGTCCTTTTCGTCCTCATTAAGGATACATTTAGATTACATTTTTCAATTCCGCGAAGAAAACTAATACGAAAGTGTTATATTGAAAATTCCAGTTTAACCCATTATTATCGAGATATAAGGCTTCAAATTGTACTCTATGCACCGTGTTCCTTTGCCATTTTTCTTGAAAATGCACACAGATATCGAACTGCTAGTACCAAAAGCTAACCATCATAAGCCGGGCTATCTTTTGGTATGGTCAACATTTAAAAACAAAAGCCACACGAAAAAAGGATATCTTCGGTTTCTGAGGATGCATTTTGGCTACATTGAATAACTGCAAAACGAATTAGAAAAAAGTGGTATACCTATTGAAAATTCTTCAATGTAGCCAAAATACATCCTTAGAAAGGACGAAAGGACCAAACCGAAGATGGTTCATTAAAAGAAAGAATTTGCTCAGTAAAATTAAGGCTTGACTTAATCGCTACTGAAAGTGGTACATTAACTCTAGAATTTATGTTTCTCATATAGATAATCTATGTTTCAATTCGAACTTGAATGTCCATAAATATTTCAAAGGACCGGACATTTGAAAAGCGTACTAGTTGGGCCTGTTTCGGATATTGAAAATCGAAAACTTGGAACTATTTAAAACATACATCTACCGCTCGACAAAAGTAGGTAACTTATAGATTACTTTTAATTGCCATCTTAAAAAAAGATAATAAAAAATACTACTTGTTTTTTTTCCACAACGTACATGTATATTTTAAATTTACATATAATGTAACAGCCAACGCGTTTCGTCTTGTCAGGACATCTTCAGGGCTTTTGTTGTATAGATTACATTGTAAATAAAAACATAGAAATCAGTCATATTAAAATAATCCTCTCCTATGGCGATAATAATAGACTGCAATGTGTCCTTGTTCCGTAATTGGTCAACTTTATTGTTGTAGTCGTTAGAAGTCCTTACATGAGTCACAGATCGTCGCTTTGGTAACCCGAGATTTTTTTCTTTCTTCGTTGTACCTGTATACTGACAGTGTTGGCACAAGTAGGGAATGAAGAAGCATAAAAAAAACCAAACTGTTTGCATCTGCAATTAAAAAAATATTTAAAATTTTAGATCACAATATGCCTTTTTCTTTATAACCCAAGATATCTTTTGGCAGGCCTTCCAAACTCTGAAGACGCTGAAGTATTTCTCTACTGTTCTCTACGCGTTCTATTAAATGATTACATTTAGACTGAAATAAAAACTCGAAGTCGATGTTTATCTATTGAGAAAAAAAATTAAATACAAATTAGTTTAGTTTCATATAAATCCTACCAAACTATATCCGAAATGCTGCTCATATAAAATCCATTCTTTAAAAATGTTAACTAATGTGACTTCTTTGTTCTTGAACGTGTTTAGGCGATAATGAGCTGTATTTTTGCATTTGCAATGTATTTCGTGCTCAGGAGACGTTTTATACTGTAACCTTTTTTTATCATTTATGATATCTTCACTTAGAAAATTTTATATTTACAATCAACTTTATAATCAATATATTTAAAATTACTTGGATTCTCTTGGGACTCCGTTTGCAATTCTCTTGATGTTGATGGTAGCGGATTTAAATGGAGCTTCTTGGGTAATAAACCTTCTTGTCTTAATTTCGTAAGATAATTATGTTAGTTTACATATAGAATCCCTTTAGGTTTTTTCCTTGGAACATAAGAGAAAAAAATACCCTGAAATATATTTCGATACATTTACTTCAAAATATTTAATCTTTTATATAAAAATGATATTATATTTAGCCTTATCTTCTTTGGGAAACAATTTTACAATTTTAATTTCATCCGATATTCAGTTAAAATATTTTGGTGTAGCATTAATGTTTTTTTGTTGAATTTCCTGAATAATTATGTCTCCTAAAATGCGACGATACTTCGTGCTCAATTTATCATTCTTTTCCTACAATTTTATAATAAGCTGTCCTTTTGGTGTACAGACTCCCATTGTTTGCTCAAATTTTATGCTAGACTGAATAGAGTGCTCGTGTCGATCGAAAGTAGGAAACTTATTGTTTTTTGTAACATAAAAAAAACTTCGTTTGTATATACAGAAACACAAAACTACGAAAAGATTTATTGAGAAAACTTACCAATGAATTCTCTAAGAAATACATTTCCCTTAACCTCTGTTAACACTAAAATTTCATCCACTTAAAGAAAATTTTGATTAAAAATTTGAAAAACCAAATTTCATCAAATTAAATATACATTTTCTTTGTTCTTATTATATGAATTTGTCTGAGTGTGGTCATCAGATTTAAAAAAAAGATTGAAAATGTTGGAGTAATTTTCGTAATTGATTTTATTGAATAACACATTGACTCAGGATGTAATGACTCTAGGTTCACGCTCCACATATGAGACGTCCCCATATTGAATGAGACTTTTTGCTACAGAATTCCCATTTAAAATATATTGCGATGCTGTGATGTAAATATTTCACTTGCGACGACGCGACGGTTCAAAAGATGTGCAATAAATCCCGTTTAAGGTGACTGGATACATGTGGAAATTTTCTTCCAGTAGCTAAAATAAAGTGAGATCTAGACAGTAATGAATGACGAGACTTTGCAAAATAAATAAATAAACGTAGATATTTGCGGTGCAATTTAACTCCAACAAAACAACACGTGCAAACGCTTACTGCATACAATGATTGCTATGATAAAAATCTCCAATTAATTTACATCTTATTATAGTTACGAAACAGGTGATTTGGTTATATTTCTCCAAAAAAGCCTTGATTTATACCATCACACATACACAATACGAATGTATTCGTAAACGAAAAGATTTTATTGCAACAAAACTTCCCCTGAACAATCAGACATGTCATGAAAAACACTTCTTGATGCATTCAACTCCGCACTTCTACAAGCCTTAATAGACAGAAAAAAAGAGCAAAAAAACAAAACAATTACATAATCTAAAACAAGGCGTACAACACACGACCAAGCAACACTCTTCACCTCTGTACACAGCAATTATGTAAATCATCTCTCTACTGCCATGATCGATATAGAAATTCATAAAAATGCTTCATTAAGGAGACGTTTTTCATGATTAAATCAAATCTGAGCCTGCATAATAAGTCGGGCACTCAGGCCGCATTAGATATAAATTTCACTGAGGCCCTTGAACTTTCTACCATGGTCTCATGCTCCTCATCTCTCATTTAAGCTCTATGAGCGATGATGGGCACTACACAGTGTATCAGATCAGCACGCCCCAGCCAGCGTGGAAAATAAATTTATTAACGCCCTTAAGGCCGCTCGTTCGCCCCTCCCAAGTTTCTATGTAAATCAAGTTTAATTTTGATTCACATGCCCGCGCGGATCAGTATTCTTCAATTTTCCAGTTTAATTCAACAATCGGCTTTGATTTTTTATGATTCATTCCAGCTGGTAATTAAGCAAGCAAGCAAGCAAGCAAGCAAATAAGATCTCTTATGATGTTGTTAAGGAGAATTGGATTTTATAGAATGCACCGTCATTTTTATAGTGGGGATTTTGCAGATGATCATCATCACACTTGATCATGTTGAATACAAATCGAGTTGAACAACAGTGCTAAGATAGAAATGAAAGAATGAATTAAGTGTGGATTGAATAAAAAAAAAAGGTAAAAAATGCATAAGAAATTGTCTCTATGTACAGTAAAAAAGGCAGAGAATAGATACAGTCTTCAAGAGGCTTAAGTTTTTTAAAGGTGAACTCTGAGTGTTTTTTGAAACGTCATGGTCCAAACTGCCAAAACTTTACGGTGAAAAGCTGTGGTGGAATTATGTAATTACTTATATAAGTTTTGATGAATTATGTTTATTTTGGGAATATAATTAAAAAAATATATATATATATTAACCGATCAATGGATAATCTAGGATCTAGGCGTAGATATGTACATAATAACTCGTTTGTCCTCTGTTTTGATAATGTAGCACAAGCTTTTTGATTCGCGAATTAGAGTTTTTACCAATTGACGTGAAGCTGCCACACATTTTTGATGGTTTGGGTCTGAACCTCGCAATTATCAGTCCAAAGTTATTACATTATTCTTCTCCTTCAATTTAGTGCAGATCCTCTTGCAGGATCCAGCCTCGGTTTATAAAGGGTGCTTTTGCAATAAGAGGTGTTATTTTGATATTCAAAGAAAAATGCCATTTTTTGAGATAAATGATCGGATCTTTATTTCATTATAAAGAGGAAGGTATGCCGTTAATAATGGAAAATAACATCATCCGAATGACCACCACGACCACGCCTACAGGACCATATCCTTTTCATGAAATTTTCCATAACCAAATCCGCAAAGTGGCTGCCCTATGTCCTCGATAGCCTCACGAATTCCATCTTTGAGGTCTTGAATCGACGCTGGGCTGTTGGCGTAGACCTTCTCTTTCACGTGGCCCCAAAGAAAGAAGTCGCAAGGTGTTAAGTCACAAGATCACGGTGGCGAATTGTGATCACCTCTTCGAGAGATAACACGGTCCGGAAACTTTTCCCGTAAAAGATCAATGGTTTCGTTGCTTGTATGGTACGTTGTGCCGTCTTGTTGAAAGTAAACGTTGTCCAGATCAATACCGCCCAATTCCGGCCATAAAAAATCATTAATCATCTGTCGATAGCGCAATCCATTCACCGTAACTGTTGCTCCAGCCTCATTTTCGAAAAAGTAAGGTCCAATGACCCCGCGGGACCATAAACAGCACCAAACAGTCACACGTTGAGGATAGAAAGGCTTTTCAACAATAACTCTTGGGTTTTCCGAGCCCCAGATGCGACAATTTTGCTTGTTGACGAAGCCATCTAGGTGGAAATGGACCTCATCACTCAAGATGAGTTTTCGATGGAATTCCGGATCATTTTCATGCATTTTAAGGACCCAATCAGCAAAGACTCGACGTTGTTGATGATCGGCCGGCTTGAGTTCTTGTGTTAACTGAACTTTATAAGCCTTAAGACACAAATCTTTATGCAAAATACGGTGTAATGACGTTTGTGGAATGCCTAATTCCAAAGAACGACGAGGAATGGACAAACCTGGATTTTCTTCAACACTTTCGGCTACAGCAGCAATATTCTCGGCTGTTCTTGAGCGACGTGCACGGGTTTTATTCTTCACATCACTAACTTGTCCCGACAGCTCGAATTTTTCTACCAATTTCTGTATTGCGGTCCGACTAGGTGCTTCACGACGACCCAAAAATGTTCGAGTTTTACGAACCGTCTCTGCCACATTTTCACCATTTTTATAGTGAATTTTAATAATTTCAATGCGTTGTTGAATCGTGTATCGTTCCATTTTTATTAATGGCGTAGTTTCTACTTGTCAAATGTCAAAAAATGACAGCTCCAAAAGTGACATCTACCGAAATATACCTCTTATTGGAAAACCCTTTACTATGCTTTCGCAGACTTCAGCTAACCAATATTGTTTAACTTTTCCATTCTCTCTGCATTAAGGTTTTTTGGTAAATGTGATGAGATTTCCAAAACCTTTTTCTAAAAAGTAGTCCAGCTCCCCAAAACTAACTTCCGTACTATATGTAGGACATGGCTATCTTCTCGGATATTCAGCCAGACTCTGAATGGCCTTCGGATAACATCTAAGTTACTAGGGGACTGCAGGATGTCTGTGGATAAGCTGTGTATCTACAACAAGGTGTCCAGAGTTCAGTGAATTCCTGGGCACTTGGAGATCATGGGGAATGATGGGGTTGACCTGCTGGCCAGGTCTATCTCTGGTTCCCCTTTCTTTGGACCAGAAACAGCTGTAGGCATTGCCACCTCTCAACGAAGCGAATGTTCGCAAGAAATATCTGCAGCGATGGGCGAACCTGAGTACTTGCAGGTGTAGAAAACTCCTTTTTTGATGGACCTAATAGGAATTTCTCTGACTTTTTCTTGGAGCTCGGAAGAATGCAGAACTGTGGTTGGCATCATCACCCGTCACAGTTCGTTTGCGCTCATCTGACAAGGATGGGAGTTGTTGACAGATCTGACTGAGTGTCTGTCCTGTGGATAAGCTGTGTATTCACAACAAGGTGTCCTTTCAGTGAATTCCTGGGCACTTGGAGATCATGGGGAATGATGGGGCTGACCTGCTGGACAGGCCTAGCTCTCCCTTCTTTGGACCAGAACCAGCTATAGGCATTGCCACCTCGGTGATCAGGTATCTCATCGAAGCGGATATTCGCATGAAACATCAGCAGCGATGGGCGAACCTGAGTACTTGCAGCTGTAGAAAACTCCTTTTTTGATGGACCTAATAAGAATTTCTCTGGCTTTTTCTTGGAGCTCGGATGAAAATAATGCAGGACTGTGGTTGGCATCATCACCGGTCACAGTTCGTTTGCGCTCATCTAACAAGGATGGGAATTGTTGACAGATCTGACTGAGTGTCTGTCCTGCCTGGACGGAGAGCAGGTTGGCACAATGGGCCGCCGTGCTTGGGAATTCTCATCCTCCTGCCTTAAAAGCGGATTGACTTGAAAACAGGTCTTACAAAAACTAACAAAATTTAAATTGGATTTTACGATCAAGCATCAATCAACGGATATGAATATCTGATTTGTGCTCAATGAATACCGCAAAAATTTTCCTGAGGTAAAAAAAAAAAAAGCGCGAGTTGACTATAGAAAAAAATTCTAAATACATTCAATCAAGACTGGGGAAGGTATGAGCCAGAAAGTAAGCGACGATCACTGCAGTGGATCTTCCCAGGCGAGTATTTGACGTGAGGCGCGCTCAAGAAAATTGTTGCCTTATTCCTGCAATGTACGGGTTATGTTGCTACAATAACGCACTGGAAGACCGTACGATAGGTCATTTGTTCGCCAAATGTTTTTCAAAAAGTGCGTAAAAAAAGTTTCCGATGTGTTTTGTGGAATAGCGCGAATATTAAAAAAATATATTCGAAGATTTCTTTGCCACCCACACAATAAGTATAGCAAACATATAGGAGCCTTTAAATGTTCAACCAATATTTATTCCATTTAGCCCGCCATAAACACGAACAACTCAAGCGAATTATACGCCGTACTGTTTTGCTTGACCAAAACTTTAAGCAATTGATTTGGAAAGCCATTATGAATTCAGGAACGAAATTCTAGCATATTGCCATTCACTTGACTCGAATTCCCAATTTTAAATAGGCACGGAATTTCGTGATTGGTATTATATTATGAAATCTTTCTAATCGGTTCACAAAATTGCACTAAAACCTTGCACAAATTGCAATATGACAGTATCTCACGAACTATAAAATGTTAAATTCACGCGT